>JASSRZ010000001.1:16731786-16742214 GCA_032164315.1 Malacoctenus gilli
GGCCTCCCCCCCCACCCCCCCCCCCCCGTCAGCCCAAAGTCACCTGGTACAAGAACAAAATGGACATCTCCAACGAGGCCAAGTACCGAATGCTCAGCAAGCAGGGCGTGCTGACGCTGGAGATCCGAAAGCCGTGCCTGTTCGACGGCGGCGTGTACACGTGCAAGGCGGTGAACGACAGCGGCGAGGACACCGTGGAGTGCAAACTGGAGGTCAGACGTAAGTAAGCTGCCGCGCGGGAGCCGCACGGCTTCACGGAGATCCTTCTTTCTTTCCGTTTTCCACCCGCCCACAATCGTATGATGCATCGTTGAAGGAAATACCGACGCTGTAACCAAGCTCAGGTTAATCACTGCACTTAGTTCACTTCTTGGGGGATTGAATGTGTGAGGAAAAAGCCTTCTGTTACGCAGGAATCTGTTATACAATAATTCATCCTTTTTTGATGCATTTGACATTTCACACCAAACTCAGCAGCTCAAAAGTCCCAAAACGTATCATTCTGACTGTCTCCAGGTAGAATCGATACAACTCTGCTATTTATGCAACGTCAAACCAACCTCAAAGTCGCCTGATGGTCACGTTTTGTTTTTGTTTTGGTTTTTTTTGGTCCTGGTTGTTATATTTTGCATTCTTGGCTTGCAGCTCAAGTTCCCAAAGAAACTAAGAAAGACGCCGACAAGTGAGAGATTCATGCTGGCGGCTGACGAGAGCGATTTTCTCCCCTACGTGCCGACTGTTTGTTGCCGCGAGAAACTCATCACCTGCATCACGAGCTGCCTGATGTGAAGCCCCACGTCCTTCTACCGCGCCGCCCCTCTGCAGCCAGCCTGCGCGGAGTCGCCGGGACCACGTTGGTCCCATTAACGTCTCATCAGAAAAGTCTCTTTATTGGGAGACAATGTGAAATTGAACAAAAACCAATCCATGATCCCTTGCGGCTCTTTTTCCTGCTTATTTTGTAGCTTAGACACGAATGTTGGATGCTATGGATCGTAGAGATAGAAAATGGCAACATCGTCAGAGCGAATCGTTGACTTGCTGCCCTGTTTGTTTCTTCCTCTCGAGTCATTCAGGGGAAAGAATTGAAATACTTTGTTTGGATTTTTTTTGTGTGCATAAAAAATTGTGGAAAAAAACCTCTGTTTTTGTTTGGTCAAGTAATTACCAACGTTGTTGCATTATAGTGTGTGCAAAAAACTTCAAAAAAAGTCTAATTTATATATTGCAAGTCATAAAAAATCTCATCAACTTGCTTATCTGAAGGGGAAATTTTAAATTGTTTCATGAGAAAAGCTTTTTTTTTTTAAAATATTTCAAGTAAAAAATTGAAAAAAGAAGTGAAAATTCATATTTGTAATCAGGACAAATGCATAATGAAGCATAAAAATACAGCAACTCGCTGCACGGTGAGGCTCTGTAGTCCTGCGGAATGCGCAAACATAGTTGACGGGGCTCAGATTGATTGGAACAAGGCCTGGATGAAGGCAGAGGTGGCGAGGCACGTCCCTAATGTGGCCGGCGCGGAGGGATGGGATAGCTGAGATGTCGCCCGAGCGGCGAGGACGCGTGTCAGCGGAGTGGAGCGCAATGGCGGCTCTCAGCCAGCGAGGGCAGGCGGAGCCACTCCACAGCTATTCCCTCGATGCCTCGAATGTAAATATTTCCCGTGCCCTCTCAGCATACAGCTGCCACGGATCCACTGGGCCTTGAACGTGTCACGGCCTCAGCAGCTCGCCAGCCACACTGACACACACACACACACACACACAAACGTGATGAATGCGTGTGTGTCTCTCTGCCAGCTGTTATGACGTGAGACTTCACCAAAATCCACAAATGACACAAGAAAAGAAAAAAAAAGCCCCTCAACTCAAAGCTTAAAACACAAGCGATCGGGTTTCATGTGTTTCTTTACATAATCTCCGGTGACGTTTTTCACTCATTACCAGGTTACGGAGCCGTCAGACGAGGCTGCGGTGACGAGCAACATGACCGAGCTGGCAAATGGTTTTGTTCGAAAGTCTGGCAACATTTTTCATGTCACACTTACACCGCTGCTTCGACGGAATGACTTCAGCTGATCGCAGCCGTACTACCAAGTCAGCACCTTTGTTGTTAACCGCATTTTGAAACACCGGACCCGAGGCCATTTTTTTTTTACCTTAAAGCCCTTTAATATTTGCTCTGGTAAAAGTTCCCCCTGCTTGATCTTTGATTAGCCAAAATATTAAAGAGAATAAAAAAAACCAAACGAGCAGAAGCCTTCAAAATAAAAGCAATCGGGCCGTTTCCTCGTTCTTCTCGTGCTCATTTTCTCCAAAATGTGGCGATTTTTTTGGCAGACGAGCAGACGAGCCCTCAGACCATCCCTGTGATATCTGGCGCCCCCTCAAGGGGGGGTGGTGTCCTGGACCCTATTTTGGGAACCACTGCTTTGAAATCTCTTGTTCGAGCTTTGAAATCTGTAAACAGGCAAAAAACACACTGAGTCCCTTTGCGGCGCCTCCGTGTGGACGGACAAAACGCTGACCGCAGAGAGCAGAAGCGATGCTCCTCAGTCTCAGGGGCCCTTGTTTGGGGTGCCTCCTCTGGAAGTTGTGGGTATTGCTTCACCCGGAGGAGCCTCAAAGACAGTCCAAGACACGGCAAGGGGCCCTGGGGACACCCTGATGTCCCCTGGACGTCTCCACGGAGAGAGAAGTGTCAGCATGTCTGCTGAAGAAAAGGGATCAATGGATACAGCGTGTTTGCTTCAGTCAGATGCGTCTGACATCTCTTAGGTACTTAAGAGTTAACATACAAGTACCTCTATGTCTTTAAACCGAAGCTTACATTGCGTACGAGAGGCAAAGCTGCATGTTGAGAATATTTAGAAGGAGGAAAAGAAAAAGAAACAAGCTCCCGCACGGATAAATGGATAATTCATCCCGAAGCGCGTCGTCTTTTCTTGAAGCTTTCAGGTCGTTTCAGAATTCAGACTTGATGGATTCCGAAGCACCCGGAACCCGCTGGCCAAGACGCAAGATAAAATCCGGCTTCAATCCATCACTCGCCCCGTGACGGCGCGCGTCGATCAGGGGGCTGGCCGGAGACAAAGTGAACGGATGAGTTTTCCGACCGCGCTGCCGCGGCGCAGCCTGTCACAGTTTTCGTCCCACAGAGCCCGAAACGCACGCGATTAATGTCAACATTTGAAATAAGGGAACAAAGGGGGGGAAAAAAGACACCAAACTTTATTTGTCTCAACTCAAATTCTCAAGGTGACGCAGTTCAGTCACGTAGAAAAGATGATAGAAAGCATTTTTGTGTTCTTTTCATTTTTATTCATTCACAATTTAAAGAGTTGAATTTCTACTTAAACAGAATAAAAACAACGGGGGGGGGGGGAGGGTCTGACAGGAGAAACTACAAACGGGAGACTCAATTAGAGCAGAAGTTAAGGGCGATATTTAATATAATCTGTATTATTCTGCACAGTCGCGTCTATAAAAGATAAAACATTTTCATAGTTTATAGTTTGGTTAAAAAAAAAAAAATCACAGTATACAGTACATAAAGATTCCTCCCACATTTGGCGCAGAACTAAACTGACGTACAACCAAAGAAGTACGTCCAAACACGAAGCCGACAGAGAGGCAAAGATCACCAACTAAATGAGACGAGACGTTTGTCGAACAAAAAGCACTGCGGGCAGCCACTGCAGTCCAGGAGGTAGCTTCCTTAGTTAGCATCTCATTCTTGATTACAAGTTTCCTTTTCAAATAATTTACAAACACAACAAAAAGCCACTAAAATATGTGTACTTTTCTTTTTTTTTTTCTTTCCAAAACAGACGGGAAGTCAGAAACACTCGAGACATTCAGCGAACAGTTTGGTAGGAGCGAGAATGGACGCGCGTGGACAAAATGAGATGAGGGCCGAACTCTGACGGGACGCTTTCACACCAGCTTCGTCCCAAGTTCTCGGCTGCTTTCGGTTCGGTTTCGCGCCGCGCTTTGGTAGCAAACCGAACCAGCCGGATGTCCTGCGGTCACGGCTTTTCTCGGGCGCCAAACGAAACCGCGAAGAAAGACAACAAAACCGATTCTGTGATTCGCCGGGATGCAAAAAAAAAAAAACCAAACATGAAGCTGCCCGGCAACAGCAGCAGGCAAGCGGCGGCGGGAGAAATTTTCCTGCCTTTGACCCGAGACGGACGATGCTGGCGTGAGAGCAGCGCGAGATGCGATAAATCTGCATGGAGAGGAAATGAAGACGCCGTCTTTGCTTGAAAAATCAAGCAAACAAACAAACAAACAAACAAAAAAAGCTTCCCTACATTGCCTGAATTCCTGAGCGCTCACATGACGTCTGCATGTGGATACACGCTCAGAGGGCGGACCCACCTTGGTGTGTGTGTGGCTACGCTCCGGCACAGTGGATCTCTCCGCACGCACACACAAAAGGACTTAGCTGATGATAAGAGAACCACCTTAATTCATGTTTTGGATAACCTCCATCAGGGGTCTGCAGCCCGCTGCAACTCAGCCTCTTTCGAAAGTTCTGTACAACATGAAGTTTATGTTTCTTTTATTTCATTGCAAAAGTGAATGAAAGATTTTTATCGAATGTTACGGGGATTTTTTTTTCCGCATCATAAACTTTGAGCAGCGTTAACAGATTATTCAGAAAAAGCTCGAGTATCATCTGAAACTTGAATGTTTTATCAGACAAATTTGGTGTCAGGTTACGTTTTTGTCCCAAAAAACCCCCTCCATCAGATCTGACCAAATATTCAACCACGAAAGATGCCTTATTTTTTTCAATTTTTGTGAATTATCGGCTAAAATGAGAGAACTGAAATCGACATTTTTTCATCTTGCGTGTTAAAAATTGTAAGATTGAAACGAAAACTGGCATGAAAGCTCATGAGCTGCGTTGCTCTTTGTGTTTTTTTGTAATTTACAAACATTTCAAACTTGTTGTTGAGGTCAAACATGGCTTGTGAAGGCTGCAGACCCCCCGAACTGAGCGGACTCTCAAAAGCACACGCGGGACGGGGCGTCTCAGTCGCTGCCGCCACGTTTCTGCGTAGCTGACCTGGGAACGGACTCATTCGTGCGACTCGACGGGTTTTGTGCCACGTTTGTTTATCCCCACCAACCTCACACGACACCGACAACGCAATCAGCACACGCACCACAGAACCGCTCCAAAGTGAGGACACGCTACAGGTGCTGCTCCTCTCTTGAATATTAATCCCCCTCAGTGACACCAGCTCATTACGAACTTTCTGGCACGGGCTGGAGCAGCGCGCTGTTGACTCAGCTGGCCGACGGTCTTCACTTGATGTGAATAGAAAAAAACTGGGTTTACATTCATGTGTTTGACTTGGAGGGTGTTTGCAGGCTTGAGTCACGGCCAGAATGCGTCGATTGATGAGTTTGGAATCATTCAGTCGAGCCGGCCTCGGTAACGGTGGATTTTCACACTCCCCGCACGATTGTTTTTTTTTGGGGGGGGGGGAGGGGCAAAATCTGGAGGCCAAGTCTGCAGCAATTAGCTCAGTCTGAAAAAACAAACCAATCAGCTGCCGACTTCTGCCTGGCGTTGAAGACCGACAGGAAGTCAAAGTTAATTTTCATTTTCACCGCAGCAAAGTGACACTTTTCCAATATTGGGCCATCCGTTTGTCAGAATGAACTTTTTCCGAGTAGCTGTTTTGAGTTATGGCTTTTTTCGACAATTACTGAGCTTTACAACACGAACCTGTACATACTGGTGATCTGTATTTTGAACGAACGGAGCGATAGTTTGGGGGAAGAATTGGCTGCTTTTATTGATATGAACTTAAAAGCTTTTTTTCATTTGATTACAAATGAATTTTTCAAGCTTTTCCTCAAATTCTTAATTCAACTTAAGTTTTTTTGTGCCCAAATGTTAAACAGTTCGATACGGTTTCGTCAAAGCAACAAAATTCAGGTCATTGTTACGAAAGATCGAAGGAAAATAGAAAAAATATTCACATTTAAGAGGCAGAAATCTGTAAAAAAAAAATTTAACCTTAAAAAGACTGAAAACTATTCTCTCAATTGACTCGTCTATTCATGCTTTCGCAGTTCTACTGACAACAGCTTTGCCATTAAAAAAAACCAATACAGAACTAATCTAACATGAAGGCAACGACTTGGACAAAAAAGAGGCTAAAACTGTAATTTTATGTTGCGCTGATGAAAACTAATGGCCTAAACTGACGTGTGTGTGTGTGCTAGTTTTTTGGTGAGGAAAAAAAAAAAAAGTGAAAAGAAGTGCTGCTGTTTCAGTGAATGTTTGTGTTCAATCGTCTGATCAGGATCGTCCTCTCAAACACCTGAAATAGCCTCTGACCTCCTCTTCCAGCTGCTCGCACAATAAATAACATCGTTCCACACCGCCGCGCCGTGTTGCCTCTAAAAACAGTGATGTCTGCTACTTTTATCACATTCTTAGTCTCAGAATCTTAAAGCAAACGCGCGCGCTCATCACAGAGGTTCGCCGCTTTCGCATCGCCGGGAGGGAGGGAGCGAGCGAGCGAGCTGCTGCTGCTGATGTTGTTCCTCCCGTCCGCGAGGTCACGACCCCCTGAAGGTTACATTCACATGGAAAAGTCTAGCGCGATTACGACACTTGCTACATTTAAAACAATCGACGTGTAAAAAAAAAAAAAATCAACGGTTGCTGCAGAAGAAGCGAGGCCGACTGACAATAATTCAAAGTTCAAAAGCTGTGATCACAGAAAAGACAAGACAATTGAAGCTCGCGTCGTCGTGACGGCCGGCTGGAAGTGAGATTCAGGCACTGAGGCGTCAGTTTCCTTTGCGAAGAGTCTCCAAGGCGCTCGGTTGGCTTCACTTAGAAAAACGTCTCTAAGTCTGAAAAGCCGAGTTCCCTTTAAGTGATTGGTGTCAGCCCGGTTCGCACAGTCAGTACAAACATTAAGTGCTTGATGAATCGCAAAGGGGAAGTTGGCACAAGTTGCTGTTCTGATATATATATATAAAAAAAAAAAACCCCAACGTTCATTTCTCTGTAAATTCACATGAGGGAGACGAGCGGCGAGGCGTCCTCAGTCTTTGACTCGAGGTAAGTTGTACGAGTAGTGTACCAGAGGAAGACCTCTGCTCTGACAGAAGCAGGCTCTGCCGCAGGCCTGGACCTGCTCCGAGCTGTCCGACACAAACGAGTCGCCCTCGTCGGCGTACTCCGACTGAGCGGACGGCGTGCCGCTGTCCGCCCAGAAGCCCTCGGAGCGCTGGCACGCGGCGGCGCTGGCCAGGAGGGTGGGACAGCTGTGGGACTTCACCAAATGTCTGCACACGGACGAGGACGAGGGGGAGGAGCAGGTCCTGGCGCGCAGCGCCGCCTCGCACTGCTCGCACACCACCGTCTCGCCGCAAAGCTGCGAGTACACCCCGCAGTCAAAGCCCAGGTGGGCGGAGGAGCCGCCGTCCGTGAGCTCTGAGCCGCCGCCGCCGCTGTCGTCTCGGTGGCCCTCGGCGCCGGACTTCACCTCCCTGCCTGGACTTCCGCGGCCCCGTAGCCTCATCCAGTCCTCCCGGAAGGCCGGGCTGAAGAACACGTAGAGCACGGGGTTCAGGCACGCCGGCAGCGGGAAGAAAATCAGCGTCACCGACTTGGCGATTTCCGGACCGCCGGCCGTGGACCCGGTCAGCAGAGGGGCAAAGGAGAAGGCCGCCACGGGGCAGAAGAAGATGCAGTTGGTGAAGATGAGCCAGGCGACGTGGCGCAGGGCGCCGGTCTGCTCGGGG
This sequence comes from Malacoctenus gilli, assembly GCA_032164315.1. Taxonomy (NCBI): domain Eukaryota; kingdom Metazoa; phylum Chordata; class Actinopteri; order Blenniiformes; family Labrisomidae; genus Malacoctenus; species Malacoctenus gilli. The sequence goes on from JASSRZ010000001.1 coordinate 16,739,577, forward strand.
TCCGCCAGCTCCACTCTTCCCAGGTGGCAGTAGAGTTGCGTGTACACCGCGGCGGTGAACAGGTACGCGAGCGCGTTGACCAGCACCAAGATGACGGTGACGCTCAGGGCCGGAGACTCGCCGCCGGCGAACGGAAGGCAGAGAGGCGACGACGACTGCTCGCTGAAGGTCAGCAGGGTCAGGCCGGCTCCGGCGGCGGCCAGCAGCGCCAGCAGGCCCGCCGCCAGGCTGAAACGACGGTCCCCTCTCACGCACCCGCGAGCGCCGCCGCTGTTCCTCCTGGGCGACATCATCACTTTCCCGAGAATCATCCTCACGGCCACGCTGCGCTCCACCGCCGCCAGCGACAGGAGCAGGACGGACCACTCCGAGGAGAAGACGGCCAGGGCGCCGGTCATCTGGCAGCCGGGCCCCATCTCCCACCAGACGCCGAACTCGGCGAAGGATCCCCACGTGGCGATGTCGAGCGCCGTCAGCACGCCGACGTACAGGCCGGTCAGCAGGTTGGCCAGAGCCAGCAGCCCCATCAGCAGGCGGGGCGGGGACAGAGACGGAGCGAGCGAGTGCGAGTGCCCGGCCGCCCGGTGTCCGGGGGAGAACGTGGCGACCAGCACGAGGCTGTTGAAGACCAGCGACACCAGGCAGATGAACCAGACGGTCAGCCGGATCATCCAGTTGCCCAGCAGGTGCTCGCATGGCTTGAAGGCTCCTGAAGAATCACGCACGGAGGAGTTCCTTCATCAACATTCAGCTCGAAATGGAACTTTTTTTCTACGCTGATCAGAGAACAGGCAGACACAAATAACGTTGCAGTGGGCTGATTACCTGGCGAAGGGGAGCAATGCATGATCATCGAGATTCTTTCCACATCCTCCCCTGAGAGAAGAGCAACAGAAAAAAGGATTACCTAACAGGAAATGAAATAAATATCGAAAAAAAAACCAAACAAACCACTTGATCAGGAAAAACTATATTTGGAACAATATCGTCCAAAGTCAACACTCAAAGAGCTGTTACAATACAATAAGAGATGTGACGCAAAACGGTTTGACTTCTGCCCGGTTACGCCGTAAAGAGTCCATCCTGTACGAGTGATGGCTGCTCCTGCAGTGTTCCCACCTGCGGATTTCTTCACGTCCGTGTCCTCAGTGGAACCGGTCACCGAGTCACATCCAACGAAGGCGCAGCACTGGTAGGCGTACGGGACAGAAATGGACCTGCAAACAAACGGCGCTTTTAGAACCGGGATCGAGTGTTCAACCGAAGTCCGGATCGCGTCGCGCAGGGAACCGTCGGCGAGCAGGTTTTGGCAGAGACGCGAGTTTTTTTTTGTTTTTTTTTTACTGCTGCTTGAACTTGTTCGGTCACGACATTTTTTTTTTTTTTACAAAGTTCACAAGCGCTGCTCTGTTTGGACGCACTTTTATCGCGTACGAGAGCTGATTAAAAAACTACCACCTCGGGAGAACCTTAAACGGAAGGAACCGTCTGAAGACATCTGGCCCCTCTGAAGGCGCACAACACAAAATATTTGGATGTTTCCATAGTGTGTCCCACAACAGTGGAGGAGACAGACTCACCTGGGTTTCTCATTAGACGTAAGAGGAGCAGACCAGGTCTGTTCTTTCTGTCTTTTTTTTTTGTACACATTCATTAATTTGTTTCCAGTTCGGCCTCTCGGTTTGAGATCGCGCAGCGCCGCATGTGAAACTGTGTTTTTTACATCAGCGTTAAATTTTGATTAAAGTGAACTTTTACCCTCTTTGAAAAACACTGCATGTATCTGGGAAGCAGCGGTGCGACACGGCAGACATGTGTTGCGACTAAATGGGGTAAAAAGGAGCACAAGTCTGTTCATTTATGACACGTATTCTGTATTTATGAGAGCTTTGCTTTTTTTGAACTGAAATTCTAATTCCATTCATTTGCAAAGTCCCATTTAGTCAACGACAGAATATATTATAGTCATCTGTGCGCTGTCCAAAAAGTGCTGTAAAAATACCAAATGAAGATAAATCGGATTAAATGTGATGACAAAATTGCTCGGCCCGCACTTTGCCTCAATGAGACGACAGAGGCAATGAATTTACCTCTTGATATGAATGGAGCGGACGTTCTCCAACTGAATTATCAGGAGTTTAGTTGCAAACTTGCAAAATGTTTGTTTCCTTCCTTAATCTCAATTTAGGTGATTTTACAGAGAGCACATATAAACCTTTAACACTCAATCAATCACAACAATAAGAAAATGAAAGAGGAAAACTGGGTGGCCACAGAAACCAACAGTGGGTTGATCTAAACTCCAGCTTTAAATCAGCGACGTCGCAGTGGCGTGATCAGACCTCGACACTGTGTCAACTTTTCCTTTTCGACGCTCCACGAAACCTTCGGACGTCTCTCGGGTTGTTTCTCACCTGAGTTTGGGGAGGTTTTTGGCTGTCAGCACATTTTTCATCTGTGGGTTCCCTGAGAGTTTCAGCTGACTGAGGGCGCTCAGTCCAGATGTCGGAATCACAGTCAGAGAGTTCATGCTCAGATCTCTGTGGACGTCAGCACACACACATACACACAGACACAGACACAGACACAGACACAGACACACACACACACACACACACACACACACACACACACACAC
>JASSRZ010000001.1:16742314-16766300 GCA_032164315.1 Malacoctenus gilli
GTGTGTGTGTGTGTGTGTGTGTGTGTGTGTGTGTGTGTGTGTGTGTGTGTGTGTGTGTGTGTGTGTGTGTGTCAACGCCTCCTCGTGCTCTAATTGTTTGACTTTGAGTTCTGACAAAAACAATTGAATGGCTTTTCTTGGCCCTTGTTCAGTATAAAGCGGCTTTTGACACGCCCGCAGTAAAACTTTGAGTGGATGTGGTTTTTCAAAAAACACGAATAAAAAACACTTTTCCTTCCACTAATGCAATAATGCATGATATATTAATCTCTGTTATTAACAATAAAGTTTTTCAAGCACATAAAACAGCAGCTATCCACACCCTCTTCTTCGACCAAGCTTTTATAGACAAAGAGTATTACTGTTACAACCCACAATCGAGAACGGCCGGCTCGCCTGTCGACTATTATCTCTAAATACTTCTGAAGTAAAGACATTAATGTGAACGTTATGTCAGTCGTTGCGACATAAAGTGGTTTGGAAGTGGCGAGCTGTCATATCCTGTCTCGCAGCAGCACCTCATGAAATAATTCAGTGTCCAGGCGTCCATCCCATTCCGAACCTGCAAATGAGCAACTTTCCTTCGGGGACGGCAGTGCGCTCCGCCGTCGGAGACGCTGCTCCACCTCACCTCCCTGCCAAAGGCTGTAAAACATCGCATTAACCGTTCCCAACATCACTCCTGCTCCAAATGACCTCTTTTACTAATTCAGTCATCTCATTCAGTCGCACACTTCAAGTATTTTATTCATATTCAAAAGAAGCAAGGGGGCCAAACCCTAAGCCTGAGAATCAAATGCAAGCTTTTCACCCCACGAAACAGAAAAACTAGGGAAAATTGCTCCACGTTTGTACAAATTCTTTCTTATTGCTTGAAAAACGGACACACCGAGTAATTGCAATGGATAATTGTAATGGCCACATCATAACTGCAAAATAAGCTCTGCATCTTTCTTTCATTGTCGATATTTTAATGTCACTTTTTCCCCTCTATATTAAAACTGCTACTCTGGATGTAGTCTTTAATTATGCACTGACTGAGTCACACTTGCGTCCTGTCCCTCTTAATTTCCCTCAGCAGCTACCGACCATACATGCATTTTGTATATGCACGTACGTACACAAAGCACACACACACACACACACACACACACACACGCAGTCAGGGCTGCTTCTTGCTCGACGCGCAGCATTGTCAGCCGTGCAAAAAAAAATCGTTGGTGCGCAGTGACAGAATCGGTGTAATTTGGAGGTGAAACGGCACGAGGGCTTCAACGAGCGCAGCCTTTATTTAGCATTCAGACAAACTCCTCTGATGTTGCCCTGACGCTGTTTGTCAGTCCCTTACTGCTTCCCTCAGCTCTTAATGGTAGTCACTGCAGCATGTTATGAGAAATAGCTCCACCCTGCAGCCTGCAAAGCCAATCAGATTTCATTGGTTTTTCAGAGGGTTGTAGTTTTGAAGGAGCTTTAACTCTTTGTGGACTGCGTTATGAGAGCACGTTGCACAAAAGACATCACTGTGGAGGTGCGTTTTCTTCATTTTATAGCCTATTGCCGTTTAATGCATTTCCACACATGCATTTTCCTTTTGATGCATGTTTTTTTAAATCAGATTGCTGCAACCACAGCCCATAGATTCAGAAAACATTCGATTTTTTTAGGGTCTTAAATGTCTTAATTCAGTCATCTGCCTTCTTCCCCCTGATTTCAGCGATGCCTTTTGCCTCAAGCATCTGTTCGTTTGGCTTTTTCCTCCATTCTGCCTCTCCTTTTTCCCCTCCCACCCGCTAATGTTTTTTTTTTCTCTCTCTCTCTGTCTAGCGTCTAACCCTCCCAATCCCTCTTGAGCTTCATTCATGAAAATGCAGATCCACAGCAGGGCAGGAAAAAACGTCAACAGACGTAAACTCCCCTGCTCCACCAACCAGAAAAGGCACACTATAAAAAACAGGCAGCAGCAACCAGGCGACCCTAATTCAGTGCAGCCTCCACCAGAAATAGCAACTCATGCATGTATTAATCCCCTACAAGCCAAAAATATGTGATTGAAGGAACTCTGCTGCCATTTATTGCTGGGGACAACTCCTGTGCCACCGAAAGGGGCTATTTGTCACCGTCTCTTCGCATGGTGTGCCGTCTGAAGTCTGACTCACATTCGCTAAATATTGCATTTGATATTTCTGGAAATGTATTAATCAGTCATTCACCTTTGCATTTAGTGCTCCCACTTGCGTTATGCGCTGGCATTTCCTTTTTAGCCTCCTCCCTAACCCCCGCCACACCTCTGCAGGAAATGCCATGAATGTAATAGTGCTCCTAATGTGATTCGAAAACTGTGTTTAACCTCAGTCTGCTCTCAGCCTGCACAAGTTGTTCTTGCTGTCAGTTTTATATTTATCTAGACAATGGCTTAGTTTGATTAAAATACCGGTTAATGTTGAAACCATTAAATTTCGAAATATACCGAGGTATATATGGACAAATATAATGTTTTATTTTTGACAGGAGCTTTATTCATTTCTATTTTTAATGCAATATTTGTCATTAAACCCTGTTTTATTATAGCATGCAGCTCTCGCTAAAATTCAGTTAATTCTACATATTTTAGAGCCATAATTTGAATATGAAGCATCAACTATTCATGTTATCCTTCAGAATTACAGAATGGAAAAGTGCAATTTTAACCTATAGTCTTAACTTCTAAACATAAACCATCTGTTTGCTTCGTTTAAATAGCAAAATATAAAACTTACTCTTCAAGATGTTTTGGGGGATTGCTCACATTAGCCTGCAGCTGCAGCTACCTTTTATTAGCTAATTGAAGCTACACATCTGGACTCTCGAGTGCATCACTGTCCTTTATCCCTTTCACAATAAAAGTCCCCTTTCATCACAATTAGTTTTTCTGACTGACCCATAGGCTTGATGTTGGTAATAACGCAGTCAGTCGTAGTTCCCTAAACAAACTGAGCACACCTATTCTAATTTACAATTTATTACAATTAAATTTATTACAATTATAATTTATTACAATTTATTCTACATTTCCCATTCTGTCAATGTTAGGTTTAACAAAATATTTTTTTACAGTTTTTTTTTTTAATTTTTTATTTTTTTGTTCTAAATGGAATAATGGAATGGTGCGAAATGGTAAAAAGGATAAATACGTCCAGGGGGTGAATTTCATTGATCACAAAGGGAAAGATCAATTATTTGCAATATTGAATCCCAGTTGGATGTTGCATGAGCTGCTAGCTAATATTAGCACACCGGACGGCGCTTTAGGGCACATTTATCAGCCCTGGATACTTCATCCCTTGGTACTCTGGGAGGGAACATCTTCGGATTAAGGGAGCAGCAAACTAAGCACTCTATGATATACGAACAAAAACTGACTTAATATTTTTTATTTTTAGTCCTGCCAAAAACAGCGCCTTCGTTTCCTCTTTTCAAAACAAAGGCCGGAGTTCAGCTGACTGTTGGAGCCTCAAGGGGCTTTGAAACAAGTGACCTTTGGATATTTATGTAATGGGAACACACTCAGCCCCTTAGAAAGTTAGTTTGTAGTCAAATTATTATATTTCCGTAAGTGCCACACAACGTTGAGATAAGATTTTGGTAATTCGGGGGGGGGGGGCGGGGATTTTTTTTTAACTTACGACATATCACCAGGAAATGTAAAGGAAAACAACAAAAGAAAAAAATTCCTCTAATTTTTGTTTTTAAGTTTCACTGATGTAAAACCCAGAAAAACGAATCCAGTGTGCTGAAAGTCTCACAACCGACTCAATGAACTGTTGTAAAAACAGTCAACAAACATGGGAGCTGTCAAAGGTTTATTCAGTTGCTAAGTGTTTATCACATCGGTGCAGGTGGGACGAACTCCAAAATGGCTTAAAAACCACTGCAGAACGATAACACTGTCTCTTTGAACCCCCGACAATATCAGCCGCAAAGGTGATGTTCATTTTGTCAGCAAACACACGTGCGGTCGCAAACTCGACGCGGAGCCTCCGCTGCCGTGCAACACCTGATGTTGTGTGACAACGCAGGCAACATCCGCCGCAATAAACACTGGGTAAACAAAGTGCCGATAAAGTAAAGGCAGGCTAACAAAAGCGGCACACGAGGGGCTCCGCTTTTAATTTATTACCAAATAATCTCGGAAATTTGTGTCATCTGTGGTTTGCAAATATTTGTGCTTTCGATAAGGAGGCTTATTTAATTCGTTACAGATTCATATGGAACCAATTATCCTTTAACAGCTCCTCAATGAGGTTCGGCAAATCCCTCAGATCTGCACGACTTTGCAAATCCAAGGTTTTGAACAGAATAGGCGTCAGTCAGAGCTGTAATAATCCAAAACTCGAATCTATTTCAACAGACTTGTTTGGGTGTGTTTACATGATAGAATCATAAAAGAAACATCCAGTTTGTTGGGTCACGACAAGCCAAAGGCACAAATCTAAACCTGCCATCAATGCGAGTGTCACTCAGTTAATGGAAGTATTTATTTACCTTGAGCTTTTTCTTTACTCCTGATTACTTGCATGTTTCAACCGATTGTGTTGTCTGATTGTCGTGTACATTTTGAACCTTATCAAACAAAAAATGTTCCGTCGGTGTGTTTTTATGATCGTCCTCATGCTCCGTCGACGAGACCACAGGTGTCCCTCAGTTAACAACTTGTTCTGCTTGCAGGCGAGCAAACCGAGACGACGGGGAAGCCGCCGAAAATGCCAATCAGGAGAAATCTGTGTGCGTCACTGCCCCCGGCGACCCCGCGCACCGTCGCCAGGGCCCAGAAGTTTGAGGAGGGCATGTACCCTCTCCAGTGCACACCTGAACCGGTCCAGAGGAGCGCTCCGGTCCTGCCACTGAGCGCCGCCGCCGCCACCACTACGGACCCCAACATGACCTTCGACGTCACGGACGACGACGACGAGCAAACTGCGAGCAACGACACCATCATCGTCGGCGTCGCGAGTCCTTGCCGTGCATCGCAGCCTACGGACGTAGCGGGGCCTAGTCAAGCACAGCATCCACCCAAGACCACTGAGAGGAACCAGACTTCTTCTAAAAGGTGAGAAATCACAGCTATATTGTGTAAATGGAGAGTGTTCACCTGATATTGTTCCATTTTTACCGGGCGCCATTTGCATACGCTGGCAGTGTTGCATCACGGCATGCCTGAATGTGGCTCCGCCTTCTTCCCGTGGCCGGAGAGAAACCCCAGAGTGAATATTGAGCACAAATTTGTTTTGCATGCAGATTTTTGTAAATGTGCAATTTATTGTTACTCTAAAACTTTGGTATTCAATAATGCAAAACAAATATCTTGTCAATTTTAATTCACAATGTGCTGAGCTTGAAGTTTTTACACAAAAACGGGACTGCGTAGTTTTTCCCCCAAAACGGTAAACGAGTCGGACCGGCGTCCGCCACACTTTTACGCGAACTCTGCCCACCACTCGTCTATCCGGCAGCTCCGAAAATTGCTTGTCCAGCGTTTCGGAGTGAAACGAAAGTGCCAAGTTGTTGAGTTTCTTCCTTTGAGGGAAAGCGACGTTGTTGTGTTTGTGGGTTAGCGCGGAAGCAATTTGTTTAGTTTTTTTTTTGTGATACAGTTTCACAATTTGGTCAAACAAATTCGTCTAACAGCAAGATGACTTTCTTCTTCCCCCCGTTTTTGTTTAGCTGCCACCAAGACGCTGCTCAGCTCAGCCGACTTAAGCCTCTTGGCCCAATGTTCCAGTCTAGAAAACTTGCTGCTGGTGAAACCACTTATCCTATTTGCACTGGAGCCTCCATCTTGTTTTGAATACGGTTTGAAGGATTTGCCCCTTTCGGCTGGTTTCGTCGCCAGCCAGGCTGAGCGCTCCGACGGCCGCAGGAGAGGCGACTTTCTGAAATAGTTTTGAAACCTTTTTGTGGAAAGGTCCGAATTGGAGCCCGTGTCGGTTCCCTTTTCAACTTTTACGGACAGTTTTTTAATCAAATGCGTACGAGAAATTGTTGCGGCGCTTATTACTTTTTCTCCCCCCGTGAAACTGACTTATAAACACGTATGCGAGAATAATTTTGGTTTGTGGTGTGAGGCAGCTGTGTTTTACTGGTGGATCATTGTTGTTTCCAGTGTTCCTTCCAATGTTTGCAGAGTAAATTACAGTTATGTAGTGAATGGCAGAGTAATATATGTTAAGTGGTATTAGATTAAAAAAAAAAAATAACGAAAACCACAGGAGCAAAAATGAAAGTTGTCACTTTTCTTCACATCATTACATCCGGTGGACTTCTGCTTTTAAATGTTTGTATTTTATTATAGCTGATGCAAAAACCTGATTCTACTTGGTCAGACAGGACGTATGTCTCAAAAAGTTCCAAAATAATAGAGAAAAACTTTGAATTTTTTAACACGTCATGCTGAAAATACTCATGATTTTTCAATGTGGTCTTCTCATTGTGCAGCAGCAACATGTGAGCACTTATATTGGAAAAAAAACACACACTCACTCACCTGATTTACTCATTTCCTGGAAGTCTAAATGCTTCAAATTTATTCAAGAGAACAACATTTGCATAGCCAAATTTTCGGTGTGCGGTTGCGTCAGGAACCAAGTGCAGATCTGTGCACACAGTTTCGCAAACCAAATTAACAAACACTTTCTAATCAGTTGAATGTTGCTGAAACTGTGAATATTTCTACTCGCATATGACGTTGACCTGCACCTGTCCTCTGCAGACACCAAGGGCCGCCGCTGCAAGACGTGAGACGAGCCAACCCTACCTACATGGATCTGACGTCTGCCGCGCAAGGGAAGCGAAAACTTAACCGGTAATGTGGCAGTGGGAGGTGTGGGAGGGGGTCTCTTCTCATCATATTCACGTCACTCATATGTGAACGCTGCTCTGACGTGAATCTAAAACTCCCTGATGGCCGGACAAAGCCGTGCAGGACAGCAAAGAAGTTACCAATATTCCTGTATTTTTGTTTCTTTCCCCAGCAGCATTGGAGAGACGCTCACACAGGGTCTTGCTGCACCGAAGCGGATAAAGAAAGACCCCTCAGTGGTCCCAAAGCCGGTCAGAGTGCAGCGTCTTGCTGGTAAGTGTCAACACATGGCTCCAGAACACCTGTGCACAATAAAAATCCGAACCACTGCTGTTAAAAGTGCAAACGCGGAGCTCTCGCATGTCCTAGAAAAATCTGAAAACTCAATAACCAGTTTTTCAGTCCCGGAATAATTTGTCAAGATTCAACGTGTTGATTCTCTTCAGTGTGAGCGGACACAAGCGGGTTGAAGAGCTTGAATCAGCCAATCAGATTTGTTTACTTAGCCAAAGCTATCCAAAACTAGCCGCTCAAGTGTATTGCAGTAACGGCTTGAGAAAAGAGGGTTTTTTTTCCTCTCCTTGCTCCTGCTGAAATGTCCGGGAAAAACTAACTGCAATTAGTAGGTTCAGTCTTTACATCCGGAGTTTTTCACCCCGTTTCTTTTCCGTCTCCTCAGGTTCAGAGAACAAACCCCGGCGAGTTGTTAGGAGCACCTCTGAAGGAAGTCTCAACACCATCGAACCGCAGAAGTTCAAGTCCATTTTCTCCAAAACGGCCTTGCAGTTCAATCGAGCCGCCAAGCGCATGTGAGGCCGCGCGCTGGTCCAATCGTCGTCGCTTCTCCGTCCATCAGCATCGCTCACACGTCACACTGCCGTGAAATGATACTTGACTGTAAATAAGCATTGTGTCGCTTTCGCTCGTCTTTTCAGACGTTTTAGACGTTTAGGACTCGCTGACATCGGTTTCGGGGGATTCTTTTAGTTGTACATTTTTTTGAAAAAAAATGTTATACACTCACTTTCAAAAAAAATAAAGCAACATATCCTGTGGATCTTTGGGTTTTTAATGTGTTTATCTGATCTTATAACAGTGATTTTTTTTTTTTTTTTTAGATGACGCTAATTCACCGGGCAGCTGATACAGCTCTTCTCTGAGCTGTTCTCCTTTTTTTTTAATCTGTTGTGTATTTTGTACAGTTATTAACGAAAGGTTATATATATATATTTCTCAATAAAATGTGTTTGTAACTGAATCTGTGGCTGTTTCTCAATAAATAGATCCCTTTCCAAGATGTAATATCCGCTTTTTGTGCCAATTCGTGATCCGTTCTGAACGTTGCCGTCAATGAAGTTTCTGTTACGCGATGTTCCGACGCTAAATAGGTGACGGCGAACAGACTGAAAGATGTGAAAACTACTGCGGCAAGAAAAGATTGAACCGACCTCAGAGGGACTCGCAACTTCCACTGCTGGCTTCCTCTCGTCAGAAGTGATGAATACATGAGAGGCAGCCTGTTCGTGGTAAATCCTTGATTTTTTTTTTTTTATTTCCTTCTGACTTTCTGCGCAGTTCAGTGTGTTTTCCTTTGGTTTCTTCCCACTGTCTGGAAAACATGTACAAAGTCAATCAGTGATTAATTCGTTCACGAGTGTGCGTGCGCGTGTCCATTTCTGTCTGTATGTTTCTCAGACGACACGCAAGTCTTGACTATTTCACCTACGTTGGTCATTCAGGTGAAAATAACAGATTTAACCTGAGTTATGTGTGATGTAATATATGCAGAGCAAAGGGTGTCCCAGTCCCCAGTTTGGGAAACACTGTTGATCTGCGTTCAATTTTGAGCATTTATCTCGAGTAATTTATGATCCAAGACTGTATTAGACTGCGCACATGATTTTTCAGTTCTGAGTCTGTTCCCAGTTCCTTGCTCTGTGTCAGTGTGATTTCTCACTTTGAGACTTTTTCTTAGATGAGTGAAACATTTTTTTTTCCCTGTGTGTGTGTGTGTTGTTGTTTTTTTTTATGTGGGTTTGTTTTGCGAAGCATTTCGACACAGTTTTAGGCCATTTGTTTATAAGGGGGGGGGGATGCAAATAATTTCATGTGATGGAACAAATCTTTAGATTCAATTCAAGAAAGAGTAAAGTGCACTCTAGGTTTAAAACATCCACTTCAGTTTTCAAACAAAGTATTTAACCAATAAATAATGTCTGATTTTTTTTTTTTTTTTAGTTTTATTTTAGTCTTTTCCAGTTGACCAACACCTTGTTATTCTGTCAGTCACTGGGGCTCCTCTGGCTAGCGTCCCTCAAGTCACATGACTTCCAGGAAGTAGCCACAGATTAAGAGGGAAAACACTTCCTGGATGCAGGTGAGGTTTCTTTCTCTCAGAGTAAGTTTATATGTGGCGATTCAGTCACCCGCGAAACAAAACATGTTCTTGTATTTCAGTTTTCTTTCTTCAGAAATTGTATGTTTTGTAAAGTAAAACCAAACTGAGTTAATAGAGCTTTTTTTTTGTGGTAAGAATGTGTTAGCTTGTTGTGAGCAGAATCTCGCTTCAAATTTGCTGCCAGTTCTTGGCATCAGTTAGACCCAGACAGTGAAATGAACAGTCCATTTTCAGGTTTCATTCAGAACATCAGTAAAGGTATTTCAAATTAGGAGAAACTATATCTGCTTTTTTGTTTGTTTACTATTTGTTGACCTGAATAGAATATCATCTGTGTGTCCTGTGTCTGCTGTACACAACGGGCCAATCAAGTCCTGAGTCCATCTGACACAAGGACTATCTCAACAAAACACCTTTTCTCAATGTTATTTTAAAGCCTTTTATATACTTTCTTTAAGCTGCATTTTAACCCCTATCAGTGAGGTGAGTCTTTTTCTCATTGTTGTTGTTTTTTTTCATAGAAGTTCATATTAAAACAAAACAAAGGTGGAAAAAAAAAATACCTGGTGGATCTATTATCAGGGTGGGACCTCATTGCTCTGTCTGGAGAGAACTAGACTTGTCACTTTGAATTCAGTCTTGCAACTTTCAGTGGCACAGCATTCAGTGTGATCTTTATTTTTAGCTCAGGAGCTCAATGCATATATCAGCACTGTACTGCGCAAGCACTGACACCCTCTCATGCTCTCATTCACAAGAATCTCTTCATTGTGTGTGTGTGTGTGAGGGAGAGAGCGAGCAAGCGAGGGAGAGAGAGAGTGTGAGAGGAAAAGAGAGAGAGAGAGAGAGAGAGAGAGAGAGAGTGTGCACACAAGGAGGCAGGTCTTGGCTAAAGTTTATTAACTTTCTCTTAGCCAATGGGGCGCCGTGTGCGTTTTTCCCGCTGACCAATGGGACAGATTGAGAGGTTGGAGGTGGGTGTTGCTTAGCAACTGCAGGTAGAATCTCAGATCATGTCGGACCCATTGTTTTATCTTTCCTCCCTGAGAGACGTTACATGCTACGTGTTGTCATTTGTTCAGTAAAAAACACCCCTGTGCAAATGCGTCACAAAGTTGTTAACTCTATTTTTGTGTCGTTAAACAAAGATCACAGTGACTTTAATGCCATCTCGCCCTCAAGACGGAGCACTTTTCTGATCGACTGACATTATGTTACTACATGGAGCTCATCGTATTTTTTTTTCTCCAGCAAGTCAACAAAGCACATTTGAGGGAATTTTGATTTTAATCCCTTAATTCTTTGGTTATTTTTTTTTTTTACTCCTCATTACAGAGATAATAACCTCGTCTGAACCTGGCGAGGAGTCAGAGATGAGTGATTAGAAGCACAAGACAACAGGCCAGGCTGCTCCAAACCAAGACGCTGCTCACTGACGGAACGTCAGCGTTTGCTTTTGAAGCGTTTGCAACATTTAACCTTCCACGCCCCCGGGTACCGGTGCATTCTCGGCACGCGCGCGCATGCGTGCGCGCACAGCTCCGCTGCAATTAACGAGGGTCGTTCATTATGGCTGTGATTAAGGAAGTGCTGGCCGCGAGTGAGAAGGAGATCGTGTTTTGGCAAAACTGCTTTCCGGTTGTTGTTTTTTTGAACTCGAGCTGCAGTCGAAGCAGCCCAGACCGCTCTCCAACGATGCTCCGGACACCCACAAGGCCGCACGTCACGGCTGTGAACTTTCCGTCCCCTGCCTAATTAGATGACCTGATATCTTCAAGCAATATGTCAGCGAGGGCAACTGGCGAAGAGCTGACCACCAGCGCGCTGTCCGTCCTCTCACCGCGAAGAGTGGCGCTTGTTGTCTTTTGTTTTGGCCTCGGCCAGCCTGGGAAGGAGACGAATGTGGCGCATCTTCACCGAGTCTCACGCTGATGTGAATCCGCCAAAATACTCCTGCTTCGAATAATACATAAAGTATTTGTCAAGGGCAGCCTTGGTGTTTTGTTATTTTAAGCTCCTCTGCACTTCTCCTTTTTTGGGGGACGCGAATGTTTTTGCGGACCTTTCAATTAAATCAAAAAAGAGACGAAAGTAACTGTGATCTGTTAGTTCCATAAACACATTTTATCAAGTGAAGCTCTTTTTTTTTCCGGAAAACAAAAAAAACAGAGCAACACAGTATAAGCACAAAAGCTTCTGCTTGTCCTGCTGTCCCCGTCCCGTGATGCTCAATGCAAATATTTAAATGGGGTTTATGGAAATTCCTGGGATGCACCCAGGTTGGCATGTAAAACAGCACGGTGAGGGATTGTTGTTTACTCCACCGACATTTGTGTCCGGCGAATCCCGCTCCGGTGCGAGGAGGAACAGGCGTTTTGAGATGTGAAAAAAAGTAGTAAAAAAAAAACAAAACCTGGCGCGGTCGTTCTCCGAGTTGTCGCACATCCAGGAAGATACTTCAACGCAAAGGCGGCTTAATCTGGAGAAGGTAAGCAGTTACAGAGCTGGGATGGTTCAGTTCACTGTTAGTTTGTTGGAAAACAGCGAATTTCACTCTTTGATGTTAGTGTTTTTGTCGCTTCATTCTGGGCGTTTGTTTCTTGAATTTTCATGATGATTTTGAGGCTTTTTTTAAAGAAACATTTTGGTTTGTAAATCTGAAAAAAAAAAATCACCAAAAAAAACCTGATTATGGTCAGAATTTTGGGTAAAACAAGCCGCTTAGAAGCACTTGTGTCCTCAGGTGTTGTTATGTGCACCTGGTAACCGGGAGTTTGGTTGACTTTGTAAAAACGAGGTCCGGCGAAGCTTAAGCGACGACAAACATCGTTCCTCAAGGACGCCATACTTCTACTGTCTGCTGTGTCCAGAAAGGGGGGGGGGGGGATCACAGCAAAGCAGATGGCATTTCAATGCGGGCTTCTTCCGCTTGAAGGTAACCAAACAACAGATTATTTGAGCATCATAGCCGCAGGAAGAGATTTATCTAATACCACACGGATACGTGTATCTGGTTGCATGTTTGCCGTGCTCGTTTTTCACCCCGCGGTTTGGGAGAAAAGTGTTTTATGCTTTAATCTCCGCCTGCGTTTTCACTCGGCAAACAAATTTGGCGAGGAAACAGATGTGGCAGCAAATACCTGGCTCCCTTCGTCAATACACAGCTGACTGTGGACGGGGGCCTTGTGCCGCGGTAATCGCGGGGGGATGGGTGAGATTTACAGTTTCCTTTACCTGGTAATATCTCCTGTTGTGAAACAATGTGACAGAAAATCAGTACATCTGTGATGGCTCAGCAGTGTTCTTTGCCCCCTCTACATTCTCCTCCAGGAGCTTATCCAAAGCCCACCTCAAACGTACTGTATGTAGCCTGTGGATGACTCATCCTCAGGAGAATGAGCTGCATGGCGCAGGTAGCCTTGCAAATAAACATTTCACGATTTGCAGAGTCTACTGAAGTACTTTGCTGACTTAAAGTCTGATCCCACCGACTGCAAATACAAACTCTGGCAAACCAATTCAGTTTCCATCGTGTCTGTGAGGGCTCACGGTGTTAAATGTTTCCCCGTTGTTAATGTCCCCCCTGTGTTACACACACACACACACACACACACACACGCAATCACTATTTTCAGGAAAACACGCAACACCGAGACACAGGTTCGGGGCTCTGGCTCTTTTTCTTTCTTTTTTTTTTTTTGTCATTTTGTTTATTGAAACAGCAAAATTTGTCATCATTGCAGCAATTGCCATGGAGACAGGGTTAAGTCCCAAACCTACTGGTATTACACAGTGCATGAGTGTGTGCTCATTACCGTTCACCGCAACTTCCAGGAAAGAATGCACACTGAGTGCATGCGCGACTCCACCTCTTCGGGATGGTTCGGGAATATGCAGACATTCAAATGATCTTTGATTCCCAGCAGTCTCCCGCACCTGTCCTCTTCAAACATCCTGTAAAAACCTCCCCTGATCCTCATTTAGTTTGCAGCATCCCGTCGATCTGTCATCTTTACTCGAGCTGTTTACCTTCTAAAGTTTGTCACTAATGAGGAGAATTTCTCCTCCTGATGACGACGACGCAGCCTCAGCCAGAGCTGGGGAGAAAGCCTTGTCGTGCGTTCTTTTGACTTAAATTGCACTTCATTGGTCCTTGTGGTGAGATTTGCCCTCGTCCGAGCTCCTGTTTCAAACATTTTGAAGGACTTCGAGAGCCAAAGTTGGCTTTCACTTTGCCTGAGACTTTTCAGGGATAAAAGGAGCGGAGCAGCGCTTGATTTCTAGAACAAACCGTCCACTTGTAGCCTCTCTTGGCAGCCGCAACGTGGGAAGCCTCCATCAATCATTTTACCTCCTTGCTTCACCTAAAGATGCCTTCATACCAAAACGGTTTGGTCGGATCTAAACAGACCTCCGTTTGTTTCCCTGATGACGTGCGATATAACTTTTTGAGCTTGTGTGTAACCTTGGCAACATGTTGTATCAACTCGTTTTCTTGGATTTCTGTATTTTGACAGTCGATTAGCCAGTTTTTTCCACTTCCTTTGGATTTTCCCTCCGGCTCAACGTCTCTTTCAGGCGATGGCGCCCCAGACGGGCGGCGTTTGTAGCTGCGCGTCGTTGCGCAGTCGTGTAGGTCCTCTTTGAAGAGTGCTGTGCGTGAGTTTCTCAATCAAACCCAAGTTTCTGGATTGATTTATGGAAGTTCCTGGTGTGAAAGCACCCTGAGAGTCCTGGGGGGGGGGGGGGGCTGAGGTCGATGTGGGACCCAGAGGGAGCCCACACAGGCACAGGGAGGCCCCTCGTGGGCATCAACCTTTGCGCTGTGAGGCGAGAGGGCGAACCACTTCGCCAGTGCGGCACTTTCCCAAATACAGCCCAATTATGCCTTCGTCGTCCACCGCGAAAAAAAAAGGGGGACTGGGTTGAACTGATCCTGTTTCTGTGGCCAACTTTACTTCAGAGTGCTCCTTCTCATCCCCGCTGCTTTTGTTTTGGAAGCACAGACCAAGGGGGACACTCGGCGCTCTCTCGATTGGCTTCAAACCTCGTTGGTTTTGGAAGAAAATGGAGCCGGGAGGAGATCTGCACATCTGTAAGGATTTGTCACTTCATTTGCTTTCAAAGTACCAAAGTTTCACGAAGAAAAGAAAGTATATGAACATCATATAAACAACGGGACGACGTTTCATGACTTTGGCCCGGATAGCAGCCACAAATGACGCATACGGTGCCTGTGCAGCCTCTTACCACACAAACCTCAACACAGAGGTGTTGTTAAGCTCGTTGTAATACACTGATCAAACATATTTCAGAAAGGCACAGTGCTCCCAGTGTGAAACGCTCTTATGTGTTCTTTCTGAAGGCTTGAAATTGTGAAAATATATTTTATTTTGCAATAAAATGCAAAGATAGGAAAGGTTTTTTTTTTTGTCATCTTACGACCCATTTTGATTTATTTTGCCAGTGTTCCTACCACCCAGGCTGGGATTCCCCGCTGCAGATCATTATTTTTAGGCACTTTCGGAACAACAAGGCAGCCCATTAGGTTAAAAAAAAAGTGTATTTCTCTCACTCTGGCCAGTTGAGATGACTGGTCTCTTTTAGACTTCCTGCAGGGGGGGGGCAGAGCAGAGTAAAGTCTCTCCAGTGCCTTCGAACCCTTATCCGTCCTGATGTCCTTTCATTCTCCAAGTTTTGTTTTTTTTTTCTCTTCAAGTCTAATTGGTTTTTGTTTCAAACAAAGTTATAGCCACGTCCATGTTACACCCACACAGGTGTTTTTCACTTGCTTTGCCTGATTAGACCTCCTCTCTGGACTGTGTGGGCGTGTACGGGCTGCGCGCGGTCCACATCTGCATCACTCTGCCATTAAATCCGTTGCACCTGTTTTTTTTTTAGGGGGGGGGGGTTTGTTCAACATAACTGCTCTTCACCTTGTAATTAAAACATATAGCTTGTGTGGTCAGCTCAGGCAAAAATGACAAGTTTTCTTGGTATTCTGCAACAACTTTTTTGTTGTTGTTGTTGTTTGTGTGATTGATTTCTTGCAGAAACCATTTCCCCTCTTTCCTGGACGGAGAAGCACAAATCCGACCTCGCAATTCAATGGTAAGTGAGCGTTATCTGTTGAGTCGCATCTTTAAGGTCGTCAGTCTTTTTAAGATGCTGTAGAAATCATTTCACTCCATGATTGCTTTAGGAAAAAAAAAAAACCAAAACAACATATTTCACTGTATTCATTCAGCTCGTTGCGAATAACCCCAAGTCTGATTGATGATTGATTCCAATTGACATTTTCTAATGTTGCTGCTGAACCTTTCTGCTTTAATTTGGTAAAAAAAAAAAAAAAAAGCAGCTCCTGACAGGACTTTTACTTGGTTGATGAAGATGTCTCCTGCCCCCATGTCTCCAGAGGTGTTTTATATGTCTGTCTGACCTGTACGCATAACCATTAGCCTGAGCTGCTACACAACAGCTCCGTTACTCATTGGTTAAAAACCAGTTCACCAGAGGAGAAGCTTAAACGTCATTGGAGCTCTCAGCCCCATGAAAAGGTTCGACAAAAAGTAAAACTAATGGTATTCACACTGCACAGACCTGCTTTCCAGCCGTGAATTAGCATTAGCTTACCTTTTAGCGTTCAAATGACTGAAACGGCAACATTCCCACCCCATGAAATAAACAATGTCATCATCAGCATTTATAATTCATGGTTCAGATGGAGATTGTGGGGTTTGTTTTTAAGCAGATCTAAATTATTCAACCTATTGTTTTGATAGCTTTTAAGCTGAGTTGAATCGGCTAACGAGATCGTTTACTGGAGTCAGTCAGCGGGTTCAGATCGCAACCTGTTGGTTGTCAGTGAACCACGATTTTCATGTTTAGGCTGCGATTGATGGTAGAACAAACAAAAGACCACATACGCCCCTAATACCAAAAATTGGAACATTATTCATGATCATTTAGTGCTTTACCGATTGTGTTGACGAGTGATAAGAAAAACAAACATGCTGGTTCACCCCGTAAAATCATAATAACCAGTATTGAGCTACATAACTCCGCAAGGAATCAACACCAGAGTTATTCTTTGCAAAAAAAAGAACCTTGCTATTTATACTACTGACATTTTAAACAAAAAAATCCTACGTTTCTAATGTTGCTCTGGTTGTTTTGAGAAAAAAAAAATCTTATTGTGAAAATCTTCACCAGGTTACATGGTAATATTAACGTCAAACGGCACCGTAAGTATACCGATATCTTTCAAAATGATCACTATAGGACAGTCATTACAAACAGCCTTGAAGTTTAATCCATGATCATGTTTGTTTAAGGGAGAGTTTTGATGGTAGCGTAATGCCAGCCTCATGCACACCCGTTTAAATGAAGTGTTACCATGGATATAGCGGTATGTGGGCTGGATTTCTGCAGATAGAGGTTAATTAAATTTTCTCCTGCCTACCTTCGCCTTTAATTTTAAAAACTTGAGGAAAAAAAATACTGCACCTGCTTTTTGGTGGTGATAAAAAAAAAAAAACAGCCTCAAAAGAACGTATGGACTTTAAGAAAATCGTGCAGAACACACCACTCGCCGCACTTATCATGTCCCCTCCCACTTTTTGCATGTTTGTCCCTCGAACACGCATCAGGGAGGCAGAGACCCGCACACAGAGGGCTTCTCTGTCAGATCACAGGAAACCGCTCTTCCAGGCCAAAGCGCCTGTTTGATAAATAACACGCGTGTCTCCGGGCGCACAATGCATCTCAAAGACACAAAATACGGCCCTCCGTCTTTGTCTCTCCAACACACACACTGTAAACGAACACACACACACACCCATGGGCTGGTTCCTGCATACAATACACACAAACAGTGGGTCTCTCTCTTTTTCACCCTTTCTTTCTCTCTCCAATGATTAAAAAACAATATCCAGCTTATAACTGCAAGTTAGGCAGACACCCACACTCATTTGCAGTGAAAGGAAAATGACCCTGGTGATGAGTCATTGCATTCACTCAGAGATTTTTTTTTTTTTTTTTCTATTCAACACGCTGAAATCTCTTAAGGCAGAGTGAAGCGCTGGTTCTCACCATTGTGTCTCCGAGCAAACTCAGGTGTACCTTGATGATTTTTCCTCAAACACGTTATCAAAAATGAAGCAAAAAATAGTATGCGGTGACATCAAAATGCGGCGCCATCCGACTGTGATTTCCGGCCACACCCGCACGCTGTGGATCACGATTTAAATGATGTTTTCTCGAGGTCCCGCAGGAGTCGCTTTAACAGACGATCAATAAATACTCCTCTTCCTCCAATTTGTGATTTGACGAAGGGTTTTCAGACACTCCAAAAAAATTGAAGCTTAATGTTTATCAATCATGATGAGCTTTGAGTATTTGAATATTGGAGAAAGGGAAGTTCAACCCTACAAAGATACAGATTCAGATGTTTACAAGAAAACCCTCACGAACCATCAAAGTCGTCTTACCTGTCAAGTTACCTATATTGATTGAGTTTCATTTAATCATGATGACAAATGAAAAGAGGCTTTTTTTTTACTGCGTTTGTGCTCAAACCCCTCTTTATCAAAATCTCTTCAATTTCGTCAATTTTTCCAGTACTTTCCAGACTTTTTTTTTTTGCAAACAACTTTAAATGTGTTTAAAAGCTCAATCTATTTCCAAATTACGAGAAGCGTATCAGGAGTTTTTTTTGTGACTGACTCATAGTTCGCACCTATTGGTCGGTGACCATCACCGGTGTCATTGTAAAACTGATTCAGCCTTAGACCAGCCAAAACATTGCAGCAAAGCCAAACTCTGGTGGAAATGTCTTCAGGTTTGTTTTTTTATCTTAAATGGTGCGGTCCTAAGCGGGCAATGCTTTCAGAGCCCACCATGTTCTCAGGTGCACCCACAAGGGGCCGCAAACCCAAGGCTTGGAACCACTGATACGTTTGTTTTATCAAACAGGTTTTTGAGATGAATAACTGTAGAAAGTACAAATTATTTTAACTTTCGTGATACACAACAAAAATAAAACGTTCCACTGAGAACATTCAAGATGAGTGTAGTTCTTCTGTGTTGTTTATGTCTCTGAAAAACTTTGAAGAAGTAGTTTTTTTTAAAGCAACGTGAAGAGTGTTTAATGTTCATTGTAATTAAACATTCAAAATAAAAGTTTAAAACTGTGGCAAAGAAATACTAGGAGAGTTCTGTCAACAGAGAAACGTGTCCAGTTCGTCTGACCACAGTTTGTACAAGGCTTAAAAAAAAAACCAAAAAAAAAACTGAATGAACCTGAGACTCATTTTTGGGCATTAGGCCTGAGGGCTGCAAGTGTTATCTGGCTGCATCAAGTTTACTTTGTTTAAGAAAAGAAAGAATAGTGGAGTGTATGGGGGAGGGGGGGGGTGTAACGGGAGTCTTTAACAGGGAGTAAAAGGGACTGAAAGGATTTTGATCCAGTGATATTATATATCTGTGCTGGTCAGGGCAGACAAAAGCAAACTGCAAACCACCAGAGAGCAAAGCATGTCATCTGAATAGTATGTCTTCTTTGCACTGTTGTACATCCAAAGGCTTTGTGTGCCTGAATTTGGTTGGTAGGAGGCACAAAGGAGGCAGTTTGTTCACCCCTGACAAGTGTGCTTTTATTTGCGCCGGCCCTTTGATGTATAGAAAAACTTTGGCTGGGATATCCCTCGCAGACAAACACACAAGAAATCCCACTCCTTTGTATTATCCCCAACAATTCCCTCACCATTCACTGCAGAGCTTTTATTCTCTTTAAGACCTTTATTTTAAACTTTGTGCCTACTGTCTGTCTGTCAACTGTAATGGGGTATCTTGTCTGACTTCAGGGGATAAAAGGGGGATGGGGGGGGGCTGGCATTTGCACCTATATACGTTTTTTGGGGGGGTTTTTTGCTTAGCTTAGCACAACAACTGGAAGCAGGTCCAGCCAAGGTTGTTCAAGTGCAGTGTTTATTTTTTTTGTTTAATCAAAATAAACGCCAATGTGGGCTCAGCAATCGTTCAATCCCCATGCCAGTTGGTTTTTCAAGCTGTGGTTTAACTTTGAAAAGAAAGAAAACCCAAACAGGGCCCGTTGAACTGGTATACCTGCAACTGACACACTCTAGATATATAGTCTAGATATATATATAGTTTTCTCACACAGTTAAACTCAACCAGTAGAAGTTCCTAAAAAAAATCACCTAACAGCACATTTAAAGTGAAAAGAATCCAAAAACAGCAAACCATGTTTATCTATCTGCACCTTGAATCTAGCCTGCCGTTACTGCAAATGAGTCAATTATCTGACGAACTTGAATCGAGTCAGTCCGCATTATTACTCTGTCAGGCACAAATCACATGATGTTTTTAATCATCATGCTTCAAACCTAAACGGATTCAACCTAAACATGTGCAGGACCTCTAATTTGATTGGTTTTCTTAAGACAGTCAGTCATTTGTTGCAGTCAAGCAGAGAAGACCATTCTCTTTTTGCTTCACAGTGTCTGTTCAGGGGCTACTTGTGTTTCACCAAACACTTGCTCCTCCATATCACAAGTAGGGGCCCTAGAGTTTGCCTGCTTTGAAGATGTCCGAATGAGAATTGCGCAAATCAAAGAAAAACCACAATACGACTATTAATTTAATCAAGAGCAGGCCAAGGAAACGGTCTATTGCTTTTGACTGATTTTGACAGGTCCTGCTTTGGAAAGTGTTGAGAGTCTGTGTTTCTACCAGAGTTGGCTTCACTGTGAAAGATTTTTAGAAAATCATGCATTTAAAGGGGGTATTTACAGGAAATTTGGGGGCCCCGAAGGAAACACGGGCAAAGAGCCATTGATATAGGCTGCAAAAAAGAAGCAGCGTTCTTTACATGTCAAGCGTCCGTTATGTGTGTGAAGCCGCATGCGATGTAAAATGTGAAAAAACCTTTCCGGACCAGGTGGAGAGAGAGTTCATGCCCTCACACCTGGGAGCTTCCCAGTGTTCTGCCGCTGTGTCACACTGTTGTCGCTGAACAGTTGGGACTTCACTCTGTGCAGCAGCACTTTGATGGCCGCTGTTGAGGCTGAGCACAGTGTTGCTTCCCCACACAGCTTTCGTCAGTCAGTCCAGGGATTTGAACTGCCAGCTTCCAAGTCACGAGCCTCCACCTCCTCTGCAGGCTGCCGCCACTGTCTTTTCTATCAGACAACCAGTGAAAGAGCTGAAACTCCTGACCCCCTCCGTTCCTGGGCGCCCACAAGTGCTTAAGCAGATAAAGATTATATTCATCACGTAGACATTTTAGTATGGGGGTCAAAATAAGGCTTTTACATAAAAAAACCTTGGGAAAAAAACACACGGTTTTGTTTTAAAGCCGAGTAATGCTGCTACGAGTTCTGCGGGGTTGTTGACCTTGACTGACTGTATGTTTTAAGTTGGCTTGCGCTGGGTTTTACTGCAAGGTATTTACAACAGTTAGTGGTTACACTGGAAACCTAAAGAGTGACTTAATATTCTGTAAGGAAAAAGGAAAAAAAAAAAAAACATCCACCGCTAATATAAAAAAAGTCCATGTTTCCTTAAGTACAAGAAGGTGTTTGTGGGCTCAATATCCCGCTCAGAAATCCATTACAAGGTCAACAGCACCGCTTCAGTCCACCTTCCTGGTGTCCGACTGAATCACGCGAAATGAATATCTGAGCTCGCAATCTACCACCTCCCTCCTGAGTTTGCATGCAGTCTTGCTGTGCAATGATTTCTATACATCTGCAACCGATCAAAAATCACCACAAACCGTGTTTTATTGTCGCAGTCGTCGTGTCAGTCATTTTCTTTCCTTTTTTTTTTTTTTTTTTTTGTTGCATTCCAGCATGTCTGAATTCTTGCTTGAACTTCAGGGCACGATGCAAATAGGACCGAATGGGTGATCGCCAAGGAAAACCCTGAGAAGCCGCGTTAAAACACTCGCTCTTTTGTGCCTCCTTTCCTCGCAGAGTTCGCAAGGAAACCGGCAAAGAGGGATGCGATCATGAGAAGTGAACCCCTGCGCCGACGTGTGCTACATACATGTGCTGCGTTCAAGGTCAGTGCCTCGCACGTCCACAGTGCAATATTTGGCTGGTCATGAAGAGGCTACCATTTTGCAGGGTTGGCGTGCATGCAAAATTTCAGGTCACTACCACTGGGAACCAATAACGCCTTTGGCTAAGCAACAAGATGCAAATACATCTATTCAAATTCGCACCACTCCATACACATTTGAGCTTACACAAACACTCACGCAGGCTTCGTCTTGTTGCACCGAGCTGCCGAATTAAAATACATTGCATTCATTTCAGTTATGAATAAGTCACAGTCCTGGGGGCGATGTTTGATCGGAGACAATTTCAGATCCATATTTCTGTGTTTGCTTTCCTTGTTGGCCGAGAGAGAAGACATATCTAGCATATTCCAGATCATTGAGATCCTGCTTACCCTCCCCATCGCCTGCTGTAGTTTGGCAGTCCAATGGCAGGCCCAGATTGCCCGTCTCACCCAGGCAGTCATAAAGATAATGGCAGACAGGCAGCATCCTCCACTCCAGGCTGTTGAGCAGACGGAGGTTAGTCAGAGTTAGGAGATCAATGCACTTATATGTCACACCCAGAGCTCCACATTTCTTCCCCCAGGCACTAAAGACAGGGTTTACATAGGCACCCGGTGTTTAACTGGTAAAAGATGGCTGTGAGGAGACGGATGACGCTGTACGCAGCAAAGCCAGATAGAGAAACCCCCTCAGTGTCACACCGCCGCCGCACATGCAGTCCAATTTCAGCTCGCCAAGCCACCGGGGCAACCCAAATCTCGGCCGTCCAGACACTGTCCGTCACACTATACATAGAACACGAAATTAGCACAAACGCCGCGCTCGCCGTCAGTGTGAAGCATGGTGGCAGTTGGGGCGATCATTTACGGGCGGCATTACTTTCTTAGGACCCAGGCTCTGACTCACCGGCCGAGCCCGATAATTAATTCCTCACTCAACAGAAATATTATGAAACAGCAGCACGGAATGACAGACGTACGTCATGAAGCACATTGTCGACGGAGCGAAGGCGTCGAACCATTTCGACTGGTTCATTGTTTTAGACAGAAATCGTCCAAATAAACGACTGCTTTCGAAACATGGTACATTCATCCCAACAAACTACACTTGGATGCGTCACTCGCGGGTGAAAAGCAGAAGCAAGAGATCCCCTGGTTTGATTTACTTGAGCGTAATCAGAGTGTTTGTCGTTTTTCGGTGTGCTCTTTGTCCCGGGGCTCAACTTCCTGTAGATACAAGAGGTAGAAGGGGGAGATACACTGGGACCTGACAGTCAGAGATAACCTGCCATCAGCGGGCGCTCTATTTTTAACAGCAGGTACTAGTAACACATGACGCGGGGCTCTTGTTATCAATAATTATGGAACAAAGATTAAGACAGAGTAATGATGCACGCGCGGCCCCCCCCGACTGGATCCGTCCTGGTTTAACAGTTGTCATTACGGCGAGGGGGAAGAAAGTGCTTATAGACTGGAAATTTTTAAGGCTGGCACGCTGCATTTTCGTAATGATTCCTGAGACCAGACTGGGCCCAAATGTGATTAGCAGATGTACACAGGGCAGCATGATAACCGCAGTGTTAAAATGGCTTCAACAATCTGCATTAGTCATTTATTTTTGAACAGTTGTCGTTGAAGGGGGACGGAGTCAGGACTCTTTTCCTTTTTTTTTTTTCCCATCGGCAGATTCTTGGCTGCTCCTCGGGAGCAGGTTGAATTCGATCACATTTCGGAGACAGATTCAAGCTTTGGAAGTAATGAAGGTTTTACAAATACAAGGTATTTATCAAGTGTAAATGAGCGAACCGTTGAAAGGCGACTCTGTGACTCTGCTTGATATTATTTTTGCCACCTACACCTTCTTTGGTGCGCTTAATGTGGCCATTTTTTGTCCGGATGGAAACCAATGTCAGGCTTCCTTTACAGACCCCAAAAAACCTGTAATGGCGCACATTCATCCCACGGTGCGAGCCCATTGGCTACACATTTTAATAACACTCCCTCGGCCAGAATGTTTTCCACTCAAACATTTTAAAGTTCCAAGAGTAAGCTCAAAAGAGGTGAAGTATCTTGGCGGACCGCGGGGCAAAATGCCATGCAGTCATATGCAGCCCAGGGGATGAAGTGATTGATCTGTGACCCCGGACTCAGCCATAAGATATTGTGGTGAAGAGTGCGGGGGAGGGCATAGATAGTGGAAAAGGGACGAGCATGAGTCAGTAACAGAGTCTGCGAAAAGCTGTGGGAGCAGAGGAAGTGTTAACAACATCACAAGTAGGAGCAAGTCAAGTTACCACGTCAGGAAGCAAAAAAAAGGGCCCGGGAGTAGGATGATGGTAGGAGCCCGCGAGGTGACGGGACACATACATCCTCAGCGTTTAATCATGTGAGCCCCATCAAAGCGGATTGTTCATCCACTCCGTGCTCATACGTGTGACCGCGCTCTTTACATCACCGCCTCGTATGAGAAGGCTGTAATGAGAAGCCCCCCGTGTGAAAAGCCTACTCGGACCGAGTTCAACGATAATAAGCAACGTGTGACTCTCAAGTCCAGCGTATGTCGCCCGAATGGTCCATGAAAAGGGACAGTACGTCTCTCTCTCTCTCTCTCTCTCTCTCTCTCTCTCTCTCTCTCTCTCTCTCTCTCTCTCTCTCTCTCTCTCTCT
>JASSRZ010000001.1:16766400-16778708 GCA_032164315.1 Malacoctenus gilli
TTGATGAATTTCTGTCATTGTGGACTTACATACGAAGACAAAGACATCCAAAATGTGTAAAATAGGGCCACTTTAAATATTGACTGCGTTTTGTTTTAGTTTCGTGCGGCGAGTAAAAAATTGTGTTAGGTTTGTCTGTTTCTACTGCTACAGTTCTACCAGTTTGGGACACTCTCTGTCTTTTTCAGCTCCTGCGGTCACAGAAGAAACCACACTGCAGCTTGAAGACATCATCAAACAGAGAATTAAGGACCAGGTTTGTCATAATAAGAGATTTTTTTGTTAACATAAAGCAGTCGTTCAGTGTTTCACCTCAAATATGACGCACTGCTTTTCCCTTGTGTTTTCGGAAGGCGTTTGATGATGTGGTCCGAAAGGAGAAACCTAAAGAAGAAGCATTTGAGTACAAGAAGAGGCTGACGTTGGACCACGAGAAGAGCAAGCAGAGTCTGGCAGAAATCTATGAGCAAGAATACATCAAGCAGTCTCAGGTTTGACTGACTCGCATCCTGTTTTAATCATGACTCCGTCTTTTGCAGCATTTACTCCGACTAAAGATCTTTTTTTTCCACATTTCAGCAAAAGACTGAGGAGCAGGAGAACCCAGGACATGTAGAAATTCAAAAACTCATGGACACTCTCTTCTTAAAGCTGGATGCTCTCTCCAACTTCCACTTCACACCAAAACCAGTAAGTTTAGTGTTCTGCCGAAAGGCCACCAGACATATCGTACTCTGATTACTGGGACTGACTGAAGATTGATTCGCAGTCCCTTGAAAATCAAGTTTTATTCAACAAAAGCCTTTTTTTGCGAGAGTTTTATTGCAAACTGAATTATTTATCTATTTTCAAACTGAAATCTATGGCAGTTTGGATTGTCCATGGTTTGTCCATGTTTGTAGGACATAAACTCACCAAACTGCCTGTGTGTAAGAAGACAAAAATATATAGGAAGATGGACTGCTAGTCTGAACATGTCCTTGAGGAACTGTGATACAAGTGTATGTAGATAAGTGTGTGAACATGTGTTTCCTGCTACTTGCAGCCGGTTCCAGAGGTCAAAGTGGTGTCGAACCTACCAACCATCTCGATGGAGGAGGTTGCTCCAGTCAGCACTAGTGATGCTACGCTGCTTGCACCAGAGGAAATCAAGGTTAGCCCTTAAAATCCAACCTATCAAATTGATGTTTTAATTGTGATTTCTATGGTCTGTCTAATAAAACTCTCCTCTGTCTAAAGGAGAAGAACAAAGCAGGAGAATTACTCGGTGACACGGAGAAGACGGCGACGGACAAAAAGCGCGAGAGGCGCATCAAGAAGACGACCAAGCGCCTAAAGATCAAGGAGAGGGAAAAGAGGCAGAAGCTGAAAGAGGCTCAGGCAGCAGCCGGACAGAACAAGAAGTTATCCAAGGCCGAAGTGACGGAGAGCGTGAGGAAACTCACAAAAGGAGGCAAAGCCACGTTGCTCAAGGTGAGCGTCTCATCGGCCTTCACTGTGCTCAGATCTGCAGGCTTCCAGGGAGCCGTCGCAGAGCGATGAAGAGGTCACCCTAATTAAAGATGGAAGTTAGAGTATTGAAATGGGATGAAAACCTGAGATAAACTCAGACCTCAAATAGTTTGATGTAAGAACTTCTACACCATGAAAACTGTTGAAGGAACTGAATTTAAAATAGTTCTTTGTCAACACGTTTTTAAGATCAAGTAGCTCTTCTGAAGCAACATACATTTCAGAAAGGAAGCGCGATCAGGAAATATTAATAAAAATGTGAAATCTTTTCACAAACCGCAGTGCTTAAATAGACTCAAATAAAAAGTGTAGAGTGCCTTTCCATGATTACATTAAAGATTGCAAATAGAGATATTGTTATAATTTAAAAAGGCCTTTGTCTTTAAATCAATGATCAAGCAGTCGGTGAAAATGCTGCAGTATCGTCGTTAAATCACCTGCATATCGTCATCACGGACCTGTTTTCTAAGTTTAGCAGTCAGAGGGATTTCCCGTCCTTGCTGCCATTATTCAGACGTGCCAAAATAAACAATAGATGAACAGTTGTATCATGGTTTTTTTGATGTTCCAGAATGGTGACTGTGCTAACGCAGTGTTTTGGTTTCAGGACGAGGGGAAGGACAAGGCCCTGCGGTCCTCTCAGGCCTTCTTCTCCCAGCTTCAGGATCAGGTCAAAAGCCAGATCAAAAGCGCAAAGGACCAGTCTTCAAAGAAAAAGAAGAAGAAAGAGGTTTCAGTCAGCAAGCTCAAGTTATAACAACTGTCATGTTTTGTTTAAGACGGCCAACTTTTCTGTGTACAGATTGTTTTTTTTAATGTAACAGATGAAATATATTAAATCTGAAATTCTTTCCGAAGTGTTTCTAGTTTTATTTGTTTGTCCACACGCCAACTTCATAACACTGTTTTCCAGAGACTGGGTTCAGAGACACAGTTGGGTCGCTTGGAAATAAATCAGTTTTCCCCAAAGTAATTAGTGATGAAATGTATTTAATTTATCTTCTTTTATATTTCATGTTTATGTTTGAAACAACAAAGTAGAATTGTTTACCATCCAGACTTCAAACTCCTGAATGATCGAGATCTGGCAGAATGATTTATACAAATAAAGTCCACTTGGGATGAGGCCTCATGTGAAGTGAGTCATGGACAGTTCATGGAAACACTTCTAAGATTTTAATAGGACTCGTTTAGGTGTACTCTGGGCTCACCTGTTTGACCACGCCCCCTCCGGGGTAAAATTCCCATGACGTCACTGGATATCGTCGCGGAAGTGAACGAGGCGTCAAAACACCACCCAAAATAAGTTGAAGTGGACTGTCGACGCGCATTTGAAGGTGAGTTTGAGTCGCTTCATTGGCGATCGGTGGTTCGCAAACGGTCCCAGTTTGTCGGAGGAATATTTCGTTTGGTCGTTTTCGTTCTTGTTCTGCGAACGTCCGGAGCTCATGGAAGTGCTAACAAAGCCACAGCTAGCTAAATGTCAGGTTAACTCAGGCGCGAGTTTGAGGTGTTTATACACGTGGCAAAAATGTACATTTGCGGTACATTTAAGTGACTAAAAGGTCACTGAACTAGACAAGTAAGATGGTGCTGTTTAAAAATAGCGTGGCTCTGCTTGTTAGCTTCCCGTGTTCTCAGGCTAACCAAGCTAACTGCGTTTCGTTCAGGCTGCGCCGGTTCGCTGAGCAGGCTGACTTCATGTTTTGTGTTTGCGTTTATGTTGTGTATTTGTGTTGGCGTTGATTTGCGGAGTCACGGCGTCGCGTGGGCTGGTCATGCTCACATGATGCAGTGACTCAGTGGATCAGAGGTGGGGGGGGGGGGGGTGAGGCTGAATGGCCTCCTTACTTATGCCACACTCCTTGTTTATGCCCCACTGTTGACAGACAAGCCTTGTATCATGATGGGTTTCAAATCAGAGAGGCTCAGAGTCAACCTCCGGCTGGTCATCAACCGCCTCAAACTCCTGGAGAAAAAGAAAAGTGAGTCCCGGGCTTTAAAAGGAAAGATTTCTGCCTCTGTGGCCACTTGTACGTGAGTTATGTCTCTGTTGCCCCCACTAATGGAAGTCTCTTCCCCCCCCCTTCCCCCTTCTCTCTCCCCCATGTCCATTAACTGATTTAAAATCTAGCTGAGCTCGCTCAAAAGGCAAGGAAGGAGATTGCTGATTACTTGTCATCGGGCAAGGATGAGCGTGCGCGGATCCGTGTGGAGCACATCATCAGAGAGGACTATCTGGTGGAGGCCATGGAGATCCTGGAGCTGTACTGCGACCTGCTGCTGACCCGCTTTGGCCTCATTCAGAGTATGAAGTGAGTACCTGTCGACACCGGCGTCCTTGTTCTCTGCACTCGCACGGACAGCCTGTCCAAAAGCAGGCTTGTGTGTTCCCCTAAAAATCACAGGACTGTCATTATCGCTGTAACTCAATCTCCATTAGATGTCTGTAATTCTCCACTCTCATACGAGTTTCACTCCTTCTCCAATGAATGTCGTGTTGAAGGACCTTTGTGTACTTACCTTTTATGTTACCTGACTTCCTGTATCTGTGGTTAAGTCCTGAGGTCCACGAGCTTTGGATCACATGGGGATTCTTATGATGGTCTTTGTGTGTGTCTCTCACAATGGCGAGCATTTTTGTAAAACAGTTTCTGTTCCACCGATCAGGGAACTGGATCCAGGCCTGCAGGAGGCCGTCTCAACACTGATTTGGGCGTCCCCTCGTCTCCAGTCAGAAGTGTCTGAACTGAAGATCGTACGTACTTTTTATCTGAGGAGCGACGCTACGACTTATTTCTGTTCCTCCCTTCCTGTCCGAACGGAGTTCACAAGCTTGCCTCTAAAATCGGTGTTTCAGGTGTCCGATCAGCTGTGTGCGAAATACAGCAAGGAGTACGGCAAGCTATGCAGGACAAACCAGATCGGCACCGTCAATGACAGGGTGGGAATTTCTCCCTACGACTTCCAGCAACTGTCTTTTCAAAAACGTATGATTCCTTGTGCGGTAACTCGTAGCTTTTCCTGATCCGCTGTCTTTATAGCTCATGCACAAACTGAGCGTGGAGGCTCCTCCCAAAATCCTGGTGGAACGCTACCTGATCGAGATTGCCAAGAACTACAACGTGCCGTATGAGCCTGACGCCATGGTGCGGGTAAGCAGGAAAGAACCCATCCCCCCCCCCCCCCCCCACACACACACGCAAAGGTAAATAATAGAAACCTTTGCCTGCCGCCACTTGCTTGATGCCACTCGTTCCTTACAGCCTGAGGTGTGTGTCGGCGAGGAGGCAGACCTGATCGACGTGGACCATGACAAGAAGTCTGGAAGAGGCGGAGGAGGTGGCGGTGGAGGTTTCACAGCTCCTGCTGCTGCTATGCAGATGCCTATGCCTATGCCCATGCCCATGCCCATGG
Organism: Malacoctenus gilli; assembly: GCA_032164315.1. Classification (NCBI taxonomy): domain Eukaryota; kingdom Metazoa; phylum Chordata; class Actinopteri; order Blenniiformes; family Labrisomidae; genus Malacoctenus; species Malacoctenus gilli. Next base: position 16,771,330 of record JASSRZ010000001.1, read on the forward strand.
CTATGCCATCGCCCTTCAACTACCCACCTCCCAAAGGAGCTGTAAGGGATTTCTTTAAGCATTTCAAGTGTAAAGTGTGTGTGTTGGTGGCAGGTTTGTTTACAATTCCTGATCCATCTGCAGCTTTTCCGGAATGGTCTTTAAGGGTTGAATAAAGTGCTTTTTTCATTCATATTGTGACTGCGACACTGTTGAAAAAACAATTAGTGTCTTGTGTACACACACAAATTGCTGAACCTGTTGTCATTTATCTCCCACTAACTTTGCCTGATTGTTATTTTCCCGTAGGAACCGTTTAATGCTCCCGTTTCAACCTACAACAACTTCCAGCACCCCATGGGAGGAGGGCAGCCTCCTCAGCTGCCCACTTCTCCCCCCACATACGAGTCTGTAAGTGACTGACCCTCCCCCCCCCCATCCATGCCCCCTTCCCGTTCCCACAGATGGACAGACGGAAAAGGCAGGGCACCATTCAGGGAAGATCTGTTTATTCGGCTCATTCAGTTTTTGTCTGTCCTCCACGCTTTTTTTTTTTTTTTTGCCACAACTTCTCAGTGTAGGCTCAGATTCTGCTTCACCTGCATCGATGCAGTTGCAAGTGCTGCTGCTTTAACCCACTAACTGACTCCATCGGGTGCGCTGCGCAGGACAGAAACCAGGAAGTAGCAGGTTCTTAATGATGGCCGAAAGTGCTCAGACGAGTTCATTCCTAAGCTCTGTGTCACTCACTCACGGTGATGGATTCTGAAAAAGCCCTGAGGACTTCTCTTTTCTGTTCTGAGTTTCCTACTATATTATATACAGTTGTTTACTTCTGTCCTTACTAACACATGTAATTTCACATCCCATCGCATCACACCATCATCACTAAAGACGCCGCTGTTTGTTTCAGATCGATGACCTCTCTGACAGTACGTCTGTTCCTTCCCAGGCTGTAGGTGAGTTCTATCTGCCGGCGATCAGCAACAGTGAAATATTCCAACGGGAGATTCTGCAAAACAATAGCAGCTAAGAATTTTAGCTTTGTCATGCTTTTCAAATCCACATCACTGCTTGTGTTTTAACTTCGTATCTATTTTGGACAACATTATTGGCCTATGGTGAAGACGAACTTTGATATATGTGGGTTCAGCGTCTCGCGAGGTATTTGCTCGCAGTTATTCAATAAGAAAAGAAATCCAGTGACGTCAGTCTGTCCTTGGAATGTTATCGAAGTCTGTGCGTTCCCATAAGCTCGCCTCTGTTATTTTTAGCCGTTCCGATATGCTGCTTCCTAAATTATGCATGTCCGCCTCTACAGGTCCGGGTCCTTCGTCTCGCGCGTTCGACAGCAACGCTCTCCCAGAACTCCCGTCGGTTCCCGACACACTCCCCACCTCCTCCTTCGGCGGGAACACCACCACTTCGGACGACATCGACTTTGACGATTTGACGCGGCGGTTCGAGGAGCTGAAGAAGAAGAGCTAAACGCCTTTCGCCCGGTCGACACATCTACACACACACACACACACACACACACACACACACACACACACACACACACACACACACGCTCACGCTCACATAGAGTTGTCACCTTCACAGCTCCGAAAAAAGAAAAAAGGGGTGACGCTAACCACATTCGGAAATCTCTCCTCTCCCCCTTTGTAGTGAAGTAAATCTACATAAATGATAAACACATGTATCTTACCTCATTTATATAAAAATGACCAACTTACTGAGGATGTGGATGCTCTTTAACTGATCTTGTCTATTTAGCAGAAATCTCATTTCCTTTGGCGTTTTCCAGTCGGTGTCGCATGTTATCATTTCTTTCTATATGGCGAATCCTTTTAAGTTCTTACATGCAACCTTGTTGGCGTTGAGCCCATTTCACTCCTCATTAAAGGGCAAGCCAACTTTTATCCCATTCGTGTGTGTAATCATTTAGATTTTTTATCATTACTTGGATGAGGTGGTTGTTCGGACTACGCGTACTGTACATGCCTTGATTCCTCTTTGCCACTGTGTCGCTCAGTCTTTGCTCCGACTTGACAAACTCGTTCGACAGGCCGACCCGCTGGCATTCGCATGTAATGAAGTCACCATAGTGTTTCCGAGACGAGGCCCCAGCACCGAGCGCGGATTTACGTAAAGGTTTCGGGGACAGAGAGAAGCCATATTTTGTGTGTGTTTCGGCACCTCGAACTGAGTCTTGAATATCAAATCGCTCGAACTTCAAGTCGCGCTCATATCAGCATATATGGGTCCTGGAAGAGCTCATGGTGACTTCTATCAAAATTGTTCATCTGTTACAGAGGTGGTGGGACACAGATGTAAAGTAACAGACATGAATGGATATCTGTAATATAATTCTACATTAACACATTAAAGATATTGGCATATTTACAGGAGTGAAGTGTATCGTCGAGTAAGTTTGGCAGCGGACGTGTTCAGTCCTTAACCAGACATTTTTTTTATACAGACTCTCCAATATGAGGTTGATGTTTTTTTTGCCCTTCTGAATGTCCTATTCACCAACGACCTGCACTTTTTTCATGACTGAAGACCGTCACTGACAAAGACTCCTTCTTGAAAAAGCCGTCACATGACAACCTTGTTTAATTCAGTGTAAATTTGGACCCCAGAGCGAAACGATTGGTGTTTTTCTGTGATACGTGTGCATGCGTCCCACACTGTCTGTGCGCCACTGCATTTGCCTTAGCTACCATCGCTCATCCGAGGCCTTGTCAGTCTGTACCGGGATTTAGTGTGTGTGATCCACCACGACTGGAAACGCGTTACGCGAATGGAGTCTCGACAAATCAAAGCTCACATTTATGTTTGAAACATGTTGTCTTTAAAAAAACAAACAAGCTTTCCTTTGTGTATCGGGTGAATTGAAGTCTGCGCAGGCAGAGCAGGTGAATGTTTGCCGAGGAGAAAGAGGGCGTGAGAGGCTTTTGTTGTGCTTCAGACGCGATGCATTGCCGCAGCCTAACCGCACCCAGCTCGGCTCGCATGGTGAACTCGCACGGTGCCCCTGGAGGTGTGTTGAAAAGCTTTCCATCTGGGTGACACAGACGCAGTTTATCGATTGGTTTTGCTTGTGCAGGACAGAGTAGAAGAACGTAACGAACACTAAGCAAACTGTGATCTGCTCACTTTCTATCCATGTGCGACTTGTTTTCCTGCTCAACCTTTGGACACAGAACTGTGTCATGTTTCAAAACTAAAAGTTTTTTTTTTTTCTTTTGCCCTGCTGTAAACTAAAACAGAGTTTAATAAAGGACTATTTGAAATGGAAACTCTCGTCAATCTTTCTACAGCGAGTGTATTTCTTTCCATCAATTAAACTTCAGCTCATTTTAACGTGGTTTCAAAAGCTTGTAATTGCACGCGGTAATCAGTAGGGGTCGCCAGAGTGCAGGGAAAACTCTGTAGACACGCGACCACTGGGTGCAGACCTGAACATTAACACTGCAACACTACTTCATCCGTTTACTTCGATGCGAATTGTTGAAAGTGAAGTGAAGTATTGCATTTACAGTTATGTTTGTGCTTTGCAATATGATGATTACGGTAAGAAGTTATTTTATTTCCTTGAAGTGAAGAAAAATAATTTTGTGAAAATTGACAGGAAAAATTGAAAAAAAAAATTCCACCTACTTTTACAATAGTCATGTATTATTGATTCAAATATTTGGATGTTTGGATTCAGCAGGCAGCCATGACGTTGCCCCACTTTGTTCTGCTTTTTTCCCCAGAAGTTGCTGATTCAGGTTTTAACAGACGTCCCTTTATTTAAAGTCACACGTAATTACTACAAAAGCAGTACATGAAACCTGTTATTGAATTAGTAATTTCTGATTAAAGAAACATACAGAGAAGATGAGTCCGGATATTAAAATATCTGCAGAACTCCTTGTCGTCTCCAGCCAAAAGCACAAAACCGAATGTAGTTTGTACTGTTTTATAAATCATTCACACACTGGGGGGGCAGACCAAATCTCACAGAAGCAGACATGAAGGATAAAAAGACATGACATGCACTTTCAGCACATCTTACAGCGATGGAAGTGATCAATTAACCATTAGCTCCCATATGTACAATTACATAAACGCCTCCTCATCGTTCTCGACAGGCAGCGGTCTGTGTTCGTGTTTGATTAATGGCCGGTGGTGATGAATAGTCGGCCTGACAGCGACATGCTGCAGCTTTTAGGAGCTTCTAAAGGCTGATCATATCAATATACTCTCAAAGGTTTTGACGGTGAGTTATTTGTCAAAACAATTGAACTTATCATTTGAGTGCTCAAAATAACAATTAGGGTTTGTTGTTTGACATGGGAAGTCAGTTATTTCTCTCTGGAATAAAGTTAAACTGAAATTCACAGAAAAGCATCAAATAGATTAAAGTATCCACTTGTGCGCAACATGTTTTACTGAACAGGATCATTACCAATGTTAAGGATAGTTTTTTCACTCAATAGTCAGAAGAGATTTGATCATTTCTACCCGTTAAAGCTCCAATGTCCCTTGCATCTAAAAAAAACTATGCATTGGGTGAAGAATTCATCCATAACCTTGAAGTAAAAGTATGATTTCATTGACACTCAGAATGCAGGTTGAATAAACTAGAATCCCATTTTCACTCTGATTCTAACAGAACATTTTCTCTCGATTTGTCTACCTAAACAAACCTGAGAGTGCTGTATCATCTCGTGTGCAAACTCTAAAACCTATAAAGTGCAACACAGCGTCAAGGAAGCGAGCGAGGGCGCCGAGGACGCTGGTCGTGTCTGCTGGACACATCTGGACGTCCTCACAGGGTGGCCCGGCCACAGTACTGACTGCACTTCTTTTGTTGTTCTGTTGAACGGAAACAAACATGCAGCTGAAGTCATTTCACTGCCAAATGAACGTGCACGGATCCACTCCGGAGAGAGGAAGCAGAATATCTGTGCGGCGTGTGATTGGACGAGTTATCTCGTTCGACAGTAATTAAAATAGGAGGGGATCTTCGAACTGCTGAACACTGTAAAAATGAGAGTCCTTCCATGTCTAACTTTCCTCACTTAATGGCTTTACGTTTATACTTCTTGCTGTCGGAGCAGAGTCGCTAGTTTTAAATTATCTTTTGACAAAAGGTGAAAAAAAGCTGAGCTATTACGTTGTGAATGAAACTGTTGCATCAGAAATGATGCTAAATAAATAAAATACCAACAAAACAGATGTCCTGTCCATAGATTATTGATTTTTTAAATTTTTTTTCTTGTCCAATGTAAACATTGTATGATGTTACTGGTCTGACCCGCTCGATATCAATATTTGGCTTCATTTGGACCCTGTATTAAAATGAATAGGACGGCCATGATGTTGGGTCAGTGTGACGTTATTCTTACCAAGCAGGACGTGCTCGACTTCCTCGGTCTCCTCCACAGCGACCGGTTTCAGCAGCAGCGCAAAAAACACTGCGAGGCCAATCACCTGCAAACCAACCAAAAACCCTCAGAGGAACGTGACAGAAGTTGCCACTTTATAATAAGCCCGATCAACACTGAAAATACAAGATGGCGATTCTGAGCCCAATGCGGCAGCAGAAAAAATATTGACGCAGATACAGTGGTGAGGCTTTGATGTCCAAACTCACCTTGAGAGGCTGCAGGATGAAGATGCTCTGGAACAGCGAGAGCCCCAGAGACATGACCCACTTGATGGACTTATCACGGCCGTACTGGAAGCCGTACAACAGAGTGAAGAAGGTGGAGACGACCGCGATGGCGAGCAGCAGAAACCAGCCCAGGAACACGCACCACCAGGGCAGCCAGCAGCTCAGCGATTTCTTCTTCTTCACGGGGGGTGGGCTGGGGCGAGAGGTGCGAGGGGACAGAGGAGAAGGCGTGAGGAACCCCCGGCGGCACCCGGAACATTATCTCTCTTTAATGTGAGCTGCAGGGCTGACCAGGCGGTCAGGTGGGCGCTGAAGACCATCTCGGTTTTGCGGACGAGCAGGTTGGTGAGGCTGAGGATCTGCTGGTGCTCCTCTGTGCTGGAGAAGTGCTTGGCGTCCAGCTTCTCCAGGTCCATCAGCAGTTTGGAGAGAGTAGCCAGCAGGAACTTGCTGCAGTGGACCGAGTGGGAGTCACTCTCACTCTCCCCTGTGGCGAGTTTAAGGTCAGAATGAGCTTTTGTTCCCGCCGTGCAGCTCGCAGACCCAAAGTTTCTTTCTTTGATCGACAATAATTGAAAGCGATTCCAATGAGATGTACTGATTTCTTCAATGTTTCTGCCATGAAACTCCAAACTACCTTGCATAGCCTGAACGAATGTGTGGAGTTTGTCCAAGCCGGCGAGGAGATCAGCAGACGACTCCAGAGTGGTCTCCTCCATCCCCTTGTTTCTCGGACTCTTGCTCATCAAAGTGAAGACTTCCTCTGTCTCCTGAGAGCGTGAACCACAGAAAAAACGAGAATGTAAAAAAAAAAAAATATCTGAAAGACGTCCAAGCAGAATCTTAAAACGACTGAATTTAAAACTGAGAGTAAACCGCGCGAGGGAAGTTTGGAAACAGTCTCCGAACCCACCTTCAGGACAGAGGGTAAAGTCACTGCGGGCTGTTTCGCATTGCTCTCTTCGTCTTTTGCCTTCGACACGATGCGAGGTCGGATGCTTCGGAAGATGGTGATGATGAGGATGTTGATGGGGAACATGAGGAGGCCGCTCTGCACGCCAATCATGAACTCTTTCCATGTGATCTCAATTGAACCTGATTTCGAGGCGAGGACGGGACGATGTGATCGGATGATACAGTGACTCAGTGAAAATCGTGAAAGATCGCCCTCTGTAGTTATTCCTGTTCATTCTATTCTGTCTTTATCGTCAACAAATATTTGCCTCAGACATAGAAATAGTCTCGGTCATGTGAATCACCATTCTTGAGGCAATGAAGCAAAGACTCGCGCGCTACTCGACAATGTGATCACCCATTGTGAAGATGGCCCCGGAGGTGTCGTTGGCGGAGATGTTCCAGAAGGCGATGTTGATGACCATGGTGCAGAGGAGCAGGCTCATGCAGCACGAAACCCTTTGGGCACGCGTGAAGGGGCTGCGCGAGGGCGGGTCCACGATGGACACCCAGATGTGCTCGTCCCTGAAGCCGGTGGTCGTTCTGGTCCGGAAAATGTTTCTGCCCAGGAGAAACAGAGACGTACGACAGCTGTCAGTAACGAGGGATCCGCCCGAGTCGGGCGGCGCGAAGACGACTCGGACCTGAAGCAGGCGATCTCGTTGTTCTTTGCGACGTTGAAGGTTTTCTTGGTGGTGTTGTCTCCCCGGTTGGTGCTCAGCCAGCAGTTGCACAGGAAGTGCCACACACTGTGGGTCTGGAGGTCTTGGAT
>JASSRZ010000001.1:16788156-16801932 GCA_032164315.1 Malacoctenus gilli
ATATAAAACATTTTAGCTCCCTTTGATGCCTCGTTGCAGCCTCTGCAGTTAATAACCAATTTTATTCAACAGGCAGCTGTCTGCAGATTCACATGATTGAAGGAAGTGGGCCACATTTGATAGAATGCATGAGTTTATTGAGCCATTAGCAGTTCAGCCATACTAACAGGACTTTTTCTCCATGCTCTTGTTTCACAGAAACAACTGAAAGATGCTGTGAAGATCATCAGCTCGGGAAGCCTCCTGTTTGCCTCCTACCTCACCGTGGTTGGAGATGAGCGTTTCTATGCCAACCAGCTGATGCCCCTGCTGCAGAGGATTGTGGGGGCCGAGACGGCACACGTGCTGGCGGTGAAGATGATCGGCCTGGGTCTGGTTCCCCTGAACCGGTACCAAGACCCCGCGGCGCTGGTAATCGTCCCTTCTTCCCGGTGGACCTTGAACTTTTCCGTCAAACGTCAACTTCTCCTCAGTCGTCTTGTTGTCTCCGCAGGAAGTGAGCGTCCTGGGACTGAAGTTCAAAAATCCCGTCGGCATCGCGGCCGGCTTCGACAAACACGGCGAAGCTGTTGACGGCTTGTACAAGCTGGGCTTCGGCTTCGTTGAGGTGGGGACGATAACCCCCAAGCCTCAGGAGGGGAACCCGAAGCCACGCGTGTTTCGACTCACTCCTGATCACGGCATCATTAACAGGTGTGTTTGTAAGCGACCCTCTGTCGTCATTCGCCCTGTAGAAACAAAAACCCAAATTTAAATCATTATTGTAAAAGGGATGTTTTCTGTTTATGTTTTGTTAGGATTTTAGATAATCAGAACTATGTGTATGTGTGTAGATATGGATTCAACAGCTGTGGTTTGGCAGAAGCACAAATGAGGCTGAAGGCCCGCGAAGAAATCCAGCAAGAGCAAAGTAAAGGTTAGTCATCCTGTCTTCACATTGTGCTGCGGCGTGAGTAAAAATATAGTCATTTCTGTAGAAATCCAGACCTGAAAAAAAGACAACATCCTGGATGTTTGATTGATTTTATGACGCCAAAATGCCGCCGGCTTCCATCGGTCATTTATCTTTCAGCCTGTTTCTAATGAAGAAGCTCAGCTGTAGCTGTCGGAGGTTGAAACCCTTCCTCTTGTGCTCTTACGTTGCTCTAATTTAATGATCTTGACCCGTCCTTGTCTCACTTTTTATTGTGTCTCCACACTTGCTCTCAGCTCATTTGGCACATCAGCTTCCTCTGGCCCAGTTGAGTCACGTGTCTGATGATGCAGCCCGTGTTTACGTTTGTCTGAACCTTCCTGTGTGTTTGTGTGTGTGTTTATTTCTGTGTGTGTGTGTGTGTTTATAGCTGGCCTTCCCCTGGGCATCAACCTGGGGAAGAACAAGCTATCCCGGGACGCAGGGGCAGATTACTTGGAGGGAGTGAGAGTACTGGGCCCGCTGGCTGACTACCTGGTGGTCAACGTCAGCAGTCCGAACACGCCGGGTCTGCGGGATCTGCAGGGGAAGGCTGAGCTCCGACAACTTCTACATACGGTATGATCGTCGCGATCCACCTTCAGTTACCTATTGGAGCGACCTCTTTTTACACCCGTTACATAAATGTGAGCGCTACGAAATAAAGTGAACTCGGTCTCTATTGATCAGCCTTAAAATAATTCGCATTGAATGTTGAAAGTGAATCAAGTCTTCGTCATATGCTTTAGATTTGAGAGTGAATAGATTTAAAAAACAGGCACAAACATCATGTACCTGTCAATCACCTGCACAAGTCAGTGTCGTTGGGTACATTTTGGGACAGTGGCATTTTGAGACACTTTACTGCCTCCTTCCAAGCAATACTTTCTTCACCAGCACAAACAGGACCAAAGAGTCTAGTTCAATCAAAAAAGAACAACAAAAAGATAAACAACAGCGTTTTTCTCCCCCCTCTTGTCAAAGGTGTGACGCCATCAGCCTCAAGGATCACTGCAACCTATTGGCTGAACATTTTTTTACGTTGTTAAGTGTGGATCTCAGTCGATATTTGCTCAGTGACAGAATCTCCTCGATACTCCTGCCGGCATGTTGTTGTCACTTTCGCCTCTGCAGCCTTAGCACAGCCCCTCCAGCCCCCCACCACCACGCTGTGGAGCAAATGCTGTTTTCCCCCCCGCAGCAGACGGAAAGATGAGTCAAGGACGGGGTTAACAAATGTCACGGAGCGGTGAAAACATATGTGAGAAAAGCACGATGTCCTTTCAGCACAGCAGGACGTCTCGGATTTAGGTCATCATCCTGTGAGGAGTCAAAAAGATCCCCTTTTTTTTAGATTTTTTAGCTCCTCATAAATTAAAGTGACAGTTTACCTCATTTCAACTAATCTGATGCCCTCAAACCCAGTTGTAAATCAGTGGATCCAAACCTCTGTTTACTCAAAGCTTCCCAGTCCGGCTGCTCATGCTGACAAATACGTTGCAGTCTGTGGTGGCAGATTGGCTACAGCTTTAAAAAAATGATTCGCCGCAGCTCACTTTGTGTCGATTCAACCCGCTCAGGTGCTGAAAGAGCGCGACGCCTTGCAGGACGAACGCAAACCCCCCGTCCTCGTCAAGATCGCTCCTGATCTCACCGCCCAGGACAAACAAGACATCGCCGATGTCATCACTGAGGTCAGAAACTCGTTGTTTTCTCGATCAACCTGAGTTATTCATATGATCTCTCTCAATTTTTGATTCACCTGCCAGACTTCCATAACAAATGGCCGCACAACTATTGAATACTTCAGTTTCAATTGTAATAAGAGTGTCAGACTTAGAAATACTTTGGTTTATTTGTGCAATTGTGTTGTTTTTTCTCACTGTAAACACCATTTTCCAAGCCATCGTACTTTCGCGTGTTGGAGTGTAAATAACTCGTGACTCACAAGGCATATATCCTCATGCAAAACACTCACACACACTTTGCAAGGGTGCAGCCTCCTCCAAGTCTGACAGAAGACACGTGAAAGTACAAGTCAGTTCAGTCTAAGTTTCACCAACATCTACCTGCAACATCCAGACGGTGTCGGATGAATCTTTGCGATTCTGACGTCACGACAAATTGAGGGAATTAACTAAAATCGGAGACCATAAAATTGTTAAAATCACCGAAGTATAAACATAAACTTCTGAGCATTGACAATGAAATCAGATGAAGTATGAAAGTACATCAAAATGTTAGAATAAGACCTAAGTGATCAGATTAATGAAACGGGGTATAACAAACTAAAAATGTGAAATAAAGAAGTTTATGTGATGGTTCCTCAAGCAGATCTGTGCAGTTTCTCTCACAAGTAATCATCAAACAGCTTGTGCCTTTTTTTCCTTGACTTAATATTCTATTCTCTCCTTTTTTTTATTGATTACGTGAACTAACGGAGCACTCATCCATCTCAGCTGATTGTTTTTTCAATGTATATTTAATTGACTGCAACTTTCTGCGTCATCTCGGCACAACCCAAGCAGAAACTTCCCCCTGCGTTTCCACGGCGCAGAGCTCCATCCTCCTCTCCGGGCACCTTATCACAGCTTCAGTGTTTGGGCTCAGTGAAGCGAGGAGGGAGACACAGCTTAATGGAAGCGACGTTAAGGAGAGGAGAGAAAGCAAATATTTTAGCAGCACTCTCTCTGTCTTTGTCACAGCGCGCCTCACATTAGAGGTCAGATGGCCTTCGCTCATACGCAAGCATCGGCCATGGGCCGTAAAGGCCACTTACACTTCCTGTGCCTGTTTCTCCGCATGCGGCGTTTCTGCAGCTGGGAGTGGACGGCCTGATGGTGTCCAACACCACTATCACGAGGCCAGAAACACTTCAGGACCCGAACAAGTCGGAGGTCGGAGGGCTAAGTGGTCAGCCTCTCAAAGACCTCGCCACCAGCACTGTCAGGGACATGTACAACCTCACCAAAGGTATGAATTCGTGTCGTAATCGTGGTTTACTCCAAAGCAGTGGTGTCAAACTCATTGGAGTTCAAGGGGCCGTGTCGCAAAAAATCAGTATCAGTCTGGCCAGACCACTTTCAGTCTCGCGTAATAACCTGTAAATAACAATGATTTATAAGTGTTCCTTTTGTTTAGGAGCAAAAAAGGAGAAATACTTTCTAAAAGCACCTAAAATTGTTGAATTTTTGAACTTCCAGAGGGTCGGTTTTGGCTCGCAGGCTGCATGTTTGACACCCCTGCTCGACAGAGACCACACAAGGGGAAAAAAAAAACCTACACTTCATTTTCCCTTGTTTTCACTGTAGGCCAAGTACCGATCATTGGGATCGGAGGGGTGGCATGTGGTCAGGATGCGATGGATAAAATCCGAGCCGGAGCCTCATTGGTTCAACTCTACACTGCGTTTGCCTACCAGGGTCCGCCAGTCGTGACCAAGATCAAACGAGAGTTGGAGCAACTTCTCAAGTGAGTATGAATGCGCTTGAAGATCACCAACAAGGACTGTTGCATGCGATTCAAAAGTCTAAAAGAGACCGACATTTGAAAAACCAAATTTATGGCCTCGAGAAGTCTTAGATTTACTTAAGTATTGTGTTAATTATTTCAAGTAGGTCATCACTTTGCCTAAGTATCGAATGCATTACGACTACAAACCAGGCAAACGCAGAAGTCAAACGCCAGTTGATTAGATTTGTTATGTTGTCAGCACTTGTTGATATAAAAGAAAAGTGTCTTTTGGAAACAGTGATGAAAAAAGCAAATTGATAGACTCGGGGGGGGGGGGGTTGGGACTTGGTTAAAGCCAATAACAACTTAGTCTTGAGTTTGACTTTGTCAGTAATTGACTTCATGGCGGTTCGGAACAAACTGCAGCTGTAGTTTCACTGGCGTACTCCTGTACCTCAGACACTTTGCTTCCCTTCTGGCTGAAACTTGTAATCTGCTTTGATTCTTGGCACACATAGCGACACCAACCCTTTTTATCCGTTTGCACAGAGATCAAGGTTTCAGCAGTGTGTCCGAGGCGGTTGGTGCTGACCACAGGGGAGTTGAGCCACAGGTCGCCGTAAGAGACGGGCTGCGATAACGCAGACCCCTGGGGTGGGGGGTGGGGGGGCAGCAGCACCACTGGAAGCTGCCTCCTCCTACCACAAGGCAAACATTACAGTCAGCTCGTCACAAACTGAGCGAATGTTGCAGTCCATCCGTCGTTCTTTACCTCCCAGGGTGCCAACACATCCGGGTCTGAACCTTCAGGTAACAACCAACTCCCAAGAAATGTCCGCCTTACATTTGTGTGAATGTTTTTGAACTCTAAGATGCGTCAAACGCGTGAAAGAAGCGCAGGTCTGTAACTTGATTTCAGACGGTCATTTTTTGTTACAGTGTAACAGCGGTTAGTCTTTGTGATGCATACGGTCACCAACAAACTTGAACTTCTCGGTCACCTGCCACCTGAAAGCAATTTTAAAGATGTAAACAATCTTTTCTTGTGTGTGTGAAGAAAACAATGTGAGCTGATTATGAATTCAAAGGGCAAAAACCTGTTTGTAAATTCCAATGTGTTGTTTAAACATGCAATAAACTATTGAACATGCCTCGAGAAGCAGGATTTAAAGCATCATATGTATAGAAAAATATGGCCGAATGTGGAAAACCTTCAAACATCAAAGAAAACATTTGTTTGTCTCACACGTGTCTATGAGACAAAAATCCTTCGATACCTGGCGCCATTTTTGCATATCAGAGCTTGAAATCCTTAATTATGTCATGGATGATAGCATGAGCCACAGGCATCTTCAAATCCATAATCAAAGGGAAGATGCATGCAAATTCTGCAGTCGGCACTGAAAGGGATATTGCATGCAAATTTTGCCCCCGCTTTCATCGAGTTGAACGTAAACCTGCTGCGTTCTCCTCGACCCGGAAGACTGACGATCACAAACTGATGAGCCACAGCTTGAGCTGCTCTGTGATCTATACGTTTACTGCACAAACACTTTCAGATGACTCCTTCGCCGAAAGGTCCTCGGCTAACGTGCGAAGTTTCACTTGAAAGTTTTCGAACAACCGTACGAGAAGATTCCCGAAAGAAACCTCTTATCCTTTTATCCTGCTTTGTGTTCGTGCTCAAGCTCGTTTCGTTTTCCGAACCACAAAGTAACTTCGTTCCGTCAGTCGCGCCCGTGCAACAATACCGTGGGGCGTCCTGACCTCCCGTTTGCGCAGGTTGCTATTCTTTGGCAGTTATTATTGGACTCTCCTCGCTCGTCTGAGATGTCTTCTCACCCTGTCACAGCATCGGCTGCTGAAGCCCGAACAAACAGCGGCGGTCAGATGATGCCACTGAAGGCTTCCGTTCTGTGAGGATCAGCTGTGAGCTGCCACGTGTTTCCTCCTTCCTTTCCCGAGGCTAGATTCAGGCACACTCATATCCCATATGTGGTGTTAAGAGTGAGAGAACAAGAGGCCTGACCCCTGGAATAAACAATAACAACCCCCCCTTTAATACTGACGGTGACGAAAATAAATGGTTTCTCCTTGGTCCTGTGAATTAGATCATAGCAAGGAGGCAAGAGAGTCAAAAAGACGACAACAAATCTGTTTGTTTTCATCAAGGTACAGAGCAGAAACTGGAGCTGCTGCAAAACTGTCTCATCTGATGAAAAACTGCGTAATGGGCCTGGCATTGATGGATAAGTCATGTTTATTCTTTCAAAGTGGAGGATTCTCAAAGAGTTGCAACAAGAAGTTCGCCTCAAGACTTTGATCAAACAAAAGTATTTACTTGCCCAAATTACGTGTGTAGGCTTTAGGGAGCAAGTGTGTAACAATAAATAATATATCTGTACGATTACCAAACTAAAAACTACAGAATGTAACCAGCGAACGAGCTGGATGCAACTTGGTCAGTGTTGTAATGTCTACCTGTAATGTTCAAGCGCATTTTATTTTCAGGATTCGATCTGTATTGATTTACCATTAGTACAATGTTTTATGACGATAACAAGTTTTTTTGTCCTGCCTTTGTTCACACTTTAATACATAGTCAGTTGTACCATCGGAGGCGTGAATTTTGCCTGGTGAGTTAAATGCATCAAAAGCATGATGGAAAAAATAAGTTAAAAAAATAACAAAAAAAAACTAATTGCAGATCGAGAAATTGTAACGACACCTTTTTGAGGTTAATGTTTTTTGTTGTCATCTTGCTTGACAAAGTCTCTTGAGTCAAACGAGAAGGCATCAGAACACAAATGTGGTTTACCTGATTAAAGCGTTTAAATCCAGGCTGCTTGTGAAGCATGCCACTTGTTTATAAAGGGAAAGGATCAACAGAACAGAAAATGAAGACGTAAAACATAATGACATCCTCAAGGGGGAAAAAAAACAAAACAAACTTGCACCAGGCTGCCAGAGACTGTAAATCAATGCAGCCCACTCGAGGGGGCCGTGACTGCGAAGGCAGAGGGAAAAATCAGCACTGGAAGAAGTTCAGAGCCAACTGGAAGCTCCTCAGAGTCCGGGCCAAAGCTCCGACTCGTATCTCACCGGAAAATGAATAAAAAGGGCTCCGGAGCTGAAGCACAAAAAACCCCACATTGATGTATATACACTTTGAATGTGATTTTCTGCTAAAGGTGCTTCTTTGTGTGCGAAGCGTCACGGCTGAATATTGTGGTGGGACGTCTGCGTTGGTTGCCTCGTTCAGTGCAGTGCGTGTTGTTCCCCACTGCCATGAATGAATCCATTCAGTCACCGTGTCTCTGTTAAAACAACAAAAACGATCGAGATGCTTCTGAAAGGCAGGAAAGGTTATATGGCTGTACATCAGAATCCAGTCAAATATACATAAATTAGGATTTTTTAAAATTTTTTATGTGAAACATCATGTTAGTCTCATAAACTATCCGTTCTGTGCTCTGGCCCTTGCTCAGTTTTCGCCCCCCCCATCACTTGATTCTAGGTGTAAAACGAGCAGGTGTCGACGACAATGAGCTGGGTGTTTTTAATGATGCTGCATATTCCCTCCAACAGGCGATCGCTCTTCTGACCACACTGTGTTTGTTTCTAGATCCTCTTGAAATCAAACGCACTTTTGTACAGGGGACAAAGACTTTGATGGAGGCTTGTGCTACGTGCAGAAAAATGGGTTGAATGTATCAATAAGGCAGCAAAGCTGCTGGGAAGCAGACGCGGTTATGTAAGTTGTAGGGCTGCAGGTGCTGTCTGAGGTGTTTGTTTACCATAAGGAGGAGGGGGAGGGGCGACAGCTGCGAGCCTGTCGGGTCGGGTCAACCAATTGGGCATAAATGTTCTTCTTGGATCTCGGTGCTGACGTAATCTCATCGAGATGTTTGTATTAGGATATTTTTAGCCAGTCGTTGACACAGTCGGACGGCAATTGGAGAAGATGAATATCCGCTGAGCAGTTTTCTACAAAGGAGGCGGGACACGTCCAGGAAATTATTGTCAGCAATCTAAAGTTCTTTTTTTTTTCCCTTAAATGAACAGTGGTCGAAACTGGCACCACAGAGCCTGGTGTCTTCATTTTTAGCACGAGACAAACGTTCTCGTGTTATCGTTCCCCATTACAAACATGGTGGCCAACAGGCTCTTATTTTTGTCTCGAGTTTGCACCTCAAGCGTCTATGTTCATACTCAGAATTCAAATCAAAACTTTGATTTGCATGTGGGAGGACAACAGACAATAAAAGAATAAACAAACCAACACCATGGCCCATCACGCCGCACCCTGCTGCTCTTTCATACATCATTGCACTTTATGCAAAGGAGACACTTGCTGCAAGATTTTGACCCTTTTCCATCAGCAGCGGCCGCTTTTGTCCCCTCCTTAAAAGGGTTTTCATTTTGATTTTACACCTGCAAGATAACTCCTTCATCGGACAATGATGTAAAAAAAGTTTGTGAAACAGGTTGTAGTTATTTATGTCTTTTAACAAACAAACAAAAACAGTTTTTTGGTAAAGACACATCTCTTCCTAAATTAGCGGTTCCTATCCGCACTGCTGTGGAGAGACGCTACGAAGTTGACAGACCCGCGTCCTTCTGCAGACGGATGTTTTGAAAGCTGTTGAAGCCTCGGGCCACAGGAAGTCACAGGTGTGACGGAGGCAGTCGGAGTCATGAGCCAGACACAACCCTGCCCAAACTGATTACCGCTGATGGGCGTGTGCGGATACACACAAACGCGCCAAAACAGGCAGAAGACTCTCAACAACAAAACAACCAGTCAACATTTTCGCTTTGTCTGAAATAGACACAATTCATCAGGATGATTCCGACATCTCAGATGAACTACAGAAACATTAGTGAGTTCCTTTTATAAATGGCTTTAGCGCAATATTATAGTTCTTCAAGTGAGAGACATCAATATGTTTTTCAATGAACATTTCCATCCATCCAACATATATTGAAAGATTTAATCATTCCCTTTCACTATGTTGTCATTAAATTGTAAAACATGTTTAAATATTTATTGATGAAAATAAAGGGAACTTTTTTGATAGATTTTGATTGAAATATTGTTTTTTATGACTGACATTAAAGAAAAAATGAGAGAGAACTTACATGATTGGGCCTCCTTTAATACTCAGCTGAGTTTGAGCACAGGTCCCATTTGCAACACACTCCCTCATAGCGATGAAACACATCTGAGTGCTGCATTAAAACAGGTCAAGACCCATTAATCTTTCCACAAAAGAGAAGTCGTCGGGCAAACGAGCAGAGGACCCTCGTCTTGTTTTGCGGAAATTTGACGTATTTCTCCCCGGGGTCTAATTTTAGCACTGTCCTACAGTTGTTTCAGGTTTTTACATAAGTCCCACTTTCCAATAAAGCAAACGCCCACTCACCCTCAGCCATGCAGTGAAGCCATATGGGACTTCAGCTCTCATTAGCTCAAGACGGCGTGAAGCGAGCAGGCTGAAATGCAGCACAGATCACCGTCAGTCAGCCCCAGGAGTGACTTCTCCCCCCTATATTATCCCAGCATGTACAATTAAATGCACACACATTTCCATATGAAAAACACACATATTTTTTGTTCCCATATGTGCGCATATTTGCATATGTTTACATGCATGCATGTGTACATTTTAAACAAAGCGACGTCAATGATCATGAACGACAGGAGAACGATGCGCTTAAGGTCTCATGCTCCCTGTCTTTGTTTAGGCTCTGCTTTTAGTGTCATGTCACGTTCTGTAGAACCGTAGAAAACGAAAGCTAATTATCGCTTATGAAGGGTTCTTTTTAATGCAGTGTGAGGATACGGTTTTCGTCGGCATGACTACACCAGACAGACGATGCATTTTTGAGCGCCTCAAACTTTTTCTGGAGCTTTCTCTCCCCGATCGCAGTTGTGATATCATGCCAGCTTCGTTCAGACAGTGAGAACCCCGGCGATAAATATTACAGAGCAACCTCTCTGCCTGAGGACAGGCCGCAGTGACAGGAACACTCAAGTTAAGTGCAATCGTGAGTTTATCGAGGAGACTTCGGATGAACCGCGAGTATTTATAGCGCCAGCCAGGACTCTCAGGTAGGCCAGACCCCCGCGCCAGCGGCCCCCCGAGCTGGGCGGGGGCTCGAGCCGCCGGGCAGGTGGCGTCACAGGGGCCGTACTGTGATTACGGCTGAATAATCAAGCTGACATATCTGTGAGGTACGGGACCAAGTGACATGGACGGATGGTGACGGAGCAGCTGTTTCTGGAGTCTCAACAGAAATTCTGCACTTTTTTTTCTTTTCTTTTTTTTACCCAGTTGAGGACAGCCAGGTACAAAATTTGACCACAGCAGCCTGTTGTCTCCTTGTATTCCCTGTGCAGCTGCGCTAATGAGCAAGGAAGATCTGAACCGGCCGATGGAAAAGCATTCAGAAGACGACAGGAAACGCGAAACTTAATTCTGACAGCCGCAGAACTTTTTGTAGACTGTTTTTTTGTTTTCGGTCGACAGAACAGCTGAACTTTATCCTCACTTACACTAAGATTACAAACATCAACATCAAAGCGATGCGTAACAGACAATAATAGACGGAGGCCATTCTTGTTTGTGTTCCTTTTTTTTTTATTAACGCTGGTTAATATGTCAACATATGACGGCCACATTTGGAAACACAGGCTGAAAAAAAAAAGAAAAATCAGGATTACTGTGATTTGCATCTTGGACCTTCCTGTTGTTGTTCTGTACCAAGATGCTGCCCGTGGAGGCCAAAAGAGCCAGACGAGCGTCCCGTTTGGAAGCAGGAAGCACAAACCGCATCGAGACCGAGGCAAGATGTGAAAACAGTTTGGAACACCTCGCTGCTCAAACTCCTGCAAGAAGGGAGCGGTCAAATCATACGAACTCTGTCGTTGTCTTTCGAGACGTAACAACAAGGAAGTTGGACGTTTCGAGGGTTTATGTGAAACACCATTTTGAAAGAAGATTTCACTCACAACTTTTTTCCAATGATATTAAAAGCTTTTATAAATGTAGCCCCCGTTCACCAACCAATTAGTTTTTCTTTGTTTATCTATCTCTGTCACAGAAATCTCTGCAGTCATCAGTCAGAAAACTGATCTTGAACAACATCTTTTAAATATGATGGAAACAGAGTTCAGCGCTAAAACAGAGTTCAAATGAGCTGATCGTCCATTTTGTGGGTTCGTATAAAGAATACATGCAGGACTTTCACTCCAGACACTGATATGAAATTCTTGTAAAAAAAAAAAAAATTACTTCCTCACACAAGTAAATTCACATCAATTCAAGACTTTGAGCTTTTAAAATCGCTCAAACTCAAAGAAGAGTTGACAGTGAATGCTTTCCCTCGATTTGTTTTTTTATAGGCGCCTTCTACTGTCAGCAGAGGTTCCCACGCAACGGTGACAGCGACACAACGCGGACGATTCAGAAACGGAGGTATTCCCGGTTGTTTGGTGTCACGTTACTGGTTCGTTTGACTGCTGCGAACCCGGGAGGGCCGCGGCTTGCAGCTGCAGCGCCAACGCTGCGCCGGTCCCTGACCCGGCCCGCGCCGTCGCCCCTCTCAGCCATCTCTGCCTTTGCCCTTTCCTCCGTGGAGCCAAAAACAGACACCAGCCACAGGTGGTCTCTGCGCTTTATTGGTTCTGACACACATCTCTTGCCCTAAGAGCTTAGAGAGACAATTAAAAATTCATTAGGGCAATGAAACAAGAGAGAGAGAGAGAGGATGAAAAAGAAATAGGACAAACAACAATACATAACCTTGCTGCGGCCCAAAGTGCTCTGACCTACCATCTACAATGTCTCTTGCTGGCGGCGTTATTGTGCATGCGTCCGCGGGGCCGTGTTGTGGTGTAACTATAGCGATACTTGGTCTCACAGAGAAAAAAAATAAACAAGACTGACCTGCAATTGCCCTGAAAGTTACAAACCTGACGCAGTAAAATGCATTTATGGTTTTTCCCACAGACACTTTTGTTTTTTTGTTTGTTTTTTTAACCTTTTTTTTTTAATCTTTCTGCCTCTCGTAGCGGCTGGAGCTAATAAAAGCTCAGGACATTACTCAGGTTCAGCTCCCTTAAACCACATTTAAATGATTCTGACTAACAAATAACCATCAGCCACGTTGTTTCTTTCCCTTGCAAATTCGTGTTTGCTTATTTTTTTTTTATCACAGGAACATATAGAAATTATTTGGTATTCTCCCATTGCGTTGTTCCTACAACCCAGGACGCTTCTGATGAACTATTTCCTGCACTTATAGTTCGATGTTAAAATGTTTTCAACGCTATAGCTTTCAATGTTTTTTTTTCTTGCCTGAAAATTTTTAAAGATCTCTTCAAGCGAGGCGTTTCTGGGGTGTAAGTGTCGCTCCGTTGTCTGCACATTACGTAAAGCGACAACTCTGATCTCGGAGGAATGAGGCCAATGATGCGCCGGCGTAAAAGACGGGAAAGCCAAAGTGGGTTTTTCCAGCAGCTTGCATAACTGCTGAGGCAGTGAAAATATCGCAGCAGTGAGCTGAGTGCAGCCGCGCCGTGCTGAGTCCCCTCCAAACTCACAAGTGAAAAGTTCCCATACGCATTTATTATTCCCAAACCTGATGCAATCACCACGGATGAATTATGCACGACTGATACTACTTTGTACAGTGATTCAGTGTCAGCAGAATGATGATCACCTGTTTGGTTCAGACCCTCTGAAGCAGCCTGTTTGTTCTGAGACTGTTGTGCCGATCTACCCCCCCCCCCCTCCTGCCAGCGGTGCCAACGGCTCAGAGGCCAAATGAAGGATGGATCGAACAGCTCCACTTCAGTTACAGTACCAACAGGTGAGCCGGCAACGCCGCATCCCGAACGGATGCGTTCCATTATTGACCTTTCTGTCACATGTTGAACATTCTGACCTTGGAAATGGGAGAAATGCGAAAGCTGACACTGAGTTGAGAACATCATGAGAACAGAGTTCCTGTGTGAGCAGAACTTTACACAAAACCAACAGGATGTTCTGTCGGACCGCGATGTGACCAAATTCTGTGCTTCCCTGGAACTGAAAGCCACCAAATGCTTTGACACAGTCTTCGTTCATCCTGTGCTGTTCACACATGCTAAGATACAGATGTATTCCTCCCTTGTTAACCATTTATTTCCCTGATGTCTGTTGCTTAGTCACGATTAATTATGTCACAGCACCAATCGTATTTAATGAAAAATGCTTCGATGATCATGCACCAGATTATTTTCAGCAGACGGACGTGTGTGTGTGTGTGTGTGTGTGTGTGTGTGTGTGTGTGTGTGTGTGTGTGTGTGTGTGTGTGTGTGTGTG
>JASSRZ010000001.1:16819474-16834202 GCA_032164315.1 Malacoctenus gilli
TATCCTTGCAGGTTCCAAGAGAATTAGGTCTCTGACTACATCTCAAAAGTCACAACAGTGGTTTCTCTGCCTTGTTTTAATTCTTTTCCTGTTCTTTCTTTTCCTCCCTTCCTTCCTTCCTTCCTTCCTTCCTCCCTCCCTCCCTCCCTCCCTCCCTCCCCCCGCAGTGTTTCAGCTGTGCCACCTGTCGGAACAGACTAATGCCTGGCGACCGCTTCCATTACATCAACGGGACCATCTTCTGCGAGCACGACCGACCCGGCGCTGCCTTGCTCAGCAGCCACCTGCCGCCGCTGCAGAGCAGCTCCGTGCTGACGGACCAGAAGGTACGCGTACTCGAGTACACGTTTACTTCAACCTACTGCTTGCGTGTCATCGAGGTGAAGCTTTCATCACTGTGATTGTTGCTCCAGCACCTGAACTGTTGCCCGGTCGTGACCTTTGACCTCTGTCTCCTGCAGGTGTGCTGAATGCACAGCAGCCTCCCTCCTCTTCCTCCTCCTCCCTCACCGTTGTTGTTGTGGACCCCCCCCCCCCCCGCCTTCCTGAGAGGACGTCGTGTCTTTGAAGATATCCCGCCCCCTCCTCCGTCCAATCAGAGACTCCGTAGGTCGCTTACAAACTCCCGTCAGTGTCGTGGTCGATGTTCAAGCTGTGTGTGCGAGGACCGCGCCGGCAGAGGAAGATGCTCCAAAGCGAGGGACTAAAACAAAGCTGGATGGGACGTTTTGACAGACTGTGCAGACGTCCTGCAGGTGGCGCCGTCCCCCCCGAGCGAACTGACCTCTCTCAGCTGCACGCACGTCGCCGTCAGTGGTTCCCAACCGCTCTGTGAAAAGCTGACAGCAGTTCTCAAAGGTTCCAGCGAAGCCAACCACTCGTGGCCACGCCCACCTCAGAAACAAAGCTTTCAAAATAAAGCGAAAAGGTTCCCCCCATCGCTCGATGGTCCAAAAGCTGTCGATTTCTTATTTTGAAAACCTCAGAACAGGCAAAGCCTCACCCCCCCCCCACCCCCCCGTAGCTTATAGTTCCCTCCCAAAGAGTTCCTGAAACTCAGAGTGGGAACCTTTTGACTGAGAGCAGGGGTTCCTAACGCAAAGCCCCAAGAAAAGCTGGAAAGTTCCTGTTCTGCTGTAATCTGACACTGAAGCCATTGGAAGCGCCCATTTCCACCAAAATAAAAGTAAGGATCTTCAAAATAAAAGCCATGAAATGTTTGGCAGCTCTGCTCCAGATTCTAGTCAGTGGCTCCACTGAGAAAACAAAGCGGGACCCTTCACAATAAAAGCACCGGGCAGCTTTCATAGTCTGTGCCAAATCTTCACTTGTCCGACGGTGAAACAGTGAAAAATAGAAGTAAAATAGAAGCCTTCAAAATAAAAGATCGGGCCGTTTGGACCTGAGGTGGCTTTGTGTCAGAGTGGCGTCCTCTCAGAGGGAACCCGGACCTCCGGTTGGGAACCGCCGACGGTTTGACGACGGCGCCGGGATCCGGATTAAACGCAGAGACTTCAGTCGATGGAGAGGAAAGTTTGAGCTGAGCGCGAGGAGACCGTGTTGTTTTTCCTCTGTAGAGTTTTATTTCTTTATCTGTTCTGTGTGTGTGTGTGTGCGTGTGTGTGTGTGTGTGTGCGTGCGCAGATGGAACAAAAAAAAAAAGAAGAAGAAGAAACTGGGGTTGAAAACAAAAATCCTATTAAAGCAATTTTCCTGTAAACTGTCACAAAGTGAGCGGAGGTCATTAGAGCGGCTGCTCGGCGGGCACCTCGCGTCGGTGGGCGGCCGCGGTGGCGGCCGCGGCGGGCTGCTCCCGCTCGCCGTCTGCAGCCCTGTATGGTGAAAACATGGCTGATTACCCTGAGGAATGGAATTAGGGGGCTTGAGCTCTGACCATTTACAGAAGCAATTAAACATGAGCCCGGTATCTGTGCTGCCGGCGCTCCTGGGAGCCTGAACTCGGGGCATATCCCGTGGCTGGCAGGCTCGGTGGCTGCCTGCCTGCCTGCCTCCTAATAAAGCCTAATCTGAGAGCGGGCTAATTAAAGGGGAGTGCCCGCCCCCCCCCCTCCTCCCTCCTCCCCCCTCTCCATCCAGGGCATTGGAAACAATCTGATGTATTTACTGTTTACCAATTAAAGCCCCCACCCCCCAAAAAAACACAACAGCAATCAACTCAACAATCAGAGGCTCGTTAAAAAAAGCAATTACGGAAATCATTCTTGAAAAGTGACGTGCTCACATGAGACACGACCCTTTTTGTGGTCGAAAATTAGACTCTAACAAGATGAGGAGGCCGCGAAACGTGGATGAACTTGAGTAGTGTTGCTGAGACGTATGAAAAATCAATTAAACAAGTCACTCGGAATCCAGCGGGCTGAACAAAATGGTCCATCATGCAGCTTTCCAGCAGGATGAACGATCCTGAAGAGCTCGTTGTTTTCCAAGCAGAACGGCGCGTCCAGCGTGCCCGAGACGTTATGCTGTGTCACTTTGAAGAGAGGATCACTTGAAATGGTTTTTACTATTATCTCAGCCGCATAAAGAGAAATGGATCAAAGGCGCAGAGAGCAGATGGATTTTTTTTCTTCCTTTTTTTTTTTTTACATAAGATGAATAAATTAAAGGCCACAGTTTTTCTGTAGGATGCTATGAGAGCATCAAAGTGTTGCAGTCTGATGAGAAAAAGCTCGGCTTCCACAGTAATTCCCGGCAGGAAAGCTGGAGACGCATGATTGTCTGTGGCGTGAGAGGCAAACAAACGAATCTCGCCGTCATCAAGAAGCTCATGTTTTATTGAACATTTTTGAGGCCGCGCTCATTTGTAATCAAAGATGAGCACAAGTGCTGTCGAGCTGCTGCCGTGTTCTATAAATCTGGGCTCAAGACAAACGTTACAAAAGAATTAGTCCCCCTTAATCTATTCTGAATGCCGCACTACGATCACAACACTACAAAACACACGACGCCAGGAGAAAGAAACCGTCGCACTCAAACGCCGCGACAGATACTTGCACTCGAACTGAAGCCATGAAAAAAAAACCCCGCTGCTGTCATTAAATATTGAAAGTTTGAAGAACCACAAGTGTGAACAAGATCTCTTCTCTGATATCAGGTGTTGAGGACTTCCTGATCAAGTTTACAAGAATTCAACTCACAAACTGCGAAAGTTCAATAGGAAGTAAAACTTGATAGGTGGAGGTTTCAGCTTAAAAAATGGACTCGTAGACCAGCAAACAGCGCCGGCAGACAAGATTCCTCTCATGCAAGAATCAAACCTCCATCCATACAGGCCTGGTTCTATGAGGGTGCATGAGCATGATTTGCACCCTCAGTTTATGTGTCTTATTTCACATTTCTTTCAAAGGCTCCAGGTTTCCTTCTCGTCGCTCGAAGCGATTGGTTGGGGGGACCCTTGCCCCTCATGTGCCCTGGCAGGCCATGGTTTACCTGAGTGACAGCATACTGGACGGAGGCTACGCAGGAGGAGCCCTCATCTCGGACCGTTGGGTGCTGACGGCCGGAAGGAACCTGTTCGTGAGGAAGAGTCGAG
Source organism: Malacoctenus gilli (assembly GCA_032164315.1). Classification (NCBI taxonomy): domain Eukaryota; kingdom Metazoa; phylum Chordata; class Actinopteri; order Blenniiformes; family Labrisomidae; genus Malacoctenus; species Malacoctenus gilli. The sequence continues at coordinate 16,823,028 of JASSRZ010000001.1, forward strand.
AGGACATTCGGGGAAGAGATCCGGTCATCCCCAAAGTTTACCTCGGCATCACGGGGAAGTTACAGGCTATGGAGTCCAACCAGTACGCGGTACAGAGGGTGAGAAAAAACCTCCTCCTCTCTCTCTCTCTCTCTCTCTCTCTCTCTCTCTCTCTCTCTCTCTCTCTCTTCCTTCCTTCCTTCCTTTTTTGATTATTCAAATGATGCCATGAAAAATTGAAATATTTGGTATTTTTCCCTTTTAGTCGACCATTCTTCCTCCATTACATGCTGCAGTGATAAAGGGACTATATTTACATATATTGCAATGTTACAAAAAATATGATAAAACAATAAGTTACTTTATTGAATGTATTAATAAATAAAGTAAAAGAAGAGAACGAGAAATGGGAGGGATTCGACTTGAAATGCTTACTGAAAACACGGATAAGTGATTTAAAGATATGTATCATTTAATTATTACACTTTATGCACTGGGTGGCGCTGGGGAGTCACTTTGCACTGACACTGCCCCCAGTCTCCTTTTACTCCACCTTGTGGCACAAAATGGCATTACAAGGCAGACAGAGTTGGGCTAATCAGTTTGTATGGTAAATGTATTCGGTGCTTCTGCTTCCCAGGGTAACATGCCCCCCCCCCTTCCTCTCCTGCAGGTGGTGCTTCATCCACAGTTCCAGAACAAGTCGGACTGGGACAATGACCTGGCTCTGATCCAGCTGACGGAGCCCGTGGTGATCAGTGAAAAAGTCACCCCCATCCCCCTCCCAGAGCGAGGCCAGAACCTCGCCGACATTGTCAATGGGGCGATGGCCGGCTGGGGCTGGGGGGCCCTTCTCACCCCGGCGACATCACTCAAACACCTAATTCTCTCCCTGGGGAATCACGGCGACTGTCAGGCAGAGTATGAAAACATGTCGCACACGCCAGACGTGGACGACAACATGTTCTGCACCAGAGCCTCCGATTTCGACACGAACGTTTGTTTCGGTGACGCCGGAGGTGCTCTGGCGGTCACCGATTCCGAAACTGGGGACGTGTACGCCGCGGGAATCCTCTCCTATGACAAAGCCTGCCAAAGGCACAAATTCGGAGTCTATATGAAGATTTCCTCGTACCTGCCCTGGATCCACAGCGTCGTGCGAGGAGACACAGATGAATCCAGTGGAGTTCGTTCGAAAGCAATGTCCAAGATGTATTCGTGGCAGTCGTAAAGCCTGAATCTATGTATGCATTTACTGTAATGTCCTGATTCAGTTAATTTCATTAAATGCATTCATGGCAACAACTGATGCACTGTCTCTTTAATTTCATCATCAAAACTCAAGAAAATAGTTCATAGATTCTTCTGTTTTTTTTCCTCCTTTCCTCCTTTGCCCTGTTATTTTGTCCAAACAGCTGTCTTTTAGACACAAGTGACCGTATATGGCCACTTTTACATTTCATACAAATGTAAATGTTGTATCTAATCACAAATCACAACCATACAATGAAATTATCGTGCCAAACTTTGGTAGGATTTGTGAAAGTAGAGAAAAAAGGTACCACCGAAATCGATGCTGTATGTCCAGTAAAAATGTATAAGTGCTCTGAGCGCAATACGCTACAGATGGTCCGTCATTGTGTTATTTTTAAAACACATTCTCATCATGCCTACTTGTTTGTTTACAGAGTAACAAGCCACGTCTTGCATTATTTACAGCATGTAGTCTCGATGACGCAAACGGCATGCAATGATATTTTTTGGAACTCACTTTTTAACCTCACAAAACTAAAAGTCTTGAAATGTTCCATGTGAGACACGCTCGTGTTAAAACCGTTCAAAAGTTTCGATGCAAAAGTCGATATGAAACAACATTGGTGGTCTTTTGGGAGGCTTCACTGTCGCACATTTGTCTCCAGGAAGAAGAATCCGAGAGGTTCAACTGTTGCGACGTTTTGTCGTCGTCATGAAAACACCGGAAAAACTATAACGGCGGATGACAAGGTTTGAGGACTTCAGGTGTTGCCGGCGGATATTTTTTGTCGGGCAGGTGTGTCCGTTCTGCCTCACGTCTTGAAACGTCTCAACAACAAGGGGCTTCAGAATGAGCCGTGACGACAGCCGACGGTCCGAGCCAGCCGAAGGGACAGCGGAAGATAAGAGGAGTGGAAAAATCGTTCCCTGTTCGTAGCCGTTGAGGTCTCCTCGAGAGTGAAGACAAACAGAGGAATACGCTCTTTATTGCCGATACTCTCGTCTCATGTCTCGCACTGGGTTATCTGCTCTGTTTGTATTTGGTGATGACGTGGGTCTAAACCAGGAAAGGAACATTCAGGAGGATTTCTTCTGCCCGGCGGAGTGCTTCCAGAATTGTTTAATCTTTCACTTTATTCTCTGTATTTTTAGGTTCTAACAAAATCGAGTCATCGGAGGAAGTAAGGAGTACTTTTTAGCAGATCTGCAGCAGGGTACAGGAGGTTCTCCTCCACAGCCTCTAAAATATTAATATCCCTGTCAAACACCATTACTCTCGACCAGTCTCAGAGTGTTCTCTCTCTGGCTCCATCACTCCTCAAGAGCACCACTGAGGTCACAACACCAGCTCTTACTTAATGCAGTTTAAACCAGAATGAATCGGCAAGTCACATGCGATCCGTTCCTCAGCGTCCTTTTTTTTTTGCCTCTATTTACTCCAAATGCCGAATTTGGCTATCGATCGCAGTCGGTTTTGTCTTATTTGAGATCCGATGTGAAGTAACTTCAGTCAGTCGGTCAGAAAGAATCACGGTGAGATGATTAAAGGAGTTTTGAGCGTCATGACAGCGGGGGCGGAACTCGGCTGGGTGTCATAGTGGAGGTGGTGGACCCTCTGTAGTCTGATCCCCCCCTCCCCCTATGTGACATCTGATTTGTACTCAGATCCAAGCGACAGCAGGAAACAAATAAGTCAAACCAGAAAGCAGTTTGAGCAGGAAGTGTCAGACGCAGCCTGTCATCGAATTAACTCTGCGGACGTTTCTGCGTGTTCTCAGACGAATGACATTGGAAACATACAGACACAAACACACACACCCTCACACACACAAATGATATCAATCAATATGATTTCCTCTTTGCAGTCTGCTGCTGTGTACTCAGCTGCCACATTATGTACTCGCTCCTCTTGTGTTTCCAGGAAACTGAAGCTTTTCAGGCTTCCTCGCTCAGCCTCTTATTTACGGTACGTAACACTGACACACACACACACACGCACACATGCACGCATGCATGAATTGCACTTTTTACATGACCATAAAAAAGCTAACGTGACTCATTGCATCACTGGATGTAGTATTTTCCACTGCTTGTCAGCGCAGGATCTACCTGTTTATCTGACTTTCATTGGAATAGACAGGCTTTATTCATATTAAGTACACACCATTGACTTTAATTCCATCAGATTTCGTGCCCTTAATTTGACCATTTAATCCAGTCAATCAGATGCCGAACAACAGTTGATGGTTCTTTGTTCTGGAGGAGTAAAGTATACTGAAGAACTCAGCTGACGAAAACGAACAGTGAAGCATGACGCTTTACTGCAAGTCGTGGTTTGTTTATCTATCTACAACCTTTATTTAACCAGGTAAACACATTGAGATTAAAGTTCTATTTCCAAAGGAAGACTTGGAGTCTGCATTGTTTCCTGTGTACCACTCATCCATTTTCAACACAACACAATCACACTCACACTTAAGTATCCAGAGGAGGTCAAATTTACTGGACGTGCGTCTGGATGCAGTTGTAATCACGACAAACACAAATATGACACGAGCCTCGAAGCCTCTTTAAAAGCGTCGGACTCATTGAAAGCCATTTGTAATCATGTATAAAACCAAACTCAGCAGCTGAGTCCTTGGCTCCAAACTGTTTTCTCATGAAGCTCCCTCAAATTGGCCTCCAGCAAGCCCCAAGACCCCCTCTACAACCTCTGATTTGCCAAAATATCACTGTGTAGCCAGAAGCCAGAAACCCACACTTTAACAACAATTTAGGGAAAAAAAAGCCTTCAAAATAAAAGCACGAGACCACATTTATATAATCCTTCATCGGGTATGATTCTTATCTTTTAGATTTGCAATTCTGAATCGTCTAATTTTGACAACCTCGGATCAGGCAAAGCCCTTGTCGCCGACGTCACGTTGGACGATGGAGGTGACGGACATTAAAGGCCATTCAAATGCCACCACTGTCACACCTTCTCCACGTCCGGAACGTTGCGTCCCCGCCGCCGCTGCGACTGCCTGCCTCCACTGCCTGCACCCACTGTCTTCTCAGCCTGCAGCAGGCTCAGTTTCACATGATGAAGTGAAGAGAATATTTTGTCTAACGAGTGTCAGTTTTTGATGCTTTAGTTTGCAGTCATTTTCCAAAATAAATGTCATTCACAAGGATACTAACAGTCACAGCGATGTGTCTGCCTTTTGTATTCTGGCTTCAGTAAAGGCAGCAGTAGTGAGTTCAGGTTTGGCACCACTCAAAGATGCCTTCTCAGCGGTTGTCCTGTTTTTATTTAATGGCAGGACTAAGCTTTCACCTGCGCTCCTGTAAAGTTACAGCTACAGCCAGAAGACCAGCAACACCTGCTCGGCACCTTGTTTTTCTCCTGACTGACTTTTGACAGACTTCGCTGGACAGAATGTCCTGTTGGAATTTTCCAACAATTTTTTTTTATTGCAATTTAGGCAGAATCCACTCAGGACTGAGTTAAAAAATTGTGGACATTTTCATTCTTAAAACTGAACGCGGCTCAATATTTTGGTTCGCCTTTTGAGAAATTAAAGAGGAACAGCAGTCAGACGGAGCAATTGTATCCGCAAACTGTTGATGCAACACTCACAAAAATCCCAAGATCCAAACCTCATCAAGGCAGTTTTATTATAACAGATCACTTTTTTTTCTTCCTTTTGTTGAAGAACTCGGGGGCAGGAGAAAGGAGAAAACGTGGGAACATCGAATTACAACAAAAAATAGAAAAGCTTCCTGAAGCTTGACTGAATTGTTTGCAGTTTTGTTTGAACCTTCAACATCTGAGGCAATTAACCGTGACACCAGCTTTACCCTTCAACCCCCTTCCCCTCAGCGTCAGAGTCTGAGAGGCCCGAGAAGTGTGAAGTGGCTTCTCACATGGGTGAAATGTGTGAGTCTGTGCACAAGGAAAAGCTCAAATGCAGGGTGTGTGCGTGCGTGCGCACGTGTGTGTGTGTGTGTGTGTATGTGTGACCACGTGTGGACTTTATTAGAAGCACATCGGAGCCCTTGTCAACTCGATTACTCGGGACACGTTGAACAAAAATCAAACAAATCAGAGACTGAAGGTGAAAGAGGAGTGAAAGACAAACTGAGTTTGTATCCAGAAGGCTTCAAATGCCTCGCAAGGAGAGAGCAGAATGAGATTTAACAATCTGCGAAATGATTTTACTGAACAGACTCGGGATTATTCTGCGTTTTATTTCACCTGCCCGTTATTCAACACTTCTTTCACTGCACTTTCAAAACAGCCAAATCCACTCACGGACCGACACGGGTCTCTGAATGAACCTTCAGGCAGAAAGAATGATTCTTTCATGAGACAGTCTTTCACCACCGCTCCTAAAAGGCGAGAGACAATAATCCTCAAGGTTGCGCGACCCCGAGTTTGAACGTTGTCCCTTTCAAAACCAGACCACAAGACACAATCTGTCGCTTGGATTCTCGCCAACAAACTTGAAATACGCACAGAAATCCAAAAATAAGCTCCGCGAGAGGTCATGTGGGGGAAGAGACTCGAAGCGCAGCACGGGAGTCAAACGCGTACGGAGCTGCACAAAGGAGGCGAACGCTTCCAATTTCAGCTCATCGTCCCGAAAAAGGAAACAACAGAAGTTCTAACTCTTAATCGCGATTACGATGTTGTGACCCTCTTCCATTCAGTACAGCTTCTTCAGTTTGGTTTGCAATAGAACTTAAGCGAAACAACACCTTTAACTCTACTTGTGAATAATTTGCACGTTGATTGTCAAAGTTCTGCTTCGTCAATCAGCATCGGATAAGCGTCCGCAGGCCGACTGCAGACGCAGCAAACGGAGACACTTCTCTATCTTTTGCCATCGTGACACTACCGCTTTCTTGCTTCCTCTTTTTCTTGCGCGTTCGCAAGTTTAACTGAAGATCAAGGGGGACTTTCGTCTCACGGTGACTTCGTAAGACTCGGCTCACTGACGACCGCAGTCACGTTGTCCAAATCCGAAGGAGGCGACGTCTAAATCTGCTCATTTCTGTTCCAACTTCAGGTACTTGAACACCTGTTGTTTTTGATTTTTTAACATCATCTTAAAGTGAGTTTTAATGAGGGAAGATTTAAGAAATACAACAGAGTGAATGATTTTCAGACACTGCAACACTTGAACCTTGCACGTGGTTTTTACGGTGGGAGTGAAGCCGTATCAGTGGAACATGAGCGATTATTGATCGGCTGACACTTTGTGAGTCTCTGACGATAAATGCTCCCATCATGTGCTGCTGCCAGGCTGGCGTCTGTCCTTCACTTATCGCAGTTTTATTCCTGCTGTCACAGGGCACATTTTGTTCAGCACAGCGCCGTAAATACTCACCTCTGCACACACGCAAACACACACACCCACTCGATAGGATTATACCACTGTGGCTCGGTACACGGGGGCTGGAAGGGAATCTGACGCTTTTCTTTGAGCGTGTGAAACAATAGGACACACAAAGGACGGCTCTGCCTGCGGTTTCAGGAGCTCCATAATCAAACATTCAGCATCTCTTTCTTCCTTAAGTCTTTGTTGTGTTCCTTCACGCCAGTGGTTCCCAACCTGAGGTCCCAGACCCACTTTGAGTGTTCGACGGAGATCAGAGGCCAAAAGATTTGCCTGCTTGTTGAGTATCAAGCAAAAAAAACCAAACAAAAAAATAAACAAGATGGACAGAGTGTTTTATTCAGGTATTAAATTCAAATACATCTAAATACAGAAAACTTGTTTACTTTTCCCGTCATGGAGACACATAAACATGGGGCTACAATCAGACTCTCTAACGCTAAAACGTGCTAAAACAGCCATGACGACACCTAAATTTCTCATTTCCTTTGCCAGTTATGTCACTTTGAAGGAGGATTTTCTTCCGCGTGTGGCTTCGTCTCACCCGGCTTCTCCCACACAATTGTTAAACTGCAGCGCTGCATCTTGGAGCTGAAGACACCCTCAAAGTGTTTGTTCTGCTCCTCTGTGAACATGTTTCTCCAATCTCCAATCTGACCTAATAGAAGACAAACGGCACTTTCCAAATGATGCCCTTCGAAATATTGTCAGCAACATGTGGGGGAAGCGGTCTCCTCGAAATATGTTAGAAAATCATGGATGACGTCACCTCAGTTTCACTAAACGATAAAGCAGCAATTAAATAAGTATTTTCTTGTCTAATAAAGTTCTAAATTAATTTTACAATTCAATAATTTACAATAAAATAATGACTTGAATTTATACGATTTTTTGAACAACATATCTGGCAACTTTGCATCAATGTGGCAACAATGTTAACCTCGATTACATTTCACTTTAAACCTTGTAAATAAATAACCTTACATCCAAAAACGATTGATTTCAGAGCAGCTCTGTAAACGTTGTTAAAGACTGCTGCTGATGTGGGCACTTTAACCCCACCCAGTCTGAATAAGTCAGTGTTTCGTTGCTGATAGTCAATCGATGTAAAACGGAGCTCACCTTTTCTCATGAAGGAGCCTTTGCTGTGGTCCATTATCTCCTGGGGAACGAGGGTGTAGTTCACCATCCTGTTGTCTCTCATGGTGTTGAAGCTGCAGTGTTTCACACAGCTGTTCACTTCTTCCTCCACCAGGGGGCACTGTAGGAACGAGCTGACCTTCTTTACGGCACCGTTTAGATCCTGGCAGCCAGAAGAAGACAATTAGAACATTTTTTTAAAAAACTACATTTTTCCTATTTTGATGGTCTCTTATGTGTGAGCCCAAATGAAGGTCTCACCTGAAATTTTTTGAAAATATGACTTTCAGAATAAGAGTCAAAGTTTTGAAGAAGTTATGACAGGTTGACAAACGTTTCCATTGTTGGTCCACAGATGACAGCACAAGGAAGCAAATATGTCCCAACGAACTGTTCACTTTGCTTTTGCGCCAAAAACAAACCAACCCACATGAAAATGACAATTGACTCTGTTTCCACTTTACCAGAGACATTTCTTCATAGGTGATGTGAAGCAGATTGTGGACCGATGCCGCCTGGGTCCAGGCGATAACGTGGTCGAACCAGGAGCCAAAGGCCACTACAATGCATGAGAAACACACAGATGGATCACATCTCAAGGTTTGCATGGATAACTGTTTATAAAGCAGCAACAGTGAGACTCAACAACAAGATTTATACCCACCGCTGCCTTCCAGAAATCGATGTAAAAACTCTGGAAAGGATCCAGGCTCCGGGAGAAAGTTGGCCATTTTATGGAAGTGGTAGAAGGACACCACCACATCTTTTGGGTTTCTGCTCACATAGACGACCTGCGACATTCGGGGCCAAAACTGTCAACATGTTCAGCCTGAACTAAGCACTCACTGCAGTTACTTTAACCAGGCGGAGTTGGATCAAAGACAGATCTCAGAGTGTTGAAAAGACGACCAATGAAGACACATATTTTCATCCCCACCTTCAGATTTCATGATGCGACAAAAGAAAGTATTTATTAGTTTTGCCGCCTGTTTCATATGGACATTGTGTTCCTGAAGCCTCTTGACTTTTTGCAACACAATGTAACCATGAGCATTTAAGTCAGTTTTTCTTGCTTTTAAAGGTGTTTTTTAGATTGTTTCTTGGAGTGTCCGCTGCTGATGGATGGGGGAAAAACAACACGCATTAAGAAACAGATGTCTTGAATTGAGGCTGTGTGTAAAATTGTATATTAAACAACCCAACTTGAAAGGAAGTCAAGGGTCAGGCCAAGGGACAGCAATAGTACTTGGACTTGTTTTGACTGTTTCCACAATAGAATTGTCTGCGCTTGTCTTATTCTCAGCTTCTTGCTTGAAATGCATTGTATTTGAACAAAACAAAAGCAGAAGGATGTGGTGATCAGATCATCAGCTGTACTGAAACGTGAAGAGAATGTAACGTGAGGCGCCCCTCGTTTTTTTGTTCCCTTGTTTTAACCTTTCACCAGAAAACACCACGGAGTCTTCGAAACAGTCCGACCTTGGCTTTGCAGCCCTGGAGGGCGCGGCTCAACAGGCGATACGGCAGGTGTGTGGTTATGAGGCGAGGCGAGGCGGGCGAGGCCTTCATCACGGCAGCGCTGTAGTACTGCTCCAGCCAGGGGGCTCGGACATAGTTTTCCACAGTCTGCGATAGGTGCGGGTCTCCCTTGTTGGCTATCAGGGTCACAACTTCCTGCATCCATGTGGTGCCTGATGAGCAAAGACAAAAAAACACACAAATCGACTTGACTTGATGGTTTCAGTCAAAACATCCACTCAGACTGCGAAGTGATCGGTTGTCAGGGACATGCCAGACATGCAAACGCGCGGCGGCTCCGGTCCGCAGCGAGTCACTCGCCACTCTCCCGCGGGCTGGTGGCGCAGGTGTCGCGTGTCCACTCACCTGACTTCGGGTACGTGGCGATGAGAATATCCGTGTCCTGGAAATGGAAGTCAACTGCAAGCTGCAGGGACTCCTGCGTGTGCAGGTGTCCAGGAAACGAAATGCCACGAAAGCTCTCTGTGACATCCAACCTGGCCATGTCCGGCTCCTGCAGGACGGCGGTGTAGGGCGGTCTTTGTCTGCCTCTGCTCAAAACCCACCAGGTTTTTTTTTTTTCGTCTAACTTCTTTCCCTCAGTGGCTTCACTCGCACCTGCCTCCGTCCTCTTGTCTTTTGTCCGCGCGTCCCCTGAGACGGATGTAGCAACGACTGCCCTGATGCGAGTTACAAAGAGGAAACACAAAGGGAACTCCTCCATTAGACGTCAGGCTGTGGGTGTTTCTTCTGAGACTTGCCCGTCAGATCTGCAATGTATTGATTAAACAATAAAAATGTGTCAATTTCGTCATCTTCTTTGATTTTGAAACCGTAATTGTAGCAGATCAACCAACACAAACAAAGGACCAAAACTGCTGCTACTTTTTATACTGTTTCTGAAGCAATGTCCTTTCACAAAAACAAGATTTAACAAATAGACAATGAATGGATGAACGAACGAATGAACGAATGATACACATGAGGTTTTGGAGGATGCACTTGTTATTGTGCTTTGCTTTGTGATGGATAATCAACATATTGAGTCTAGCAGAAAGCAAAAAAAAAACCCCCGCCCAGTCCTGAGGGCCAATCGCTCTCACAGTTTGTGGTGGAGCCGTTTTACTGCGAAGAGTTTCGTCTGTTTGAACTCATTTGGGTCATATTTTCAAATCAGTGCTGCTCTTCTACCTTCACCAACAAATGCTTAGCAGAAGGTAGATGTGAATATCGTAGACACGCTTTGAACTCCATGATTTGAAGTTCCTCTATTCACAGCAATGAGTGGTGAAATGCTGGTTTATTGTGATCGAGATCTCAGATCTGCAGCTCATTCTGACGTGCTCAGCGTGATCACGACATCAAGACATTTTGGAGAGTTGTTGCAAACCTTCACAGAAAAAAATTTACACACAACTTGCTGTCACCAGAAGAGACAAGTACAAGAAAAACAAAGCTTTCACGACTTTCAAACGTCGTTTTAAACATGTCTGATTCAAATTGGGACGCACTGAATCTGTAGAAACGGTTCTACAGATGAGAAAAGTATGAGGAGAGCATGACATTGAATTTTATCGTTTGCTGCTGTGGCATTATAATCCTCACAATATCCAATTATTCAAAATTAATTAATTAGTTAAGTTATTTTTAAAAAATCATTATTCATCAAGTTCATTATTATTATTATTATTATTATTATTATTATTATTACACATTTATGAGGTGACATGATTCAAATATAATAGTTTGCGATCCATTGAGTGATGCTCTGAGCCTTAAACTCCATAAACTCCACTGCAGCCTTTTATAAAAGCACACTTTTTTTTGAAAGCGTCCCTCGCTCGATCACTGTTTTATGCTGGTGAGATTGCTCAGAGACTGAAAGATTTACACTGGCTCT
>JASSRZ010000001.1:16846319-16871378 GCA_032164315.1 Malacoctenus gilli
CCCATACGCCCAGCGTAGAGAAGTTGTCCAATCACTGATCCCCTCCCCCTGTGACGTCAGTGAAAAACTGATGTGAATGAAACTCCCTGAAACAGACCGTTTCTACCACCATTGAAACTGAATGGAGAGGCACGCGAGATATCTCAAACATGAGATTCTGTGAAAAGAGAGGACGCTGCTCACTTGTCTGAAAGAGCTTTCAACACTATTACACCGTGAATAGCTGAAAAAAAATCGAAATACCATAGTAGGGCTTCTTTAAGTTTGAAAGCGGTCCTTCCCCCTCAGGTGATTTACATTAGAGTCATTTTCCTTTTCCAAAGCGTGAATCTTCGAAAAACTCACAGAGTGAAGCTGAGAATGAGGCAGTTTTTCCAGATGACACGAGTCTGACGCAGCTCCAGAACAGTGTAATAGCTCGGCCGCCAGTCCTCTCCGTACACCGCGTCAACGTCTGCAAAAACAACATCCGACGTTTCAAATAAGGCAGGAAATGTAGCAAAAAATTGAAATTACTGAGGGAACAAGGGTCCCTAAAAAACATTATGTGCTCTACAGCGCCTCCTTTTGTCATCAATATATGACAAGCTGTTGAATATTCGTCACAGTGCACAAAGAAATCAGAGTTTGGCTCTCTCTCGTTTATTCCATCGCATCTTCAGCACGTAGGATGGCTGCTGTACCTGACAGCAGGGTTTCTCCGGGGAACAGCTCCTCCTGCAGGCAGACGCCGTTTCTTTTGGAGAACTCCAGCAGGCTCCGCTTCACCCGGGGAATCTGACCCGTGGCCAGCAGCCAGCGAGGAGACTCGGGGAAAACCGACGCACAGCTGAGGGACACAACGGCGACACCGATCACATCACAGCTGAACGTGGATCGAGCAAGCACTCGCCATCGCGCTGACGGAGCAGTCCCTCATTTCCTGTTTACTCCTTTAAGGAAGCGACAAACACTCTGCAGGCTTTATCAAGATCAGGTTTCCTGATTAGAAATTAATTCTAAGAGATTTTTACAGGTTTAATGTGGGAACTCCTCAAAAATGAGAAGCATTCGAAACAAGACGTCTCATTTACCTGCAGAAACTGATGTAAACAGATCAACCGCAATAATCTGCGAGACAACCTGATTCATTTATCTGAAACCTGCAACCTTCAGCTTGTAAATATTGAAATGAAACGATGTCACACAGTGAACATGCTGTACCTGAGTTTGACAGGAAGGGAAAAGCTCTCAACAAGCATCGAATCAAACAGAAGCAACTGACCACCAATAGGAGAGCAGCAGCAGCAAAGGTAAAGTGGACACTGCCTGGAGGATGGGCCAATCCCGACACAGCACGGCGACGCCCGGCAACAGCAGCTCGGCGAACACGGCGAAGAAGCCGCTGATCATGGCGGCCATGAGGCGGTGGGGCGGGTCGCACAGCTCCAGCCCTGTGGGAGCGGTGGGAACAGAGAGAGCGAGGAAGCTCAGATACGCATCGGGACACGGGGCAGAAACTAATCAGTTCGTGCGGAACTGAAGCATTTCCTGCGCCAGAACTCGACTGGAGCTCAGAGTTGTTGGAGCTGGGGGGGGGGGGGGGGGTCATTCAAAGGTCACGTCAGCACAACTTAAATACGCATTTAGTCACGCTGAAGAAGGCACCTGCGCGTCTTTCATTGATCTGTTGCGTTGCAGCGTTTCAACCCACTGAACTGCCTAAGATTGTCTGCCCTTCCGTTGTGGTTTGTGGAGATAATTGTTCCACTATCAACCCCGACAATTGGTCCAGCTGAAAAAAAAAACGTTGAGAAAAAGGAAAACGAGAAACAACGAAACAAAGAGGAATGACGGTGAAACTTTCAGTGGATTTGAAAATCCAAACTGTTTTCTATCATTTCTCCCTCCTAGTATATCACTGGGCGCTTTGACACCGTCTCCCATGACAACCATCTACAATCACTGCTTTTTCTGCTGCCACCTTTTCATGTAGCCTGCAGCAAAGGAAAAAAAAACAACCTTGAAACCCTTTAAAAAAAACAACAGCGAAGTGCAACATGTCCGACGGGGCTGCTCAGCGAATAAGGCGGTCTTAGCGTCGGGTGCTGACGTAAACTTGTTTAGGAAAGAATCCAGCTCTACGTATTTCTGCTCTACTTTAACCTCGCTCCGCCATCGCGGCTCCGCTCCTTCACGCCCGCTCCCCGCCTGGGTAGAGTGGCGGTCGCGGGGTGAGGAGGGTCTCACTTCCTGCTCACTTCCTCGGCCTTAGTCCTGTCCCGCTATTGTCCCCCCCCCCTCCCCCCCTCCCCCGTTGTGGACGAGGGAGAGCGCATCGCAGATGGAACTCTGCCCCCGCAGCGCCCTCGCCGCGCCCAACCCTAAAAGATTCAGAACGTCTGGATTCAATCTGGCCCCTGCCCCTGCAGGAATGTGGGAGTATTCACGCTCATCAGAAGCGGCTCGGGATGCAACACTCGGCTGCCTTGTGCCACCTCCTCCGGCACAGGAATGTGCACCGGCTCCGATACGATTCGCTTCCCACGCCGCCGCTCCTCGTGTACCGCAACTCTGAACACGCGAGACACAGTTTGTCGGGAGTCAAGCAGAGAGGTTTAGGGGAAGCGAAAGGAATACCTCCTTGTAGTGGGACCACTGCCCTTTTTCTCAGAAGTGGGGGGGGTGCGCAGGCCAGCTGAGGGGTGTCGCCTCCCACCCTTCTCCGACAACGTGCATCCTGGGTAGCACACACCCCTCAGCTGTCCGTGTAAACAAGGACGACTACGGGGCACGAGGAAACAACACCCCCACCCCCCGCCCCCATCCCCAAGCAGCTGCCAGCTGTCAGTCACATGAACACATGAAACCCCCCCCCCCCCCTCGCATGAAACCCCCGCAAACAAATCCCCTGTTTACGGTCAGAAGCGCTGCCCACCTCCACGTTTTTCCCCACCTTAAAAGGAGCAGGTCAGACGCGCAGTTTCACAAAGGTCGTCGCTTTTCGCGCAACTCAAGAATGAAATCCAGTTGTCGAGCTGCAGCAGCCACAGCTCAGGAAACACGGCCAGCTCCTATTTACGGCTAATCAACGGCGTTTGGTCACTTCGGAGTCTCTTTGAGTTCATCAGTGGTGAAAGAGTCGGACATGAAAAAATGTCCTTTGCGTGCTCGAAGGATTCACCAGCAGCAGTGTGTCATGTTGTCTCGAGTTTCACTCTATTTTGGGAAACAACTTGAGCCTCGAGCATCTTGAAATGCAGCTGCACATAAGATTTATATTGACTGGCAAAATAAACTACGAACATATGAAACGAATTCGACGTGTAACAGCGAGATTACTGCGGGTCCATCTGCATTCCTCTCAAGGACTTGGGAGGGCCCGAAAAACCTCCTTCAGCTCATTCCACAGAAATATGAATCGAACTGCAAATGTCCTGTGTGGATACAGTATATTTATGTTTACATGATGAGTACTGTTGGTAGTTCCGTGTGGGGTTTGGAGGATGGATGTTGCGCAGTTTGAATGGCTGCTGGAGGGAAAACAACATCCAATGAGCATGGCAGCAGTTTAAGCGGTACTGAGAATCTCAAGGATGCAGTTTATCACGTCAGGACGACGTCACTCACTTCAACACTGTTGAACGCAGAGCGTTCGATCGTCTGAGACCATCAAAGCGGCGTCGTGACGTAAACACACCGCGATTAAAGACCATAAGACTCTTTAGGCGAATGACGATCAACTTCATGCTGAGATGTCTTTCGGGTCACGTGGCGTTCGGGGACTTTCTCCCGGCGACACAGCAGCGTGTCTGATGTAAAGTCATGGTCATGTGTCACTAATCCTGCAACCTCAGGCCTCTCATCTCCGGCTTTATTGCAAAGAGGCGTTTGCGTTTGACACGTTCGTGCGCACAACGTCGCTAAAATTTGGACAAGATTAAACAAAGAAGCAGCACTTTCCCACGATTACAGTGTGAACTGAATGACTCACGGCGAGTGCAGGACTCCATAAGTCCTCCTAAAACTAAACACACGAGTCTCCCCTCATCAAGTGTCTGAGGTTGCCACTTACAATAGAAACTGACTACCGAATAAGGCTGCAGGGAGCTTAACTGTAGACAAACACTTTAGTGTGTGCGTGTGTGTGTGTGTGTGTGTGTGTGTGTGTGTGTGTGCGCGCGTGTGCTACTTACGAGCAATATATGAGGAGACAAACACGCCGGCGAGCATGGCGCCTTGAGCGAGACGCAGCAGCAGGAACACCACAGCGCTGCTGGACAAGCACACCACCACCCCCAGCAGGCTGGAGAGGCTGATGGAGAGGAGGAAACCTCGCCGGCGTCCGAACCTGTAAACACACACTTAAACGATCCTCATCTTCAAAAAAAAAAAACACACAACATACACACGACGACGCGATGCTCAAAACCGTCAACACCACACTCGCAGACTTTTTGGATTTCCATTTCCTTTTTCTTATCGTAGTTTATGCGAAGTCCTTCTTTGTTTGCTTTGGTGCTGCAGATTAACTTAAATGGCTACTTACCAGTCACACAGTGTACCGACAACGACGTATCCCAGGATCCATCCCATCATGAAGCAGATGTGCTGCACAGGGATTTTCCAGTAGTCACTGCAGACCAGGTTCCACTGCCGAGGAAGACAGAGAGCAACGCTGTGAGGCGAACCAAAGCTCAGCTCAGTGAAACTGTAATCGACTGATCAGGTCTGAAATGAGACACATCTGGGGAGTTTGAGCCAAGAGAAAGGGTTGTCATCAGGTAATTGTGGAAATTCCAGGACCGGCAGCCAGACGCGTATTAGAATAAAAACATCTTTCGCACTTTCTGTTCTCCTCAAGCCTGCCACAGCCAACATGGAAGCCACAACATCGACGTCATTTCTCATTGACAATTCAATAGAAACATTGACGAATGTGAGACTCGGCCGTGACTCCTTCTTGTCTGTGATTCCATCTCTGATAACTCTGATAACATCGTCCGCCACCACTAACTGACACTCCCGGCTCATCGCTCCTGAACGCATCGCGAGCTTTCTGCTTTCAAGCTCTGTCCGGTTTTCACCACAATGATCTTACCGACTTCAGCCGAGTCTGATGTACTCAGCGGGATAATTGAATCAACAGAAAGCCGAGCGGATTACTGGCAGCGCTGTACATTGTGCCTCAAATAAAATGCAAAGAAAACGCGTACGAGGAAAGCTAACAAGTGAGCGGTTCAAATCCTGAGCCTGTTGGAAACTCTATGACTCCATGAAACTAAAGGTTGCTGTTTGAAGACTTATGAAAAGGCAGCCGTAGGAATGGCCAGTGATGGGCCTACGTCACGTATGAGGAGCGGTGGGACAGCAGTCCTCTCTTAAAACAGAGCGACCTCTGTAAGAAGGCAGGAATGACGACCACGTCCAGCCTAACCGAGTTAAGATGCCTGCTGACAGCGTTATCGCATTAGAACAAAGTAGCTGCCAGCCGCTCCACATCTGCTTTGTGCCGTTCACTGTCTATCCTGCTGCACATTCTTCACTCTGCTGCCTGCAGCCACTGCAATTAATTAAAGGCAGTGTCACAAAGATGCACTTTGGAATTGTGTACAAATTGTGCTATACAAATAAACTTGATATGACTTGACTTGACTTGACTTGGGGACCAAACAATAAAATCACTGGATCTGAAAAATCTGAAAAGAAGCAAAACTTCAGAGTCCAAAAGTGAAACCAGGAGGCCGAAAAAGTCTCCTCATAAGAGTACAAGACAAAACATGTCGGCCACCCCCCCCACCCCCCACCCACCCACCACCCGCAGTATGTCTGAGAGCTCCGAGTGTCTCGTCTTTGTTACGCAATACACAGTAAACAACAAAACTAAAGTTGAGAAACTCAAAGTTGAAACTCAAACAAAAGCAAACGGTGCAGCATATCGACAAATCACCAGCTACAAAGACGCCACTTTTGCATCACCATGTTTTACACGAATCTTAGATATGACTGGCGCATCTAAGCGGGAGGTGCAGGAGGTGCAGGAGGTGCAGGATGTGCTGGAGGTGCGGGAGGTCGCGGGCCGACCTCCCAAACATTCAGCCCGCACGCAGAACTGTTAACACAACCGTCTCCCAGGGCGACCCACCCACCGTTGTTTACGACTTAAAACAGAAACAACAACAGTGCTATTCTGTACTCCATTCCCTTTTTCCGCTATCCAACTTTCCTATTGTCCTGCCGAATGATGTCATGGTCAGAGGAAGCTGCTGTTGTTGGAGGAGGTGTTCAGGGTCGCAGGAAGGTACGTGGACGCTTCAGGCTTCCCAGCCAGCGCAGTAGGTCAGAGAGGGCCGGAAAGAAAGCCCCCACACCCCCGACACCCCCCCCCCAACGCCACGATATGTTTCCTTGAAGTCATGAAACAGAAAACAATCTGAAGGCAGCCAAACTGACTCCTAATGACTGTGTCCTGCTCACCAGCCCCCCTGTGGTCCTGGATCCTTTGGACACTTGGTGGAAGTTTATCATGCAGCCCGTTGCTGACGCGTGCAGCCCGGACCGCCTCCTCAGGAAGCACAGGAGACCAAACGAAGACACGAACAAACCCGCTTCTTCAACAGGGGCGAGGAGTCACAGAACTCGATGCGATCAGACCGTCAGTAAACAGTCCGCACGCAAACATTCGAGATGCAGATCTGAAAGCAAACAATGAACCTCTACTTCTACCAGGAGTTCTTTTTTTCCCCAGCATTTGTATGGACACATATTCTCAGAATGGAGACCAAGAAACCCAGTCTGATGTCTTTGACCCTGAGACTCCAACGTGTCGGACGGCAGAGAGGTGAGAGGGAGGGAGTCCGAGCAGCAACGGTTGAACCTGAGTCAATATTGACCCGAGAGCGGCGAACAGCCTTCCTCACCGACGCACAAGCTTCCAGCAGGGAGCGACTGGCCAGAGACTGGAACCAATTTCGGCCCAGCGACACCAGCGAGTCCAAACAGTTCACTTATCCGGCAAAGTTGCACAAGCAGAGGAACAGTTTAGCGCTGCCTCCACCCGCTGGGTCAGGTGTGTAAATATGTGGCTGGAGAAGTAAAGAAAACATGGAAGTCTTTGCTCTCTATCTGGCAAACTGTTCCACTGAAATAAACACAGACTCTCACCAGGTCAAAAATATGCCTCACACTTAAAATAAGAAAATAATCACCTAAAGTTTGAACCATTTCCTGTTTATTTCAGGTCTAGCTGTCAGATTTCTAGAGTGGAGTTTTGGTTGTTTTCATTGGCAGGTTTATTGGGTTTTTTTCTCTGAAATAAGCAAAAATAAATCTACCAATATACTTGAGAAAAACTAACTCTAAAAAAATAACAAATCTTAAATTTGGGCAGGAATATACTTAATTTTCGTGGGATTATGTCTCACTTTTCCTTTGGGATAAGATGTGTGGACTCATCCTTCATGTCTCTTACCTGCGTGACGAAGTTGCTCTGGAGCCCCGCCGCCGTGAAGTACTCCCACCCCTTGGTGCAGGGCACCCGCACCCGGGGGGCGCTCTCCAGGAGGTCCGACGTGTTGCGGGGGTACTTGAAGAGTTCGCAGTGGCTCAGGCCGGCGCCCTCCACCCAGGGGATGGTCAGGTTCAGGTAGCCCTGGCGGGTGAAGTTGCTGAGGAGGAAGGCGGAGGGCAGGAGCTCCGGGTCCGGCTTGCAGTGGTACGACTCCGGGATCAGAGTGTAAAACACGTCGCTGAAGAGGTTCAGCATCACCGCAAAGTTGGGGAACCAGCTGAACATGACCGCGAGGCGGTTGTAGCGGCCGTAGCCGCCCGTCCGAGGGAACACCTTCGTCTCGTAGTCCATCTGAGGGCGAGAGCTGCTGCCGGCGGAGGAGCCTGTTGCCATTTTACGCAGCGAGTGCGCGCACACACACGCCCGACAGCGGAGTGAGGCGGGCTGCAGGTGGCGACTGGGGGAGAAGGAGGAGGAGGAGGAGCGGGGCGGGGTCTGGGGCGGACACCACCGCGGGGCTCCACCTCTGACTCGTCAGGATGTGACCCGGGACACCCGAAAGTTCCTTTACACCGACGCCCCCAATCAGACCCGATCACAAGGGGCTGGTGTTGCATGTAAAAACTTCAGCTTGGAATTTCATGTTTGTGTCAGGTGGGAGAGGAACTTTTTAACAAAAAAATCTCTGCCTAAATTTCCGCTCCATCATGAAATTAGACCGTTTGGATTTTTGGACTTTGTGTCACATAATTACAACTGACAAGAAACACTTTATCCCAAAAAACATAATCCATTATGTACATGATGATTCGCACATTTCTTTATTGAACATACTTTTGATTGGGAGCCACATGTTGACAGCATTGGCTGGCTCAGTCACCACACAAGGTCCCTGGCTCAGGTGAAGGCCTCATTCATTTAGTTTTAACGTAACTTCATTCATTTGTTACGTCAAAATGTACTGATAAAATGTCCCCCCCCCCCCCCAAATGATAACTTATTTCATGTTATATCTGGACAAGTGGAGCGAGGACCAGATATTCCGAGTTCAGCCGTACCAACGTTGAGGATGAGTGAGTGGCCTCGTCTCAGGTGTCCGTTTACGGGACACAGAAATACTGGCAGCAGCGTCAGAGGAGGAATGTCCAGCACTCGGATTGTGAACGCTCTTTTCCTCATGACGCTGGCGAGCGTTCATCATCATGCTATCAATAGAAAAATGACTTTTCAGGTTTTGCTTTAGCCGCATGTCAATGTCGTCGATAAGTACCCGAGTCAGAACATCAATATTAGGATGTTCAGCTGTGATACAAATGGGGACTTTTCAAGTCGAAGTTATGATTTGCGGTAAAACGTGAGATGAAGTAATCACACAAAAAATACAGTAGGATCTGTAATATTTCAAAATTTTATTAACGAACATAATCTCTGAGGAACAACAGCAGTTCTCGCGCTCTCTGTACATGCAACTGTAGAAAATAACAATTTAGAATTTTTACTTTTTCAGTTTTAGTCTTTTTCCCCCGTCCATACTCGTTTTGTTTCTCCGTTTTTTGTTTTTTTTTTTAAATTTTTGTGGCTTTTTTTTTCTCTTTTTGAATTTTTTTTTTTTGCAGGAAATCAACAACAGCTAGAGGTGAAAGTACTGGATTTCTGTTACAGCACTGACAATAGCATCAACAACCCGCCCCCCTCATAAACCGCCCGCCCCGCCCCCACCCGCCCCCTTAGCTGCTCCAACAATATGTACACAAATAAACTACATTGTACAAATAAAAAAATGTTACATTGTTACATCATAATCACCTGCAGCGAGCGCACACAGCCCGTTGCTGTTAGAACCCCACATTCTACGCAATTTTTCAGACTAGTACAAAGAGGAGGGTGCAAAACGTCCTGGGAGGTTTTATTTACAGAGCTATGTACAGTTTGTCTCTTTCACGCATTACAAGGAGGAAAATTTACACAGCGGAGACCAACTTCAACTCAAAACATACCACAGGTGTCAGAAAAAAAGGTAATAAATAGGTTATTTCTCACCATTTAAAGAGTAGTTCTCCATGCTTTTTATTAGTCATTTTCCATTCTAAAAAAAAAAAGGAACAAAGAAACAGCTACAGTCTGGGTTTTAATTAAAAAAAAGAGGAAAAAAAACCAAAAGAAAACTAGAAAATAAAAGGCTTGAAATCGTGATTCTAGATAATGAAAAAATAGCAATCATGTATAATCATGTCCAGTAAGAAAAAAAAAAACCCAACACAAACAAATCTAAAACAAACATCATGAGTGAATGTGAGGAGAGTAGAGGTAATATGTTGCTGACTGAGGTGGTGTCAGGCTCACATCTGTATCACCACGGCCAAGTGCTCTACTGTGCATCTGAGGGCTGATGTGTGTGTGTGCGCGCGTGTGTGTTCAATTTATCTCTCGAGAGTCGAATGGTCACACCGAAGGGATCCACAGATGGGTCGAGTCTATTGCTTTATGCAGCGGCGTACCGCAAAACCGAGGTGGGCTGGGCGGGGGGGGCAAATTACCTGTCAGCTGGGTCGACCATCACCATTTCAAGCCTTTGTGGTTCAAACAAATGACTGATTTCGGACATACAAACAAAGGCAGGGCTTTAACCGTTAAGAAAATAAAACATCCAATCAACCAACCAAAAAAGAGAGAGAGAGAGAAAAAAGAAGAAGAGGTGACACGTGAAACAGAAACGCTCTTGATGTCTTGTAAACAATAGTGAGAGGGCGTCGGTCAGGGCATAGTAACGGTATACATTCTGCTCTTGAAGCAACGTGATTGACATGCCACTGGTGTTTATGCTCTATACAGGAACTCAAAACAACCCGAAGATGAACACAACATTCAAAACTACACACACTTTGCTAAAAACACACACGGATTCTGTGAACAAAAGAAACACATTTTTCAACCCTCGTCCCAAAACTGTAAGAAAACAACAAAAGTCGAAACAAGAACATGACAAACAGGGGTTTATAAAAACAATTGTCTGGCTATTTGTATCCATACGGTTTTTTTTTGTTTGTTTTTTTGTTACCAACCAGGAAGTGTGTGTGTGTTTGTGTGTGTCTTAAAAATATCCATGACTATACATCTAGTCTTGCCACCTTGTCTGCACAGTGTAATAGCAACAACCATTGCACTTTGACTAGACTTAACATACACAGCTATGCTGACTGCCAGTGTGTGAATAACTTGAGAGGATTCAGATTATATTGCCATCAGGATACGAGAGCAGCTTCCACTGAGGCAGGCAGGCAAGCAGCCCGTCAGGAAAGCCTTTCAAAACCTAAAATTAAAGATCCAATACGACTCACTACAAATCAACATTTAACCTGTATTTTGTTGGGTTGTTGTTGTTTTTTTAAATTAAAAGAAAAAAAAAAGACAAAGGGAAAAAAATCAGTCTACTCAGCATGTAGCTGTGTCTCCCCTCTCCACTGTTTGTGTTAAAATCTGCTCACTTTTTGGTTCATTCTGAAAAAAGATTTAAGTCTCATAACGGTCTGCTTGGGCCGGACACAAGAACTGAAATATGGCAACCGCCACCACACGTGTGACTAACATGAGGAGATAAGCCGACATTTAAAATCCCTGACAACACTAGATAAGCCCCTTAGAGAGTCACAAAATTTAGGATGAAGTGGCTGCAGAAGAAATGAACTAAATTCTCTGTAATCAGCTGATCCAGGCGGCATCGAGAGGACTTGACTTCCATTGTTTTTGGCTGTGATTAAAATTCAAATATAGATTAAAATACCAATCCAAATAAAAAGCTGCAGGTCTTGAAAGAAATTATGTAGTTTTTTTGGCTGGACTGGCGCCACCTGGTGGGCAATGCCAGAACAGCATCGAGAGTCGGTGAGAAATGAAAGCTTCTGGTGGCTTGTCGGGTGTGTTTAGAGCGACAATGAGACGGACTGGGAGGAACAGGACAAAAAGAACCATGTATTGTTGGTTTGAGACGTCCCTAAATGAAAAACATGCAAAAGAACTAAGAAATTTGAACCCATTCTACACCAATACAATGATTTTGCTTGTGAATGACATCTCTCTGTAACTTTCATCCCATCTACTATATATATATATTTATATCTATATATATATCTATGTGACTTTGCCCAACAATGAGTACATTTTTTTTCACTGAAAAAGGCATTTTCTTGGTTCGAAAATTTTCAGATATATTTGTGTAGTAAAGCAGTGAGTAATAATCCTCTATTCTTTAAATAAATCCTCCACAACTATTCTGCTACATCTGAGGGACTGTATGATGGTTGGCCGGCGGAGGCCCGTTTGAATCCAGAATCTGTCAGCTATTTGTGTTGTGGCGACTCGCGTCCAGGTGAGTTTCCTTGAGCGAAGCCTGGACTGAATCTTGCGGATGGGATCGTATGACTGTGCACTGGAGTCTTTCAAATACTGACAGAACCGCGTACACATTTTGGCCCATGGATATGAGGGGGAGGGGGAAAGTGCTGCCCAAAAGTGAACTGTACATAAAAAGATAATTTTTATTTCTTTTATGTTTTTTTTTCTTTACACTTAACTGAGTGATATTACAGTACATAGGTTATTTACAACTGTGCAGTAATGTGTGGCAAAATAAATTATCTAGAAGGCAGCAAGAATACATTGGTTAACGAATATAAAAACTGTACATAATTTACGGAATACAACTTTTTTTCTGTTTTCTTTTGTTTTTTTCCATTAAACTAATATTGGCTCTGTAGTGTTTCAAGTCACTTCCTCAGAAACAATGAAATGCCCAAGTAAAGAAATAGACAAAAACAATATTTCTCTCCTCACGCCAGACCGCAAATTTCTCCATAGTCTCTTTGAATCTCGACATTCGTTATGTTTGTTTCTTCTGGTTGTCCTGTGGTGTGTTTGCAGTCCATGGCGGTCTGATGTGTTTGTGTTGGAGCAAGCGGGGGGTCGCTGAGAAACACTCCGGTCTGTTCTCAGAGAGCCGTGCTTGTCCTGCCCCGTTTCGCCAGGCTGAGAGGCTGCAGAATCAGTCTCCTCCTCTCAGACACTGAGCCCTGACGTGCGCACACACACACACACACACTCACGCACACACACACACACACTCACGCACACATACACACACACACACGCGCGCGCACACGCACACACAGATCTTCTCCCCTCTGCTGTGTCCCAACTTGCTGCAGGCTTTGTTTACGTGAAGCCTGGTACAGTACGAACAGAGAGCGAGAGAGACCTGGGTCGTCCTCTCCATCAGTGGCTGGTTGTAGCTACCTGGATCCACTGAAGATCTGCAAGATGCACCACAGCTCTGTTTTGCTTCCTCCGGGTCGGCGCTGGACTCCGAATCTCCTCCCGGCCCACCAAGCCCCTGCGTTGACGAGGGAGGCTCTCCTTAGTCCTCCCTCCCTCCTCCTAACAGGCACCATGGAAGAGCTCCTCTCTGATGCATCCTCACAATGGTGGTGGGTGCTGAAGCAGGGACCAAACACGGTTGCAGAAAATATATCTCTGTCCCCCGTCTCATCTTAGCTGAGCGCTGAGGAGTTGTGTCCCCGTGTCAAAGCCTCAAAGCAAAAACTGTTTCTGCTTCTCGTGCTCTGACCAAACAAAAGCGTAAAAACTTTGAGGATGAAAGTGCAAGTTGTGTTTTTTCTTTTTCCCCCAGTAAAAACAGGTTTCCTTCTTCACGGAAGGGAGTTGAGAGCAAGCTTTTCGCCTTGACTTTTTCTATAGAATATAATTTTTTCTTGCCTGAAGTCTTCTTTCAAACTTGCTAGCCCTTTCCATTCGTTCTGTTCAACGAAGTCTCTTTGAGAAGAAGTGATTCAGTCGAAGTTTGCTCTCTATCTGTGACTGCGGCTGTGTCACGCGGGCAGCAGGACAAAGTCATCGTTGACATCCACCATTGGCACATAGAAGGACGGCACCTCGTTGACGCAGAGGGACTTGTGCCCAGCAGGATCCAACTCCTGGACCTTCAGCTGCCACTCCATTCTTTGCACCGCGTTCAGCGCTGCTGCCTCGTGCTGCTGTCGCATCAACAAACACGTCTGCCGGAAGGGGGAAAAAAAAAAGCCAGGCATGAGTCCAATTTGTGAATACGTATACACATGACTTTAAATGGGAAAATAAACCCAAATCAACTGGGTTGGAACTTCCAGCGTTTACCTTCATACGGTCATATTTATCATCCACGTCCTGAATCCAGGAGATAAACTGACGGGCGTTGAAGCGATCTCTCACAGATTTGTTTTCATCACCCTGAGAAGAGAACAGACGAGTGATGGAGTCAAATGACTGCTCGTTTTACATTTTTGAGATGCTGGTTTAAGATTTGAATAACAGTTTTTCAAAATAACTTTGTATGCAAGTTTTAAAAACTATCACTAGCAAATTATTCAGGCTCTCTTATATTGTTTTCTGTATATGATTCTTACCTGGCTCTCTGATGGCATATTGTATACTTCAGAGTCCAGCAGCATGGTGCAGGCGCTGAACGGCACAGCCTGATTGGCTATTGTCCTGGCTGCTCTGCAGTGGACCCTTAAAACCTCCTGTTCACATGACACAATCAGCTTCTCCTGCGGACGAACAACAACAGGAAAAAAATCAGATTGGATATTCCGTGGCACATAAGGAGGAACATCCGCATGACTCGCTGTTCTTTCAGGTTCAGAGAAATAGGTCATGAACAACGGAGGCGCTACATGCACATCACAAAAGATGGTAGCCACTTAATTAGAGAGAAGATGAAATAGATTTGTATGTGCAGTTCACTCTGACTCAGCCTCGGAAGTGCAGCTGTGCAGATTTCAGTTGCATTTCCATTAAAAGAAGAAAGCTTTGATCTTTCATCAAAGAGGCGCTCATAGCATCCACGGCACATGTGTGTTGAGAGCAGAGATAGAGCACAGAATGAATGTAGGACAGAGCATAAATGAAGTTTATGGAAAAGAAAATCATCATGTTGGTTTCCACACTTCTTTTCTTACCCGCTCTATGCTGTGCTGCAACCTGAGTTTTCCTCTCACTGCCTCCTGCTGCCTGAAGAGCTCCTTCAGAGGTTCTGACAGCGAGGGAGGTGGGGCAATCTGATGAGGAGAGACATCACATTAATAGACACCAATCTATAGACTGTAAGCGAAGGGAACATTTTGGGGCATTGTAAATGTAAAATTGAAATATCAACATTTCATAAAAGAAAACTCAACACCCCCCATTTCAATTGAGCTTTTATTAATCCCTCATATTTTGATTCGTATCCGAATTTAGTTTATAAGTACCCCTTGTCGAGCCTTTTTGTTCATGAAAAACTGTTTCAACAGCTCCTTTTATGTTTTGATATCAATATCAGTTTGGATTGTTACTTTTATAATAACCTATTTTCTTAGATTACTAGCTAATTGAAGGAAAAACACAATTGCTAACGAATAATGAAGAGGCTTTAAACAATAGCCTGGTTGTAGGACAGTATGAGGACCCAAACTTACCACAGGTATGTGGAGCTTGCTGAGAGGCTTGCCATCCAGCAGGTAGGAACCAGTGTAGGTCACATATTCAGCATAACACTGTGGAGCTTGAGGGGTGATGTAACACAAGATCTTCCTCTTTTCCTCGATCTTCTTCCTGATTTGCAGGTACTCAAAGTATGGGTTGGAGCGGTCACTGTGGTAGGGCTCAATATCATCCAGCTTGATGGCATTGACTACCACAGCCAATGTTTGCTGAATCATTTCCCTGGTCTGCTGCATGGCTGTGTTGACCAACTGGACCTGGACTTGCTGTCCCGCCGAACGTGGAAACTTTCTCTTCCGTGGATGCTGAGTCTGAGACTCCTCTTCGTCCACGGGGAGAGGGCGACCTTTCGTTGTCCGACTGAGAACCACCGATGCAGAAGTTGTTATCGAAGTTGGTACGGACACTGCTTGCGCGGGATGAGATGTGGCGCAGGAGATGCTCAGTCCAGACTCCTTATCCTTCTTTAATGCCGAGAACGAGGAAGCTGAAATGGGTGTCGGGGTTCTTGTGGGAATTGGGTTAATGCTCACCACAGGACTGGTAGTCACAGGGGTGGCAGCAGCAGATGAGGTTATGTTGGAGGTAGGAGGGACAGCAGCAGCAGAGGGATTGTTCTTGGCGCGATTGCGGGTGACCCTTTGGGGGATTTCATCCACCTTCTTGGGAATATCTACAGTGGTGGAAACGGTGGTCAAGGTGACCGATGTGAGCTTGGAAGTTTGCTCCTGAGTGTCTGTTAGTTCTACTGTGCTGGAGAGTGCGACTGTCACAGGGAGTTGTGGAAGTGGACTGCAGGTCATAGTTTCGGCCACGGCCTCGGGCATCTCCTCCTGCCTTCCTTCTGACCGAACAGGGGAAACTGATTCCAATGGCAACTGCAGTGTCTCAGAGAGAGAGTGGATTGGAATATGATGTTGCTGAGGGGCATCCGATTTAACAGCTGAATACAAGACACTGGAATCCGATTCATCAATTCCTCCATAAGGTAGTTTCCTTTCTAAAATCGTGCTCTGCTGTTGGGTCAGAGACAGAGAACTGTTGACAGGCACACTTTGAGGCTCTGGGTCGAGCTCTGGTTGGAAGGTGGGATGTGGTGACGGTACAACCAAGTCTTGTCCACCTGATTCCCCTAAATCAAGGTCCCCAGCAGGACATGAAGTCTTAGCCAGAGTTGGTAGGTCTACCTCCATTAGATCTGGGGAGTCCCTGTCTGTGATTGTATGCCTAATGTGAGTTGGGACAGTCTTGTGTTCAGCTAGTTCAGGGTCTCGATGTTCGGGTTCTTCTGGCTTGTCCGGTAATGGTAGGTCAGGCAAAGAAAAGGGTCCGAGATCATCAATTTCATCTGCATCAGCTGAAAATGGATCAGCCCAGGGTACCACAGGTTCAGGGCCCACAGTTGGAGCCATGTGTCCATCCGTGGTGGGACTGAAGCTGTGTGTGCTCTGTCTGCTGTCTGGTTCGACGCACTCTGCTTCTGTATCCATTTGGTGACTATCCTCGATGCCAGGCTTGTTACAGTCCTGGAAGAAAGACTCCAACCTGTTGGAGGACGATGAAGTGTTCAAAAAACTTGGTTCCTCATCCAAAGCAGTGTCGGGCCTCTCCGGAGAGGGGATATCAGCAACAGCCTCCTTCTGCTCATCAAAGTCCTCTGGATCTTCCTTATGCCACCTATTCCAGGTAGCATATGGAGGAGTGACTGAGGGATGTCCAGACAACGCATCAGTGTCAGAGTGGGAGTAGGGGCTGGTAATTTTTGAGACAGCAGCTTCTATCTCTCCATAGGTCCTATGTGGTGACTTAAGGTCCATCTCAGGATTCCAACCCATGGTGTGATCAAAACAGTTTTCTCCATGGTTGGGTGCAGTGTGTGTCGGAGACAGATGGTGGATTTCTGGCTCCTGCCGGTCAGGAGACTCTGTGGGCCAGCTTTTCCTCAGAGGGTCCTCAACTTGAGGGGAGAACGCACATGGTTCTCTTGTTTCCCCTGTTTCCTCTGCAGCACATTGCTCTTCATCAGCTCTCTCTTCCACGTCGCAATCTTCCTCATCCTCCTCCTCCTCTTCATCCTCATCCTCCTGCTCTTGCTCCTCCATGACAGAGGGAAGATCTGAGAGGACCAGATTAGGCTCACTGTGGTGAGGCTCAGAGATGTCATCGATATCCAGGGGCGGCAGGGCAGCAGGAGCTGGAGTTGGTGGTGCAGCGATGTCAAAGCATGGCTCCTGGGGATCTGGCCTGTGAACTGGTGTCGAAGGCTTGGGCAAGAAGCTGCTGTATACACTATCAGCAAGGTGTTCATTACCGTCCGGGCCTGACAGATTAGGCGCCGCCAGATCTGACGTTGGATGAGCAGGCTCCCGCCGAGGAGACAACATCCTCATCGGCGAGAAATACGGTGACGACAAGCACTCGAGCCTATCAACAGCAGCCGATTTGTCCTCGAGAGGTTGGCAGGAAGATACTGGATCAAATTCCTCTGCAATATCACCCTGCTGTCTCAGGAACTTGTCGGCCTCAGCCTTGAATTCGTCCTCCAGAGGTCTGCGAACATCTGAGGATGCAGAACGGCTAACAAGAGGAAGCTGGAGGTTCTTGGCTGGAGTCGGACAGGTGCCTTCCTGGAAACTCTGCGAGTTTGAGTACCTGCTGAGTAAACAACAGAAAGGCAACAGATCAGACAACATGTCATCTTTAACAGAACAGAAACAAACTACAAATAGATATTAGCAACTTCAAACACCTTTCAAAGAAGGATGGAGAGCAGGCGTTCATGGACATAGTCATCGCTGAGGAGTTGTCCAGACCATCGAGCATAATGTCAGGATAATCCTCTGCACTACAAGACGGAGTACGTGGAGTTTGCATTACTTCCTCAAAACTCGGGCAGGAGATGACGGACGTTGGAGTGGGGACTCCAGTGGGCCTGTTTTGATCCGGCCTGGGAGAAGCTGGGAGGTTCTCTTTCATTTGGTGGCCAGCCAGCCAGTCCTTTGAGTTTTGGCTATCAGTTGGCTGGAACTTCCTCCCTGGGGACATCATCTGGGCAGGAAGACCCACATCTTTGAGCTTCTTCTCTTTCAGACCAGTCTCCAGGCTGTTGGATTTCTTGGAAGAAAGCTCACGGCTTTTCCGCATTTCCTCTGTAGACTTGGCTTTGTCCTTGAGTTTAGGATCCCCCGTCTTCGGTCTCAGCTTCTCCATCTGCTTCATTCTTTCTTTGTGTCGCTTGTGACGCTCTTCGATCTCCTGGTCTTTCAGGCTCAACATCTGACCAAAGCTCGTCATTTGATAATCGCCGTCCACCAACAGTTTTTCACGTGGACGATTATCTTTGCGCACTGTGTCTTTTGACTGAGTGAGCTTTTCATTCTCATCCTTGATCTTAGATTTACTGTGGTCCAATCTGCTGTCTTTATCTATTGTGTCCCGATTTCTGTCTTTTTTCAAATCAAATTTAGGACTGTCTTCTTTTGACCGGTCCTTCAGCACAGTAATCTGTGGACTATCTTTTAATCCAGACTTTGTGTCCTCTTTAGAGTGTTTGAAAGAACCAAAGCCGTCAACATATTTATTCTTCTCCTCTTTGATCTTTTCCTTGTGTTTCTCCTTTTTCTTTTTGTCCTTCATCCTGTCGCTGATGACACCGCTTGCTTTGTCTTTGTCCTTTTTGGACATCTCTTTTTCAAACTCCAGCGTCTTATCAAAGTCGTCATCACCGTCTCCTTTACCCCCATACGGGAACGTGTAAGGATCTGCTTCCAGAGGCATAGGTTCTTTCTCAAATGGTAGACTCTCTCTGCGGCTATAGGACTCTCTGACCTCCTCCGCTTTATCACGTTTGTCTCCTTTGTCTTTTTTCGCCTTCTCTTTCTCTTTATCGTGACTTTTCTTGGACGAAGATGAAGAGGAATGTCGGTGTCTCTCTTTCTCTCTGAACTTGTCCTGTGGCGTTGATATGGTCAGGGAGTCCCTCCTGTCCTCGGACATATCAGTCAGGCCAATTGAGTCATAGTAGCAAGAGAGGATTGGCTCGTGACCTCTGTCGGTAAAGCTGTCTGAGGAGATGTCACTGTTCTTGTCATTGGAGTCATCTTTGTAGTCATTCATGGCCTCCTCCTCCAGCTTTTCTAAGAGGGACTTCTCGTTCTCACCGCTGCCTTTGGAGGGCTTCCTTTCCTTTGAGTGGTCCTGTTTGTCCTTATATTTGCTCTTTGTCTTTTCCTCACTTGTGTCCCTTTTGTCCAACAGCTTTTGCTTGTTTTTCTTGTCCTGGTTCGACTCCACTGAAATTCTGTCTTTCCTCTCCTTATGTTTAGCATCCACGGAATCCTTCTTGTCTTTATTGTGTTTCTCGAGGGAGCCTTTCCTCTCTTTTCCGGTGTCAAATGGGGCTTTATCTTTCTTCTTTTCCTTGTGGTCTTTGTCTTTCGTTTTTTCTGTGTTGTGTTTTGCGTCTGCCGATGATTTTCTTATTTTTTCTGAAGGAAAGTGATCGAGCTCATCCTGGTCAGGTGTCGAGTCTTTTCTGATGGAGTCCGACACAAGCACTCCACCATTAAAACTGTCCTCGTCGTCGTCACTTTCATCAGTGAAGATGTCTGCGATCTTGTACCACGTTTTTTCTCGGATTTTCTCAGGTTTCCTTTCTTCTTTCTTGACCTCCAGGAAATCCTTGTCCCTCTCGACATGTTTGTCTTGAGAGGCCTTTTCTTTCTTATCCTTTGTCTGCTCTGAGGACATCTTTCGATCTTTGTCTTTGCCATGAGAGTCTCTGTGTTTGTCTTTGGCTCCCTCCTTCTTGTCTTTGGTGCCCCGGTCTGCATCCTTATCCTTGACAGTTTTTTCAGTGGAACTTTTCTCACTTTTGTCCTTGTCCAGATCAGCGCCTCTGTCTTTTGTCTTTTCTTTGTGCTTGTCAGCTTTCGTCTTTTCTCGTTTCTCCAATCCCTCGCCTTTCTTTTCTTTTTCCTTTCCAGAATGGTTCCTTTCTCTGATATCGCACGATTTACCGACAGCATCGATGTCTTTGAAGAAAGTATCATTGCCATAGTCATCTCTTATGGTCTCCTGCTTGATTTTGACGTCTTTTCTCTCTTTTATGAACTCATACGAGTCCTTTCGTTCTCGACTGTCCAGAGAATCCTTGTCTTTTTTGTCTTTGACTGCTTCTGTAGACTCTTTTCGCTTCTTTTCTTTCTCAACAGAATAGCTGGAGTTTATTTTTTGTTTTTCTGACCAGTCCTTTTTCTTTTCAATCGTCTTTTCCGAGGAGTCTTTTTCTTTTTTCTTAGAAGTCGCTTCTTTGTCAGAGCGCTTCTCAGGGTGATCTGATTTCTTGTCCTTGACTTTGTTTTCTTTCCTTCTCGTCTCCTCCTTAACAGTCTCAACAATTAGTTTGACGGCATTGTTGGCTTTGTATTCCTTGTACTCTTTGACAGGAGCATCCCAGCTGTCATCTCCATAGAGGGAGGAGTCAGAGGACATCTCAGACCCCCATCGGTCATGGTGGTCGTCAGAGGCACTGAGCTTCGTGTCCTCCATGTTGAGGAAACGGTTGTTCACGTCATAGCCTTCATACTCAGGCTCTTCCTTCGGAGCTTTGTCTTTTTTACATTTCTCCTTCTCCTCCTTGGTGTTTTTCTCCTTGTCTACCTTGAGATGCTTTTCCTCTTTCTGTTCACTTTTCCTGTCTGCCTTTAGAGACTTCTCCTTGGACTTCTTCTTTTTCTCCTCCTTGTGAACCTTTTGTTTATCCTCCTTGGGTTTCTCCTTTTCTTTGACATTTCTCTCCTTGTCAGATTTTACAGGCTTCTCCCTCTCCTCCTTATTTGCCTTGTCCTTGGTGGAGTCCTTTGTTTTCTTGTTTTTCTCCTCTTTTGGTGTTCTGTGCAAGTCTTTGCCAGATGACCAGTCCTTATCCTCAGACTTTGTTTTTGAGAGCCTGTCCTCCTTTTTCGAATGGTCTTTTTCATGTTTGGATAACTTGACCTTGCTCTCAGCTGGTGATTCTGACTCCACAATCAGAGACTTTTGCCTTGAGTCATCAAAATCGAAAGAGTAACTCTTGACAAATTTCTCGTTCATATCTTGATTGAGCACGAGACTTGGAGCTTTATCCTTTTCCTTGCTTTTGTGCTTGTGCTTCACTTTATGCTTCTTTATCACTTTGCCATCAACATCGGCTTTTGAAACACTCTCTGTCGAGTTTTTGTAGAGTTCAGAGTTTTTCTTGTCCACTGTGCTACTGTGCACATTGTTATTCTTCTTTTTGTTCTCCTGCGCTTTCCTCTTCACTTGCTTTATTGACTCCACACTGGAATCAGCAGAGGAGTAATCCGACTCGCTGGACAGTCGTGTTCGGACTGAATCGGAGAGGGAACTGACGTCTGACCACGTAGGAGATGACACAGTCTTCCAGCCATCCGTCCTCCACTGCTTTGGATGCTGTTCAGCTAAAGACGGTGTTTGTTTCTGAGTGTTCAAGTTTCCATGTGAAGAGGAGGATGCGTTAAAGCCAGGGGATTCTTTCAGGTTTGTTGCAGAGGAGTCTTTTAAACTATTTGAGCCCTTATCATCCTCACTCTCCAAATCTCCACAATCAGAGTCTGATGTACAGAATTTGTCGTTGACTTTGCCAAACCGGACTTCTTTACTGACGTTGTTTTTGCTCTCTTTCTTTCGCTTCTTTTTGACCTTATTCTTGTCTTTCTGTTGTTTAGAGCTCAAACTGCTGGAGTCTCTTGTCTTGGTATTTGTTTGTTGGGCTTGTTGCCGCGGCGTAGGCGCCGGTGTGAAACACAACGTCCTATCATCCTCATCTGAACTGTTGCTGTCAGAGATGATCCGCCTGACAGTTTTCTTTGGTGTGAGCGAGTTGCTTTTGGAATAGGTTTTAACCTCCATCTTGGGTATCGAGATGAAGCTGTTGGTCTTGGTAATCGAGTCCTTGCGGAAGTCTTTTTTCAAGAGGTGTTTATCGTCCACGGGAGGGACGCGCTCCTCCTCGTCATCCTCATCAAATTCGTATTCGTCTTTGACGGGTGTGACGGCAGATTTCGGAGGGTCTGCGGCTTTCCCTTTTAACTTCAGGCCCTTCTCGAACTCTGAGTCTGTGTTATTGCCATCGACAGAGCTGGACGGGGCAAACGAGGGGGCGTCTTCCTCCTCTGAAGATTCTGTGCGACACAGAAATAAAAACAATCAATACACAATACATTTCAAATCATTCTGCTCATCAACAGCAATAACTAACACAGAATGAATTCAAGACAGCAGCTGATTAATTTTTCTTTGGGTACCTGATGAACTTTCTTCACTCGACGTGTAGGTTCCTTTTCCCAGCAACAGATTGAGCATTGTAGGAGAGTTGGCAACCTTCAGTGGTGTTTCACCTCTCCTGTTGCTTTGTCGCGGGTCCCCTCCATACCGTAGTAATAGTTTCACCACCTACAAAAATTGAACATTTGTACTTGTAACCAAATTATCAAATTAAAACATGGTGCTCAAAACTTCTATGAAAACGTGCTGTTAAATAGCAACTGCCATTTCTTTCACAGAAATGTTACCTTGAAATGTCCATTGTTGGATGCATCATGTAGAGGAGTATCATCATCCAGACCCTTGGTGTTGACCTCTGCTCCGGCTGCCAGCAGCTGCTTCGCCACATCATAATACCCTCTGTTGCACGCCTCATGCAATGCAGTCCAGCCTGGGCACGAAACAAAAAAGCAACTCTGTCAAAAATGCCAACCACACACGAACTGAAAATACAGTAATCTGCTACGTGTCTAAATGACAGAGTAAGCAAACAGCCCCTCACCTGCAAAGTCTTTTACATTCACATCAGCTCCTTCGCTGATGAGCTCCTTGATGCGGCGTACCTCTCCACGGATTGCTGCTCTGTGCAGTCGAGTTTCTCCTCGCTCATTCCGTTTATTCACTTTGTCTTTGGTTTTAGATGCAGAGTTTGGCGTTCCCTTCTGACCCAGACTGGACTGTGACTGATGCTTTGGTGTTGTGTCTGGAGGTACAACATATATATTGATCAGATTAACAATAAAATATTCTCATATGGTAAAAACAGTTTAGGGTTTGATTGAATTGTTTGTTTTGTTTACTATTTCTCCCACGAACACAAGTGTGTTTGTACCGCTTCCAGCCAGAAGGGGGCAATCATACTCAAACAATGAGCAGCTGAGAGGTTGGACCTACTTTACTTGAGCTCATTTCATCACATTTACAAGATTAAACCCAAGCCTTAATCACATCTACATTATTGAGTTTGTACAGCTATTGTCCCAAATGATATTTGCAACACACTCACTTAATCTATGTCCATGCCTCCAGGCATGCAACAAAGGAATTAACATAAAAAAGTGGCTACGCACTGGTCTTCACCAATCTAATTCTATCTCAAATGCCAACTGTAGGAGAAGAGGTAAAAGGTTGCAGCAGTAATGCTATTTCAGGTGTCGTAATAAATCTCCAGGCAAATTACTTTGTCTGCCAAAAAGAAATGGCCAATTTGTACGGACATCAGGTGCTAATTTCAACGACCAATCTTGTAGAAGTTGAAAGAACATTGGACGTATCGAAAAACAAGTTCCCAGGTTTTTGATATTTGGATGTTTGTTGTCATTTGGATGCACAAATTGCACCATCACTCTGTCTATTTTCACACTGCAAGCCTAAGTGACCCAAATCCTTTTTTTTGGCCCATATGTGACCCATATCTGATGTTTTCATAACAGTGTTAACAGTGTAAATATGATTTGGCCATTGCTACGCACTAACTTATGTTAATTTGTCCTCCATAAACCATGCATCTTCTGCCAATACAGGCCACTTTGGAGCGACACTGCAGTCCGTTGGAGGGCGCATTTCAATTACAATGTGAACAGTTCCCAAAACAAACAAACAAAAAAACTGAGTTGACCACTAAAGACTGCAATGGGAATGTCGCCATAGAGACTAACACAAACCCACGCTGCGTTTTAAAAGAAGAATCCCACCGCATCAGCGAAACCAATCTGTGACTCTTTCAGCAGTGCATACTAAACACAATCAATCTCTAACAATGTACCTTTACATTGCTGCTGGAAAGGGAACTAATGTTTATTAGCTGTTGCTGATTCAAATTAAGACAATGACTGCTCAGGGACTGACTACGACTGTGATGCAACACAAAAAGCAAGTTAGCAGTATGCTTAAATTCAACACTACAACCAATAACAATCAACAGTATACTCCATACCCCAGCCAAAAGCTCTTTATGCCCACCAATACTGCTCTCCCACACACGCAGTTGAAATATAAAGCTCCCTCCCTTCCCTTTTTCCTTGTCCGCCACTCGTCCACAGAGGACGTGGCCTAAATGTTAAGCACGCACCTGGACTGTTGACGGACTCCTCAGCTGTCATTTGCATGAGCAAGGCCACCTGCTGCCGCTCGGAGAGGGGGTACCCGGCCCGGATCCCTGGCATCCCCATTCCAAACGGCAAGCCCGCCTTCCGGGTGTTGGTGGGCTCCTTTTTAATGCGCTTCCGCTCTGGACCTGGTTTCTCTGTAATGAAAGTGAGAGGAACCGAGTTAATTTTTTTTTGTTGCATGCAAACTGGCACACAAATGTAATACAGACAAACATGAGAGCAACGTTGGATTTAGGTGTCAATTTATGTGAGCAACAGCATCTGAGGATATTCCGAATATATTATTCTTTATCACTGAAAACACATACTGTGGAAGAATCTCATTTAATTCACACTGTTAACCTTTTGGCAAAAAACAAACAAAATGTGAGAATATCAAATACAGATAATTTCTTTCTTTTCTCAGCACTAATCAACCTTACGATGTTGTGACAGCTCTGAAAAACTGAACATCAAAGCTCTGTTTTTATTGTTTAACTTGACCAGTCTACAAATGGACAATGGCAACAAACTAACTATTATTAGATATGTGTGTGTGTGTGTGTGTGTGTGTGTGTGTGTGTGTGTGTGTGTGTGTGTGTGTGTGTGTGTGTGTGTGTG
>JASSRZ010000001.1:16888900-16901642 GCA_032164315.1 Malacoctenus gilli
CACACACACACACACACACACACACACACACACACACACACACACACACACACACACACACACACGTGTGTGTGTGTATACATATATATATACATAGAATGCAGGAAAGGCTGCAGGAAAGGCCAGAAACAGCATAGTGCATTTTGGCTCTCTGCACTCCAATCCCTCAGCTTCATCAGTGCTCTGACTCATTCTCATTTCTTCCCTCTCGCCTCTCTGAGTACTTCTCTCTCATCTGCCTTTCTCTCTATTTTCAACATCTCTCCCCTCTCTCACAGGCAAAAGCCTGACATTGCCACAGCAACGTGTGAGTGCGCACGCACACGCACACACATGCACACACGTTTGCACACGCACATACACACAGAGAATGCCTGTTGCCTAGCAACTAAAGGATGAGACAGATGCAGGCCTATCAGAAGAGCCAGTGAAAGAGCTGTGGACAGAGAGAGAGAGCCTATTGATAGAAGAGTGCCTCTGCATATCAACCTCAAGCTATGGGGATTCAATCACTTATTGACCTTTGGCTCACATCTGACCAAAGAAAGTCCTTTCATTCATAGATTTGTGTATATTAATAAATACCACTTCTAACAGGTACAGCATGGTGTGCACAGTTGTAAATTGTCACTTCTGAATATGGTTTGGAAGAAATACTAAGAACAGGGGCATGAGAGTCTGTAAAGAAACAACATCTGGAATACCTGCATATATCGAAAATGGGCTAAAAGGAAAAGCTAGTATCATCCACGCTATACTAACATGAAACTGGTAAGCACAAAAGCAAAAATGGCAGTTGGAACATTTGCTGCATTATCTATTTCAATTCCCTGGATGGCTTGGCCTTATTTTCACAAGCCCAACCCCCCTGACCAAGTGGTTGGAGAGCAGGGTTGTAGAAATTGCATCAGTGTGCTTTGGAAGTCCATTTCCCAGGCAGAAAAAGTACTTAGGACCACACTCATAGAACGAAGCACAAAAGTCAACAAAATAACTATTGGATAACCATAGTTGTCCAGTACAACATCTGTAGCTTGTATGATGACACAAATCAACTCAAAAGGAGATCACCAGGCCTAACTGAAGCATGTGACTGGTCTGTGTAATTAGGAGCAAATGTAAAAAATACAGAACAATTGTTATTTCTAGCTTTACCTTCAAAGAACCAGAGGTCAAAGAGGTCAACGTCATAATGTTAGGTGAAAGCAATCACTTAGGCATCATTTGCAGCCTTTTGTACACACATCTTCAAATCAAAACCAAAAACAGGAAATGCTTATAGCCTTCATTGGGTATCAAATGGTTATGATATCTGGTCAGACTGGCAGACACCACAGCATACAAACAACAGTTCAATTCAATTCAAGCTTGATTTAGAGTTTTAACATCACAGTGAAAGGATGGACAAACTGGATTTCTCGGTTGATCAACATGAAAATGTTGCTTAATCACTCAAAGTTGTTGTAAGCTCCATGTAAAAAAAACAAAAAAACTGAAAACAGTTCCTTCGATTCATGTTGCCTGGGGAGCAGAGAAAACACCAAAAACACAACCACACTTCATTTCTTAAAACAAATACAGGGACAAATTGAAGGATTGATTGTTCTTCTGCCATTTCAAATGAAAAAGGGCACAATCAAAGAAACAGAAAACGTCTCTGTTGTTGGCTAGTTTGTGTTTTGATTATTGAGAACAACTTGCGAATGAGGGATATGGCATGCTTCAGGGGATTGAGGTCAGACTTGTTCCTATAACACGAAGATTATGTGCTATACAACGAGGCATGAAGAAGAAACAAAATCTGTACATAGTAATATTGTGGAGTGTGCATAGTGTGTATGTCTGTGATTTCTGTCATTTCACTCATACGGGAAAAGATACATGTATGCTGTGTGCCTGCTTAAGGGAACATGAATGAGTGAGTGTCTATGTATACAAGTAAGTGTGCGTGGTAGTAGAATGTGAGGCACGGTGACTGGATCTACATTAATTAAGGATTACGTGAGGAGGTAAAAATAAATTCAGAGCTAAGGGAGCAAGCCTGGAAAGATAATGAACAGTGAGAGAAAGGCAAGGGAGGAGAGGCACAGAGGGTGGATATGACCTTTCCACAGATGAGCATCATTATATCTCACAAACACATACCAGACGCACGCATGCACGCACACACTCGCGCACGCAGACGCACGAGCGCACACACTCACACATACATAAAAACCACGATTATGTGAAAAGCTTTCCAATTTTAAAGCAGACTGAATGCCAATTCTGACAACAATTTTGGAAAAACAAATTACAGCTTTAAAATGAAGAAACAGAAGACCAAAGAAAAATACAACCGTTGTTTTAGTCAGCCGTGTTATCAGTCAGATTGCTGCACATGACAGCAACGATCCGTTCATATATTCCTTATCTCTTATTACCAGACGCTGTTTGTTCATCACTGTTAAAACGGATCTCATATAATGAGCAATTTCTCAGCAATTGAGTTTTTACGTAAAGACTTCTGTTTAGGTACAATGTGCTCATCCTCATCTAAACTCTCAGGGACCCATTTCCCATCGCCTGCTTCATAATAACCCTCCATAGTTTGCTTTTGCTTCTTCTGCAAAGAAGTCCAGGTAAAATTTGTGATTAGATGAACCGACTCTGCAATTACCTTTAAAGAATAGAGCACAACCTTAGGCTCGACAACCAGTCTAAATTTTGGGAAAGTTACAGCTTAATTTAATAAGTTCTACTCTGAGATATACCACCCACCAACAAAAAAAAAGTTAAGTCTAATGGAATAACTGTGTTGAATCATTGAAAAAGGCTGAGCACACATATTGACTCTCAATTCATTAGCCTCTGTCTGGAAGGGATCTTCCTGTACTAACTGCACTAGACAAACCAAAACAAACAAATTTTCTTGTTCCCTCACAATTAATAACAATTAACAAGAAGCTGTAAGAAGTGAAACCACCCAGACGCCATTCCCACTGGTGACAGTTGCATATATTAGTGTAGTAGTTCTATTTATCCAACTTGGGGGGGAAAAACACACTCAGTCTCAAAACAAAACAATTTCATTTTTGCAACTAGCACATCTCCACCCAAATATCGGGGAAAAAAAATTCAGGAAGATGTCAGTTTTCATGACCAATGAGAGAGTACGACATTTTGTTTTGTTTGAGTCAAATATCAACTGCCAAGGAAATTATACCTGTAGCTGAACTACATTACGAATATAGTATAACTTATTGTGAATATACTGATTACTTGATTACTATTGAATGCGACATCTTTCACATCTGCTTGCCTACATGCTAGCTTGTAGTAATGATGAGGGCTGCTTAAATGTTCTATCAAAACCGCACCCCAAAACTGCCACAATCTTTCCTTTAAGAGCAGTCAAGTAAACACACACAACTTAGAGACTGTAACACAAAATCAAACTGTGACAGGACAGATGCGAGACATTCCAGATTCCCTTTGTGAGAATAGGCAACTGATATTGCCACAATAGTGTGATATGTATGGTTAAGTGTATGGAAACACTAATGAGTGATGTAATGGAATTGTAACAAATGAAACGTTTGTTTGAAGCCCGATTGATGTGGAATAAAGCTAGTCTGGAATTCATAATTGATTAGGTCTTTTTTAACCCGGTGGGGATAAATGTCAGGTGTGATGAAGTAAAAACAAAGTAAGGGTGAAAGACCTTTCTGGAAGAGAATTGCTTGTATGTAAACCCCCCCCAAAAAACCCCTCCCCTAAACATTCTACTGCACAGCTTTCTAATATTACACACTGTAAAGAAGGTGGGTCCAGCAGCTGACTTGGCACTTATAAAGACAGAGGAAGAGAATAAACTACCAGCAAAAACCAACAGCAGACAGACAGCCAGACAAGCAATCTGATCCCCACAATGACAGAGGAATGGAGGCAGCGCCAGATCCACACAACAGCTACAATAATAGCCATTCCAAATGGAGCCTCTCTGCCGATGCCTGAGATTCATTCCTCAGACACACAACGCGCACGTGGGTGCAGCGTAGCTGGGGACCAAACAGAATGTTAATGCTGTCCTGGTGCAGAGGGGTGGAGGGAGGCAGGATCCCAGATGAATTATAAATCACTAGGCAGGGCCGGATGGAGGGATAGAAGGATGGAGGGATGAAAGGCCTGCTACTGCAGAGCGCAGCCAGCTGAGGGGTGGGGCGGTGCCTGCTTAAAGAGGGGGCAGGGAACTGATGCCACACTAAGGCATTGGTGAGGGGCATGTGCAAATAGGAGTGGGCTCGTGCTCGCAGATTTCTCACAACACTACGCAGATGCTGATTTTCATGTGTGTGCGTACAGCACCATTTCAGGATTAAAACTGAAGACTTTGTCGCTCCCCTGAAAAATTAGGGAAAGCACATCATGCATTCTATATGCACATGAATGTCCAAACACAGATTCATTCCTGATACCCAGCTAAAAAAAGGCTAAGCAAAAAAATTTGAATCTCAACAGATTCCTCAGCAGCAGCAGCAGCAGGGCTAAACGGCTGCCGCTGCAGCTCAATGCTTGCTTATTCACAGGGTGTTGTCACACCCTGTAAAAATGGGACATCACATCCAAAAACTGCTCATATAATAAGCTTGCATGAACTAAGTAAACTGTAAACTCAACCCCAGCTGAGTGAATACAGATGCAGAATAAAATCTCCCAAAAGGTAAAGACACAAACAGCCAACCACACAAGTTGTGTGGCAAGCCACACTCACTTAAAATGGGATAATCAATTTACTCATCGGATTTGACAGAAACACTCAATCTGTTGTACAAGCTGTGTTGTTCAGGACTACTCAAATGGTCAAAAGCGAGGCCATAAACAAGCTGTAACAATACATCACTTATATAAATTTTCATGAAGAAAATATGAAATGACTCAAAACTTCAGGTCACTTATCATTCTACAGCAGTGGCTTGCCCACCAACTTTTTCAAACTTTGCTTCGGGTCGTTCTATCTTTTAGATATAGTGCTTTTTCTGGGTCAGCTGCAGAAGAAAAACCTCTAATTTAAAGACTTAATGACTTAATCACCTTAACCAAGTCTTTTTGATGCCATAGAGCAGCCATTCCACTGAGGGACAGTGGCAGTTGGCCACATTATCAGATTTCTTAGTTCTGAAGATGAATCCTTTGCGAAGGCAAGGCCATAAAGCAGTCACTGCACTATGGCCTTGCTGTGCTTGTTTTCTTCATTCTGGAGAAATCCTTACTACCTAAAAAAATGCACACTTTTAATGCAACCCAAGGAGGATGGTGAGATTGGATTGCATATGTAACATTCTTCATTTAGAAATAGGAAAGAACAGTTTGATGCCCAACCAAAAGCTTCAACAACCATACACAGCCAGACCATCTATTGATTCAACAATACTTTTAAACATCTAACAAAACAAGAATTTTCAGTTCCAAATTGGCTTTACTCGTTCAACAATAGTTTCCATTTCTAAGTGTGCATGCATACATGCACGTAGAGATTGCCATCTTTGTACACAATGGAAACGGCAATAACTGAAAGAGGCAATACCCTAAGGGAAATGTTCTTTCGGTGTTCACAAGGTATCACTTCTTTGCATCTTAGGCCGCATGCAGATGTGTATAAACATACCCCCCCCCCCACACACACACACACAAAGACAAGATGTATCAACATATGTAAGCTATTTGGCCAATTAAAACTTTAGCCCATAACCCAAAGGAGCCCTACCGCAGCGGCAACACAAACTGTTCTCATGTGAGAAAAGAGCAGACAACAGACAACAACCAACATATTAAAATCAAGAGGAAGAAGGGGTAAGTCATATATCATTAGAGAGCTGCAGTGCTTTTCTCTACTTGGACCATTTCCCTTTTCAATTCCTTATTCCATAAGGCCACAAACCAAGACATGACTTTGATAGAAATTCAAGCACCAATGCTATCTTTTAATGATAATGTCATACATGGTCAAGATCAAATGTTTGCCTAGTGTAAACCTACAATACGCACGAGGATGAAAGATAAGGCCTTTCTGCTGTGAAAGACAAAATGTACTTTGAATACAATTGCTGTGTTTTCCTGCAGAGTGCTGACACAATAAATGTTACGAATTTAGGCAGGCAATTAATGATTCACCATGCACTATAAAACAATCGCAATGGACATGATCAAACTTACATTCATTAAAGATGATATGCTGTGTGTTTTACCTCTCCTCTACGATTTGTATGTTGGGCTTTGAGACCTCAGAATTTAATTGTGAATAGAAGTTCACAACATAACATGATAGAGAAAACTGAGCTGCACCCAATTACTTCAAGAAGGATACCTGTGTGAAAGCTAATGTTAATGTTGCAATACTAGTTCAGATGTTTCAGCACAGCTCCCAGTGCACTCCGTGAAATGTAATGCAATGAACAATACAACAAGGACTTGCTCAACTGGTACAGAGATGATGAACAACAAAGGCGATGATGAACAACATATCTGATACTGCAATGGAGTTTAGAGTCCTTACAGTGGGGAGAGTAAAGGGAAGTTGCCAACAAAGAGGCGTGG
The DNA here is from genome assembly GCA_032164315.1 of Malacoctenus gilli. NCBI lineage: Eukaryota > Metazoa > Chordata > Actinopteri > Blenniiformes > Labrisomidae > Malacoctenus > Malacoctenus gilli. The sequence continues at coordinate 16,895,477 of JASSRZ010000001.1, forward strand.
AAAGTATATGCAATAATTGACAAGCCTTTATCTGTGGGAAACAGTATGGTCGTGCTCCAAAAAAATTCCAAGCCACATAGAGCTGAGATTCAATTAAAAAAACGCAGAACAGAGAAAGCTGATGCTTTCTGTTACTGTTGTTTTGCTTTTATTTTTTGTTCCCTCATTCAAGTGTCCAGAGGGGCCTCTCCTAAAACCAAACTAGTCTACGACCTCTGGGTGCTCTCATAAAGCTGGCAAACAAACTCCTGATCTTCCTCACTTCGCTCTCAGCCATCCCCTACCCCCACACTCCAAGGCTGGAATTTCCTGTTGATAGCCGAGTGCAAACGCCCACTCTCGGACGGAAAACTTAGTTTGAAGATGAACACTAGAGACAGAAGAAGGAGACGACTACAGAATAAAAATGCATGTCATGATGGTGCCTTCTGGCAAAATCTGGAAAGTTTACACTGCTGGCACACATTGCTATTTATCCATGCCAGAGAGGCAGACTACTATTAAAATTACACAGGAACCGTACTGAAAAGACATACAAATATAAGACAAAGTAAAAGCCGTTGCCCAAGGTTTTAAAATGGACCGATTTTAATGGGATGATATTTGACCGAAATGCATTTCACTGCAATGCACTTGAATACATAGAATATAGAACCAGCAGTTTGTTCACTCTCTGCCTGGACAGATTTATGGTCAAAGGTTGTTGAAGTGGAGTAACTTGTCAGGGCCTTATATCTGATCTTACTAATGGGGAAAAAGGTAGAAGGGGGTCCACTGTGTTGGGGCACTTTATAAGACAAGGGGTGCATTGAGGTTAGGGAAAAGGGACAGATGATACGAGCGTGTGAATGTACAGCCCCAAAACCCAGCCTACTCAGGTTTCCTCCACAAAGCATCCATTTTGCCATGGCACACCCAACCCCCTCCTCATCTTGCAAACAGAAGCACATCCCGCCTCAGCTTCTCCCCCCATTGTGCTTCCCTGGCAATTTAAATCTGCTCTCAGCATGCCCTTTTATGTTATGGTATAATGCAGCATGTAACAGTTAAAGCACTCGATATGCTCCTAACCGTCACTCCTGCAAGCATGTGATGTAATAATGTAGTGTTTTCTGGGAGCACTGCAGGAGGGACGGGCTTGCAGAGCATTGTATTTTTTTTTGTTCACCCCTCCTCCTGTTTTCGTTCGGTTCAGTGACTCATCAAAAAAGTCCCCGTGCAATCCATTCTCTCCATCCAAGGTCTGGCCAATATGAAAGCAGCCCTGAAGACAGGAGGACAAAAGGACATACATACAACACGCAAGAGCCTTTTGGGATCTGGGTCAGGAGTGTGAGCGGGTCTTCAAAGTCTGGTTTTCCTGTTTAAAATGTTTGTGACAGACTGCAGCCACTGGTGACATAAACTCACAGACTCACAAGTTGATGACACTGATACAGGTAACATTATCAACATGAACTAATGACTTCCTCCCCAAATTAATACAGAACATTCATTTTGTATATTTTCAATCATGCTATTTATGTTTATTCATATCCAAAGGGTATTGCAACCTACAGTGGATAATGTCATGTTTCTACTGCATACAGAAAAGCTCAGCAGCAGTGTTGTAGGAGACATTTTACCTTTAATTTGTTGGTAAGCAATGCTAGCATTCGCTGATACTACTTTCCAGTAATGGTAATTAATTTGAGGATTCAATGGAGTAGCAGTACTTCTACAGCAATGACCAAAAGGCCCCAGAGAAAACAAACCAAGTTGCATATGTACCTGTGTGCCAAATGTTGAATGAATTTGGAAGGAGCTGGACAGTATTGACTTTTACTTTTAATCTATAGCAATGAGAACAATTACTTGGACATGCTTGTGGACATGCAAGCAAGAGGGCCCTTGTGTTAAACATGGAGGGTTCTTCAGTGTCACAGCTGAAAAACAGAAGGCAGCATTCATATGCAGATACTCTGCCATGTATGCAAAGAGCCCAGAAGAAAGGGCTTCCCTCTGTCGCAGGACATGCCCACACAATCACTCACCAGAATAAAACACATCGGCTTACACAAATTGTGAGCAAACCCGTCAACAGGTATCTGGCTGGAGTACGCACAAAAGCAAATATCACCAACAGATGTGCAGTGTGCACTGGCCTGGATTTGAACCCACTGGCTTGTTAAAATGATCACGCAAAGGGGCTGGGATTAAAAACAGAGATAATATGCAATATTAATCGAATATATTTTGTCTTAAGGAGCACAGAGGATCAGACAATCACGAGAACTATCAAGAAAAGTCAACAACGAGTGTCACTGCAAGAGATTGTTAAACTAACTCGAACAGCTAACTTAAATCTCAGCAACATATCTGGATTTAAGCCCAAGCAAATTCTTTTACAATGCAATACAAAATCTGCTTGCTGCAGCTGATGGATTCAGCATCTAGGTCAGACTGAATGCAGTGCACAGACAAGAAGAGACGCAAGCAGGGAGAGTGGAATTATTTCTGTACAAGATAGCATAGAGCGAGCAAATGCCAAATCCACCACCAGAGAGAGTTATGAAGTGAAAGACTGAAAACTGATGGTATTCTGTTGTTAAAAACAGACACAGCGATTTTCAAACCTAAATGGTCATCTTTAGCAGCTGCCTTTGCTGTAAACTGTCAAACACTTTTCTTATACAACGATGAACGTGAGAGAGGGCTCAAGATAGAGCAACTGAGCTGGGATCCAGCTTTTGAAGCATAAAGGAGTGAGTCATGATGACCTACATAGGCTGAGAGGAGAGAGTGCGAGAGAAAGGGAAGGGGTGGGGGGTGGGAGAGATTCCTTCCGCATATCAAAGTGTTTACTTGGCTCTGCATGCGCCTTCTCTCTGGGAGGGAGGGAAGGGAAAAAAGGAAAGCAAGAGGGGGGTAGATAATGCTAGGATGGAAAAGAAAATGAGAGGACAGGAAAGAGGGAGTTAAATAATACAATGGCTGTCACTGTTATTGCCTCCCTTGATCTCTGCACTTCATGACAGCAAAAAAAGGCCAAGCCAAAACATTTATTAAAATGTACCCTCAAAGTGAAATGCCAAGAACCCTGGCCTACAAGGACTGCATACATTTTAAACTATAATACCGTCTTAAAAAACTCTTTGATGGAATGAGGCATGGAGCAAATATGGAAATTCAAACAGCACATACATTTCACCAGCCGAGACAGACAACGTCTTCGAAGAAGCTGAACAGCACTGTGATTTAATTGCATATGAAATAAGTGCAGTGTCTCCATAATAATCTCAACTAGACTTCACTACAATACCGAGGAGACCAGCAACATTCCCGACTGATCAATAAGCACTGCAGAGAGATCCAGTTCCTTTTGAAGCCGAGCCATGGATCTGGTTTCCTAATCACCTCCACCGCTGCACCCTGTTCCTCCTCCTCCTCTTTTGTCCCTCCCACAGATTTTCCAATACAATGGAGCAGTTTTCACACTGCATGTGGGCCTGAGCTGGGTCAGCCTGTTTGGGAGAGAAGAGGGGGAGCAGTCGCTACACGAAGAGGCACCGGGGTAAAGCAGAGGAGAACAAGGAAAAGCGGTAACACTGAGGCAAGAGCAGCGCTGGCAGAAATGAGTGTATCATTTGTAGAAGCAGGAATTTCAGCAGTGTTCACTTTCAAAGCTCTGTACTTCACAAAATCTGCACTCTCAGTAGTGTTTGTGGAAATCGAACTTGACAGGCATTGCACGGAACAGTTTCTGGTTGTATCTTTCACTCTAGAAACAGAATTAGGATTGTATAAGATTTAGCTAAATTATTGCTAAAACAGAAAAAAAAATTCTCATAACAAGATCAGTACAAACTACAATTCTGTAATGGGAAGAGGTAGGTCTCTTCTCCCCTCGTCTCCCTTCTCTCTCTTTCTGATTTGTGCTGCATCACCGTTAAATGCGGCCATGGGAGCTCTGCCAAAGTGCTGTAAGACTGCCATCCACAAGAGGATGGCTGCAACCAAAACAACTAACTACGTCATTTCTCTGAATACATTTCCGTCCACTAGCTCCCTCTCATACAAATTATCCTGGGATATGTTCCTATTATAAACCTTGGACCATGAGCCTAAAATTACCAAACTACAGAACTCTGTCCAAATGTGGAGACGACCAATTCTGTCCACAGATACAAAAAAAAGTGGATAGCAGCAGAAAATGTAGGGAGCCATGAAGCCTGTGGTATAGAAACGTGGAGATTTTATGGATGTTTAGCTGGCCAAAATAAGGATGAGGTGAAGGTAAGGAGGGAGGACAGAAGAAGCAGATGGGGGATGGGATGTAAAGGAGGAGGGGAGACGCACTAAAAGGACTGGTGAATTATTGATGAGAGCCGAGCCAGAAGGCTGGCCCTTAATACTAATGTGCACACATCCACACAGAAGGTGCACACAAGCATTTACACTGGGCATGGATATTGTTACACATTACATCAGCTGTGTCTTTTCCCATCTCTTTTTCCTCTCGCCAACACCTACAATGATAGCCTCATTTTAGACAGTCCTTGTCCTCCATCTAAACCTGTCCCCTGTCCTTAGGAATATGATCCCTATTGAAGCCCTCCAGGAAAACACAAACTTGTAGGATCAGTCATTTTTTTAGTTGTCAAGACTTAACAGGACACACAGAAGACTTCTTTTAATGAAAATAGAAGATGTTGAGAACAAAGGTAAACACTTTGAATGTGTCGACCACAAGATCCAAGTTCATGTAGAGGCTAAGAGCCATGGAGAGTCCCTCTTCCCGCAGAGTCTGCATACTGGCAAAGCACCATAATGGACAAATCCACTCCTCACAAACACAAAGGGGGGTGGGGGTTGGGGAGGGGTGGCTGACCCAATCCCTGAGCTACTCCTACTCTCAGCTGCCTGCTTATCTTGATGTGTGTGAGTGTGTGCGTGTGTGTGTATGTGTGCGTGCGTGCGTGAGAGAGACAGACAGAGACAGAGAGTGTGTCATGGGGCCTTTCGGAAAAATGTCTGAGCGAGGAGAGCAAAGGGAAGTACAAGACTAAATGTGGACAAAAGCTCAAGAGAAATAACAAAAACAGGGACAAAATAAAGACTGAGAACAACAATTAGGAAGCGCCATGTGTCTGCTTTGATGCATTTATTGCATAAAACAAATGCAGGCAACAGCTTTTTTTGATAGCATAATGCAGTTGGAATATTAAACCCAATCCAATAAGAGCCTTAGCAAGCAGCTCAGTCATTCGAGAAACTTCATCCCAGCTCCTGAGTTATGAGACAAGAACATTTACCCATTTCCATTGTTTTCTTGCTAATTCTCTGTTGTGAACCACTCCACTGTCTTATTTACCAAGAAGAGGAGAGGAAAAGCAAAAAAACAAACAGGCCCATGCACCGCTAATACCTCTTGTAAGAGCAATGAGTGCCATTATGATTGTACAAAAACATATCAAAATTAAACATGTTCATACAAACATGGGGCCAGTCAGTAATAGAAAAACAACACTATAAAAAATTGTTGAACCAATTTGTGAATGTTGAAAGAAACCATTGAATCAGAATTTCTTTAAAAAAATATATATATTCTTTACCAGTTTGATGGTATATTTTATACCATGTCTGGTTCTGGGTTTTCACAGTTACTAACAATACCCTCGGATGTAAATAGCTGCAGATTATCCTGGCGCATAGGCATGTATCTGAAGTTTTTGTATGTGCACAAGTAGAGCAGTGCTCACTCAACTGAGGAGAGCAAAAAAGCTGAGCTGCATACAGAGCTGCCGAGCTCTGCCTCAACGTTGTTGTTGCCTGTGGAGCTTCAGTCTGCCCTTCCCCCATTTCCCTGTCTCTCCCTCTCTCTCTCTCCCTCTCTATTTCCCCTCCCCCTGACTGCGGCAGGCAGGCAAGCAGGGCAGATGGTATCCTAGCAAGCAGAATGACCCTGGTGTTCCTGCCCCTTGTTTTGATCCTGCAGTCCTGATTGTCCAAGCTTAATCCTACACTAGCCAGAGCTGCTGGACCGCTGCCAGCCCTCTTATTAAGCACACAAAGGCTTTTCATTCCAGCTAGGGTGCTAGCTAGCTCATCGGCCTACACACACACACACACACACACACACACACACACACACACACACACACACACACACACACACACACACACA
>JASSRZ010000001.1:16927437-16971483 GCA_032164315.1 Malacoctenus gilli
CACACACACACACCATCATAGAAGCACACACTCACAAACAGCCTCTGACAAAAGGACAGGAAAGCAGAGGTTAGACATGCACTAAGCCCCATTCTTAATACATGCATTCCAGTGGATAGAGCTCAATGCTGCTGTGCTTTCAGCCTGCCTGTTGGTACAAGCATCTCCTGCATGCAGTCTCCTGCATGCCTAACAATAAAAGGCCGACAGATTCTTGCAGTATGTTAACAAACACGCACACATAAAAACGCTCTCCAACAAGCAGTGGCTTCATCACTCTAAGTGAAAAAGAAAGCCAATTACATTGGTAGGACGGTTTAATAAAAGCTGGCCGTCGTGTCTTGCGTATTACTCTTTACACTTATGACAAAATGAATGGCCTCACGTATCGCATTGTGGACAGTGGCTTCAATACAGAACCTGCAATAAACACCGCCACAAAAACCACTAAAAATGTACCGTGAAAAAAAACAAATAAACATAGAAGAAAGATATTTGTGAGAAACGAATGCTTCGTGATCGTGCCACAATGGAGCTGGCCTTAAAAGGACCGAGTGTGAGTTTGATGGTCATATTAAAAAAATATTTATCAACATACCGATTCCATGGCTGTGGGAGAATGTCAGTGGGCTAAAATCCAACTAGAAAAACACCTGCTGCTGCAGAGTCCACAGAATCCTGGAAAACAAGACGAAAACAAACCAAGCATTAATTACTGGGACAGCACAAGCAGTTTCACATTCCTTGCAATGGTGGTGTATTGGGGTGGATGCAGAGGGTCATGTTTCTCTGCTCAGGATCGGTTCTCCTTTAGTTCTATGGCAAACGGAGAAGCCTATGGAAACCCAACACTGAACGCTTCTAGCCTGGTGTTGTTTGACAACATCTACGCGCTGCACAACCACTTTGTATTCGCAAATGAGCCCATGAACATTATCAAATCACAATCCTTTTGTCCAAAAATTCAACTTCTCAGAAAAACTTTTTTCAAGAAAACACCATGATGTCGTAGTAGAATCAACTAGGAATGTGGACAAAAAAATTGCTTGAGTGGAATGTTTTTGGAAACAGTCATTTATACTATAATTGATCAAACGTAGCAGTTAACCCAATCATACCTGTAGAGTTAAAGAGGTGAGGTAAAACTTTAATTTCATACAGCCAAAAAAAGAGATAGAAAAAATAATCTCCAGACTACAATGAACAAATGATGCCTAAACTCTTGCATTTAGACGAGATGTGATTCTTGTCCCAAAAAGCTATTACGTTGACCTGGCAAGTGAGCAAGCCAAATTGGGAGCCAAAATAAACAGTTTATACGAAAACAGTACAAAATTTAAGAGAGGAATGCTTCACAAGAAGAAAACATGATATCAATAAAATGTGATGCATTTTAGTTATTCCCACAGATATTTTTCTTGTCCCTGGTTGACCAGCTATTGATGACCAGTGTTGCTCTCAGCTAAATCATTGAACAGCATTATCTCATGCAAATCCATTTTCAATGGTACTTGAAACACACAGTAGATCTGAACGCAGTCCTTTCAACAGTATATTTGCGCAACGAAATTCATAATGCAGCAAAGTGTAATAAGTCAATATCAAAGATCTGAAGAGGGGAAAAAAAGACAAAAACCTAAAGTCAGTGAACTCATGATAGCCCTTCTACAATCCCCCTCCCTTCTATACAAAGAGGACATGGATTTATTGGGATTTAGACAGTAGGACATGGGAGAGTGGTTAACTGAGGCCCAGCATTGGGGTTACATTCAAGCCATTATGGGACAAAACCCAACACCCCGTTTTGAACCCCTGTTTGTTTCATAACTCTGCTTTTAAGGCATCATATAGGGAGTGAAGCCTAGCAGTGACTAGCATCTAGTCTTCAGCTTAAGCTTGGGCAGGGTGGCAGGTGGGAACGCAAGGCAGGATTAAGGCCAGACCTCCCTAGGATGGCCTGAGAGGAGTAAGGAGGATGATGGTTAGATGCGCATTTGTATTTGTGCTGGAGTGGAACCTGTGGGGCTTTCCCAGCGGGAAGCACAGGATTGACGGATTGTAATAATCCCACCAGGAAGAACAACACTACCCTCCCAGCAGAGGTTTGGGTACAGCAGACAAACAAACACCTTTTGTGTCAGCCTGAAAAACTGACAAAGCATGGCCATGCCTACGAGCATAATGCTGGGAGCAAATCCAAAAATCCAGTTGGAAGAAAAGTAAGGCTATTAGGGTGAAAAGCTCAACTGAAAGAAAGTGCAAATGAATGAAACATTCCTCAAAAAAAGTTTAATTAAATGATCAATCACCTCTTAACTTAAAATCAATAAAAAAAATTACATATTGCATGAATTTCCCTAAACTTAACCATGTCAGAGCTTAGGGAGCCAAGCAGGGCCACTAACTTAATAACAACCTCTGTCATAAACTATCTAAAAGAAGCAACAAACCTGAACAGACCTACTATCGCCTGAAAAAGTCTTTCTGACAGGCAAAGTCGATTGTATGGATGGAAAACTGCATCAATTTATTAATGCCTTGCAATGTGGACGATGAAGACTTTCAATCTGAGCAAACAAAGTCCAAAATAGTTGAAGAGTTGTATCTTTATTCTACTGCATTACACAGCTTATGACACACTGCCACTCTACAGCACGCAGTTTAAACTTGAAATTTCAACTATGTTATTTGAGTTACTGTACACATACATATAGACAAATATAAAAAAAATATGGAACTACATTTTTTTTTTTTTAAACAGAGTAACTTGCATATTTGGTCATTTCCAGGGTTGTATCATGAACCACATCACAAAAAAAAATTCCAACAACTCTGTTGACATGACAGCACATGCTTGTGTTCGAGAGCACTGGCATGCTTCTTAGTAATAGTTTCTTCCCAGCTAATTAGTGTTGACTAAGCAACATGAGAGGAGAATGAGAGGGTGACGTGTGTAATCCGTCAACAAAAGGCAGAAGAAAAAAAATTAGCTAACTTGCTCAATACAGACAAGTCGTTCACAACATCCTTAATCAGCTGAGCCACTAGAAACCAAAAAAACTATAAGCAAAATATACATAGTTAGAAATATTCTCTTTATTTTATCTTCATCAAAATAAAACATAACATTACAAAGTGAGGGGGTAAAAGTCGGGGGGGAAATAGCTTCCTGTACCTGAAGTCTCATTTTACCAGGCATATATGAAAAGAGCTACTTCCACGCAATTTGGTATCAAGGCCAAACAGTCAGCATTTCCTTGTATAATTACAATACATTCCTAAGTTTGAATTACCATGACAACATTTTCAGGATCACTGTTATCTAAGAGCTGAAATATCAGCCCAGTGTTTCAGAATACATAACTGTGTCCGACACAGCACTGCACATATTGCCATAGACTGGTGAGGAACAGAACAGTTTGTGAGCTGTGGAGCAGTGAGGTGTGGTCGAAGCAGCTGCACTACCGACCATTCTCAACACTGCTGTATGTGGGAAAGCTACAGCAACAGTAACCTTCAGCAATAATCAGAGGCCACCTTTCATGCTGACAATCTATGACTGCATCTACAGATACATTTACACACTGGAGCTCAGAGAATAGCACGGTACTACTGTGACTGAAACATTTGGTTGCATCACACCAGAGCCTGTTGCTCGATGACATCCCTTACCTAACTGCTGCAACAGCTGTATCAACACTGCAAATGTCCTACTGTTTTAACTTAGCATGACCAGACCCCCTGTGTGCCCAAGTGTCGAACAGGCATGGCTAAGGGAACAGCCTTGTGAGCTGAAGAGATCCCCAGGACATTATTGAGCAAGTTAAGTATTAGGAAAGGTGTAATTGCTGTAATAGGCTGTCCGATGCCTGCAGACAGCTAACAAGACATCCTGGTGAGGGACAAAAAAAACAATAGAAAACAGAAACTTCAGGTTTCATGATATTGTCAATAGTGGTAATGTACCCAGAAGATGGGGAACTCTATGAGACCAATGCAGCTTGAAGGCTGACTTTAGGACAAGGGTTCCTTTGGCCCTGTATTTTTGCCACTTGAAATGTAATTACAGAAGAGCTTCCTCTTCCAACAACATGAATCCTAGATGCTTTTATATGTGAAGTCTGGACCACATAACGCAAACATACCAGAGGCCCCAAGGGCTTTCATGCACTTCTCAAGTCAGGCCCCTGTCTGACTGCCCCATCGGAAAACAGATCAGAGGCAGCTGAAAGGCAACCTGGAAAAATGGCAACGAACCTGATCTGATTTCATAAAGCATGTCACAGGCCTCGTAAACATCAGGCAAAGGCATTCATTCTAGGCAAAGCGCAAGATTCCGTTCTTCTATACAAGTGCAGGGCTAAAATTTGAACATTTGTTTTTCTGTAGTATTAGAAGTACTGGAACTACCAGAAAATATCAGCTTCATGAGAAAGGGCTGTAAGGAACAGGTGCAACAAAATGTCATCTTTGTGTAGGAAGACCTATTGCAAGAGTTGGTGCTTATGAGCAAGTTAGACACAAACACAAGCTCATGTACCCAGTAATTGTTCAAATAGTATGTCTGAACGACAAGTTTAACATTTTTTACTTAAGGTGGCTTAAGTTGGTAAAGATTTTAATATTAACTAAATTTGTCTTTTGAAAAAGTGCAACAATCTTTTTAACTAAGAATTTACCAAAAGAGACATTCATTCAATTGATAACCTTCATTTATATGGTATTTAGTAGAAGGAATCACAAAACTATAGTTGTCCAGGCAACTGGAAATATGGTATCATGACATCTTAAAACCATTCACAGTCAACTCACACTGCAGTCTTAGTAGGTCACCTCTGAGCAAAATTTAGAAGCAGGCAGAATGTGTGTGGAGTTCAAATTGTGCACCCAGAAAGCAGCAAAACAAAACTACTGGTAGGTTGTTCCAAACAAACAAAAAAGAGGGGGATGGGAATGTTCCATGACTATATTTCAATCATTTGCAATGATTTAACATCAGATAACTGTGAACCTGATGGATCCTCTACCACAACAAAAGACAGGATTCAACTTAAGAAAAAGAACCAAGGATATAAAGTAATGACTCAAAGAACTGGACAATATGCCTCGAAATGTTATTTGATTTAATGATTTGACACACGTAAAGAAACTTGAGATGTTCACAGATTTAAAGGCTGTTTTTGTTTTTTTTTAATTTTCAAGCTCCGATGAGTCCATACCAGCACTGTTGCTACTGCTCCATGCCACAAATCTTTAGCTCGAACCTACACGTTGACGCACACAACATGTATTAACATCAGCATCTCGCCCCAGCCAAGTAAACATGTTATCAAAATTAGGTTTGCATGGTAGTAAACAAGTGAACTGAATGAGCGAGTTAAAGGATGACAAGGAAATCACGCCAGTAAACAGCTCCATTTTATTAGATTGGCCAGAAGAGGTACTATATCCCTGCTGCAGGTCCGATCAAAGTCCATGTGAATGGCACATTGGATCATGTTCTGGTGTAGAGGTTTCGTGCGCATGTCTGTGTAAACCCGTGGCGTCATGATGTGATGACATTACATTGACTGGCTGGATCTTATAGTGTTCTTGATGCATGAAAACTCGCAAATTCATCTGATCACTTTATTGTGTTGTTACCCAAAACAAACAAAATCAGATTGACAAAAAGTGGCCATATAAATGAGCTTCTGTTAATCATCTTCTCCCAATCAGCCATAATTCAGGCAACACTGATATTTCTTTCCAAGAGAGATTTAGAGAAACCACACATTAATTTGTGGTTTAAAAGGCTTCTCTATGATCAGACATCACAAACTGCAGTCATATTCCAACCCAATTTACAAATAGTTTGCGTATACTCAAGGCACTCTGACGTTGAGGAACTGAGCAAACCAAGGCCTTTTCTGAATTGGAAAACATTACCAGCAGTTCTGTAGTGTATTGTGAAACAAACTATTGAAATAGGGTTGTTGATATAACAAACGAAACACTTTATTCGTATTGAATATTGTAATACCACTATGCTCACAACCTTAGCCAATGTCCACTCTTATCACAGTCTAATTGAATTTTTTTTTGATTCAATAACATATTTCAAATGGACTACTCCACCTCATGTTTGAGCAAATCCTTTGGAGCCAGGATAACTTTGGTTCTGGTGTCAGGCACACAGGTTTTGCCAAAGCTATATTTGCACCACTTTAAAAAACTGCAAAATGAGGTTCTTCAATAACATTGTGTTAACATGGAGGACCTGTGACTGTATGTTGTCAAGTGAAAGCTGTCCCTCAGGAGCTCAGTGAGGGTCAATGCAGTGATGTCAATGATAAACTCACCTCTATATTAAGTCTAAGCACTAAACCAAATAAACAATAGGAAGCAGCAGCAGCTCAATATAACAGCATGGGTTCAGCCTGCAGTATGTCAAAGCATCAGGTATCAGACCTTATTGTAATATCTCCACTAATTAGATTCAGTCATCTGCTTTTCTATGCGCAAACACTGGAGGGGAAACCTGACACTCAATGGTGTGGGGAAGACAACTGAGGGGAGTGGGGATAGGCCAGAGGGAGGAGAGAGAGAGAGAAAGAGATGCACACCACACCTCTCCACTTCAAAAACATCTACATTATTGATAAAGCCTGGTTTCTGCAGGGAGGGACGTAAGCACGCCAGTGCTCCAAATATCCAGCATAAGCAACCAATACTGAAGACCTACTGGCAGCTCAATCAGCACAAGCTCATCCGAACACATGACTGGGAGATAAATCATCAGCATGAGAGATAGAGATGAAAGGGAAACAAAAACAAAAAGACATATTGTAAGTAGGCACCGGATGTAGAATGGAAACGAGGATTTAGGGTAAAAATCTACTTGGATCATGAAGATTTAAAAACAAGATGAAGCTGTTGGGTGGATGAAATGGGTGAAAAGCAGCTAAATAACAGCCCGATATCAAATGAAAGCAGAGAAGGGGGAGGGGGGCTGCAATGAGAAGGCAGCAGCAGCACTCGTGACACAGTTAGCGACAGCGCTTGTTTGTTCGGCACAGCCATGCCGCGGCAAGCTCAGCTCACACGCTCACTCGCTCTGCTCCCCTTGCTACGGATCTTCTGCTGTTGTCAAGGTAACAAGCTCTCTGGATGGGGAAAAAGAAAATCTTACATTCAAAAGATGTCTTTTCAAATGCTGGCCTCAACCTGGAACTAGCATGTGTTCTCAGAACACAGCATTTGAAGGTCGGTGTTTAAAAACCAGCGATTTTCAATTTTTACATGAACTTTAGACATATCTAGTAAAAGATACAGAACACTTTCTTTAAAGCTGCTGGAAAGAAAATCAGCCAAAGAGTGATAACAGCAAAGTGGTTGCAACTCCGATACAGTTTTTTAAAATCATAACTTATCCACGGAATTATTCCAAAGTGTCATCAACAAGCCCATCACTTGCACAATTAGAACGATTTTACACGATTACATCATAATGTATAATAACATTACCAAGACACACTTGGTAGATGCAAAAAAGGGTGGCAAAAAAGACGAAAACTGCATCTACATATCTTTAAAAAAAAGTCTAAAATCCGATCGTATTAGCTATGATGAAAAATTCAAAACACAGTCATCAATTTTTCAATAATTTGAGAACATGGATGCAAACTTGCCCTTAACATAGTATTTATAGTATGTATGACAAGAGTATTTGCAAGAATTGCTCACATCATTATTCTGCTGATTTCAATAGGTTTATATTAAATCAACACTCTTCACAGAAAATCCTACATTCAGTTATAATTAAGGCTTGAAAAATATGTGAAACCAAAGCTACTAAACAGCTGCCAGACAATGTCACACATGTCATTTCACACTCTAAACCTGCAACACTGCTGACATTAAGTACCAATTCAAAAGACACACTTGCCTTTAGGACGCATGTTAAAACAGCCTTTCCAGTAATTTTAGACATGAACCTGTACATCAGTGTCAACAAGACGTAGGTTGGTGGAGCTACACTTCCCTTCCCTGGCACTGTCCTATTTTTCAGCATAGACGCTGGCTGATGCTCCAGAAAAGCAGCACTGCTCCTCATAAACGCTCTCTTCAGTGGCACATCCCAGCTCTACGCTATACTCACTCCTCGTCCTCCCATCAGGCAATATGGAAGACAGTATATGGGAGGAAAAGAGAGCTCTTAATGCACTGTGCACAGAGCACAATATGATAGATCCTAACACTGAAGTCATAGCACTCCTTTTCTTTTGTCCGAAGCTATTAAATATCTCAGGTAAGCAGCAGGTTCTGAGCTTCTCATAGGCCTCTCTTTTTGCAATAGCTATGTAATACTACTCAGGATATAGTCATATGCTGCAACCACACAATTTTATCAATTGGAGCATGCCTCATCCTGAAGCACAGCAAGAGATTCATTGAAGGTGGTTTCATTTCAATCACTCAGGTTAAAAAATATTTCTGTTCATCGTTGCCCAAAAATAAGCAAGCACATTTTGCCATTGAATGCTGAAACCCGCACTAAAATCTGTCACAGAAAAATTAAACTGCATATACTCCTCTCCAAACATGACATTGCATACTGATCCATGGCTCATGATGCGGCACTTCAGCCTCTGGCCCTAAATCGACAAATGTGGGCAAGTAAGCCAAAATAATAGATAATATTTGACTAGAAAATGTTTCACTGAATCATCATGCAGATGAATAGTCAGTGTTCAAACAACAGAAATACACAGTAAGTGAAGGCCATCCAGCCTTTTCACTGACACTGCAATTACATATTCTTCCTCATGAAGAGAGCTTTTGCTGCCATTCACCATCACACACAACCTGAGCCTTTCCACAGTTCTGCCATTTGTCATTTTCTGTTGCCATGGTTGCAGTAAAAGACAGAGCTCTATGAATATTGGAAATGGAGGAGTAGCAGCACATGGTACATAAACACCCGCACATGCTTTAACACCACAGAACAAGTCGACTGTGTTGGTTCTGAGTGCCTGCAGCCATCCGTTCACCCACACAATTCTCGGCGCGCTAAAAAGTAGGCATTTAATAAATATCTCCAGCTGACACACATTGTCTCAACATAGATACCGAACCACATATTCTGCTACAAAGCAAGCACTCAATCTTTACTCAGGCATGCATGTTAATTCCTTATCAACATGTATTCTGCTGGTTTTCAGACAAACAATGATAGAGTGTGGGTTTACCATTTAGGTGTGATACTGGTTAATTTCAGTGTTGCTCACAGGTGTGGTTGCTCACACCATAGTCAGAGAAACAACTTTGCAGATCGAGTCGTGCCTTTTGCATGTGCAAGGATGTCTTGCACGATGCGACTGTCACCTTGATAAGAAACCATTTCTGAATTTTTCTCATGTTCTATAGGGCTTCACTGTCAGTGCCTCTGCTCCCTTTGGCACGGCTCAATGATACAAAACAGAATTCCTCTCAGAGATTTCTCATTTCATTCTCACTAGGAAGCTAGTCCACACACCAGAGGAGGGGGTACATGCGTTTAAGCAGTGTGAAACTGCTGAAAATGACACAGAGGAGAAGGAGTAGCTGCAGCAGTGTGGGGCCGTGCATGTATATATGAAGAAGTGACAATGCAAGTCTCTAAAGATTTCATTGCAAGCAAATGCACCATATGACAACACAAGTTCTGTACAGTTGAGATGCAAACTAAAAGTGAACGCTCATAAAGGACACATGGTATAGATATCGAAAACCTACACACCTGCGAGTGTTGTGTATGTTAAATATCCTTCATTGCACTGAAGAGGGGAACAAAGAAATCATGCAAGGGCCTGCTGCAGGGGGCTTTGATCTAGCAGATGAATATCAAGTGATGGCTTTTTTCCCTGACTTATAAATTGATATGACTGAAGACGTGCAGACTGCACCCTCTAAATGGTGGCCATTACTTGCACATTTCAGACACATTTGTCTCATGTGCAACAGTACTGAAGAAACTGTATCAGGGTGCTGTTACCTTAATAAATGCAAGTATTCAAATGGAAAACAAGAAATGACGTAGCTTTCTCATTTCCAACATGAAGTTTGCATGCAGGAAAACGATGTGCAGCACAATTATTGACAACCGAACAGCGTGATTGACTCTAGATTTATTGTGCCAATGCATGGCCTAGCCTAAGGATTCAGAGGGAGCTCTTTCACAGTGAAATATGTAATTAGAAAGTAGAGAAATGTATCAAGTAGGAATTATATTGGACCACGGCCAAGATAACACAATTGCAACGAAAATCTCACTGCTTATTTGCATTTGGCATTGTCAAAGAAGGCAAGAAAAGAGAGCTGAATAACAAGTGCTAAATGCACCAACTAAAAACTGAAAAACACCGAGGCTGTCAGTGTGTGTGCATAATTTAGTGTGATTTTTGTCATAGGAGGAAACAAGGCAAACAGTTAGGTCCAACGCCCTTAGCTTCCTGCACGCAGTGCTTCCTGAGGAACCAGGGCTACTGCATAGAGGTGGAGATGGGGGTGGAGACTGTCAGAGGGAGAGGAGAGATGAGCATGTTCGGCTGCAGTGTGCAAGCGTATTTTGGGCTCTCAAAGGCGAAGATGAGAAGGAAATGGTGGCAGAGGAAACGTGGAAGCAGTGCAGAGAAGAAGAGAGAGCTGGGGTGTGGAAAGAGAGTGAAGGACAGAGGGAGAGTGGAGCCAAGTGTGTGAGAGAGCAGCAAAACAGCACACCGCAGGGCTGAGTTCGGTCGATAATATTATCTCTCAAAGAATCAGGGGGTGGTATGACGAAATCTAATGTTTGTGGAACACCAATATGTTGTGGAGGTTTGTGCACTCATATAGCCAGCATGTGTATTACCAAAACAACACCTACATAAATCTGGATAAAGAGACATTAAAGAAATCTTTAGGATCCAGCATGGCAGAGGAAGAGCGAGACTGACAGTTCAAAATTCCGACTGTACGTGTTGGTGGACCAAAAACCCAATGGCTGAATAGACCTCACCAAATTTAGCCCTCTTTTGCTAAATAATTAAAAAGAAATAGCATCCATAATTGAACAGCAGAGCTTTAAATAGACTTCAATTCTGTGTCCCTCCAAAAAGTTAAGATCTTTTTAAATCGCTCAGAAGAACCTCATGACCCAAAGGCACACATGATTCAAAACAAAGCCGGGAAGTGGTACTGGTAGCCTCTGACAAATACAAAATGTCGCGTAAAGCTCAGGGGAAAATAAGTACCTGTTTGAAACTTGTTGGGTCCATGTTACACTGTTGTGTAAACCATTTATATGTCTCAGCAATGTTCTACCTTCAGGGTCTCTAACAACTCATTTACATCAGAGCTGTTTAGGTACACTTGAATGGACCAGATTTCTTTTCTTCTGATATTTTGGCCTTATATAAAATTAGGAGTGAAATCACACTTGTACTCTCATCCAGACCAGACAAGTGAACTGTAGTTCATCTGAAAACATGTCACACAGTGTAAAAGGTAAATAGACTACTCGGGTAGGCAAAGAATAGAAGTAAGCCAAAAAGGGGACACAACATGCCACATGTCACACGTCACCTGGTTTCTATGTGAACATTCAAACATCTTGCAATTGCTCCCTTTTGGCATTAACCTGGCCACTTCCAATCATTTTGTTCGAGAGCAGACCATACCAAGTAATGTAAAATTATAACAGCTACTGGCAAGCATCGATGCAGAAAAAATCGAACCTGACCAGTCAAACATAAGGAGGCTGGTCCTGAAACACTCCCGTAAAGCAGGTGGAAAAGAAGGGAGAAAGCGGTTGTCATGAGAGAAGACGACACAGTGGTTGTTGGAAAAAAAAAAGAGACAGCCTTCTTTTCCACAAAAGGATTTCAAATGCTGTTTGGTCTTTGGGGCTTCTGTCACGCTTCTGTCACATTTTAATGGCGGAGAAGTTCATACTAAAATTTGACTGACAGGTGTTGCTAAAATTCACATTTCTACGGAATAAACCTTTTTAAGATTTTAATTAAAAAGGGTTTTGTGTTTCACACAAGTAAACATAAGTTATATTGATGGATAATTAAATCAATTGGCATCAGTGTTGCTGACAGTGGAAATGTAGACATTGACACCTGCCTAATTTCTCATTACTGGTGCTTGTCTGGGAAATATACAGGTAGTCTTGAGATACCAATATTTCTCACAATGAGAAGTTTGCTCACGCACACTTTGACATCCCTTAATCTTCCTCTCCTCTTCTAAAACCAGCATGTTACCAAAGCTCAGAGCTACAATCAAAGGGACATTAATTAGCATGAGAGCAGTTGGAAAAACAGCTGGGAGTTCATCTGTAGGGCAAAGCGGTTTATCAATTGATCAGCTTGTCCAATTTTTTCCATCATGTTTTGAATGCATGGTACAGGTATGTAATGAATGCAAAATTTCATCAGCTGTCCATAGGATACTTGGATGTTAGGATATCCTTGAAATCCATATATGTTATCCATTGTAAATGTAATTCAAAGCTATCTTAGAACACAGCCTGGCCAAATTGAGGAAAACCCTCTTGGCCAAAACCAATTAGTTCAGCAGAGGGAACAATCAGACACAATGTTGTGCAAAATAATTTTGGCCATTACATCATTTGAAGATATTTCAATGTGGAATGGTGCCTATTACATTTGGATTTAAAGACCAAGGTGCTCTTGAAAATGAATAAACCTCACCCATTCTTGATGCTCTTTTTTTAGACACCAGCATGTCGAGGGGGTGCCAATCTTAAGGAACATGAATGTAACCTTTGTAGATAGCTGACTCTAAAGCACACAGCACACATATCACATTGCTGTGAAAGATTTTCAAGAAATCTGTGTCCTGAACCGCTTGAAAAATAAAAAGGTGATTCTGTAAATTACAAATATTATTCATAGAGGACGGAAGGAAAAAAATATGAAGATTGTAGCTGAATGCTTGAAGCAATGTATTCAAAACATAGTATTCCTTCTCGCGTCATAGACATAACATGTACTTTGCAGAAAACGACATGCACTGGAACACTAAAAGCCAGAATGATAGAAAGACTACCGACCTTTTCTAAGAAAACTGTACATTTAAAACAGGAAGTGCGGTGATTGTGGGAGAGAACTACCTTTGCATAAGTAATGAATAGGAATAAAGGCTGTCCTACATCCACGCCAGAGATTACACTGCTGGCTGCTGTTTCTATAAAAAGATTCATTGCAGAGAACATGAGTGACACAGACACACACACTGAAAAGCACACACACGTACACACATACACACACGCACAGAGAGACAGGTACAAAAACAAAACATTGTATTTATAGTAAAGAAGGTTTGAGTGTCAAAAAAACTTTAAGATCTGAAGTCGCCCTATCAAGAAAAATCTGTGACTGTTTTAGGCCTTGGAAGACAGATACAGTGAATTCTGGAAAGAGTAATCGGTGCTCCAGGCCGACTTAAAATGTCTTCGATATTTCCTGCTCTGCTACTTTCCACTTCTGGTTAGACTGCTTTCTTTCTGGACAAAACAAACAGCTCATTGAGGCGTCTCCACAGCATGCGACACTGGAAAACAATGTGGATGCACCATCTTCAATGTCAGGCCACAACACGCGCTACCCTGTAGCTTTAAGGAATGCTCTCCACTGCCACATATTCAAGAGGGAAAGTCCCTATACACGCTGACTGAGGATGTGATTTTCCACTCCTTGGCGACTGCTGTATTTAAACACACAGGCTACAACAGTCACTCTGCACCTATCAAAGACACGATTAAGACAAATTGAGATATATCTCTTCTCTCAAAGAACATTCTTACTCATGCTACATGCATCATTATATAATTTGAGGCTAAACCAATATGAAAAAAACTGCTTGAAAGGTGCAATGTTTGTAGTTGGACATTCACACGAATGACAAAAATTCCCTGAGCTATAGTTGACCAGACCACCAATTTGACATGGTAGTGTTTTGTGGTGTCACCAACATGTAAAGTGAACAATAAATATGTAGTACTGTATATATAGGAATAGGAATAAATGGAAACATTCAAATGTTTTTGATTTACACACAACAATTTTGCTGGCTTTGTTACTTTCGTCAGTTCAAAGTGAGTAAAAACATGGGATGCAAAACAAGAAAACAAATGCAACTCGGCTATCAATGATTACATCCGCATACATTTGTGCATGGATTTCAAGCCTGAGGCAACCCATTTGAATCCAACAATGCAGATGCACGACATGAAGGTAGAGTAGCCAAAACAAAAGCTGGGGTCACACTCAGATCATGGACTCAGTCTCGGGCAGGATCAAACAGCAACTGCAGGCAAATAAGGAATGATTTTCGTGTCCATTCACACGGCACACTTGTGATGAGTGGCCAATGGAAAAGCGAAGGCAAGCTGGCTGCTTAAAATTAATGGAGTGGAGTCGCTTGTGCTGATTAACGGTGACAGCAAAACAAACAACCCAAAAGCTTTGCTCTCATTGACGCCGTTGAAGTTCACCAACAGTAAATAACTTTTGCTGTAGACGGGGAACATAGAGCTGTCTGGAATCATGTAGTTACATACTGCAGCCTTTTCACCCCAAAACTGTTTGGTATTAAAAAAGCAAAACATTTGAATAGTAATTGATGCATTCAAATATCAGTCTTTTTGCTAATATTTGAATTACAATCAGTTAAACAGCCTTATTTCCTGAGGCCATGAAAATCAGTTTACCGCCATATTACTTCCAAGCTTAAAGAAATGGACCATCCACATTTCGTTAATAATGAGAGCTGCATTTGCAGCTTGTAAAATCTGCTATTCTAAATATCTTACTATTTGAAAAACAACATGAAATCATGCAACTGTATCGTTTTTACTTTCTTTGGGACAGCCAATTCCTATCATTGAACAGCACACTGTGAGTAACAAGATAATAGAGTAGCCCACTTATCAACATAAGTTAGCCACCTCGTGGCTCCACCATCCCTGTCTTTGCTTATCAAAGTAGAGTTCATGTGAGCATTAGCTCAGACACATGTTCATGAGAGTAATATTGCAATACAGCCTCTGCTTTGAATCGGCATTTCAGTTCCTGTCTTAACCAAGTTATCTAAATTTTTAAAAAATGCACATTTGCTGCACATGTGCTTTCCCCCTTTTTAGACACACACAAACATAAATAATACTGAAGCAACTCTGCAGCAGGCATGCCGAAGTAACGCTTTGTAACGCTGTGCAACATGAAAGGTGACACACTGGCCTTACTTATTCACCAACTCAACTTTATTACAAGATGATGGCCAGAATGCACACGTTTTTTTCCCTTCCCATATAAATGTTGACACACAAGATCACAACACAGTGCAAAACGCCCGCTCAGGCCTAATACTTATGGGGAAAACTAAATGCACCATTTAATTTTTTTTTTTTTAAACTTCCTATGGTAGTAGTAGTGGCCTGGGCACCAAATTCCTCCATTCACATGATCCCTCCGAGGTTGTTGTTCTTTTTTACCACATCATGTTATTGGCCATCCTTAAGTACAAGTGCTTGAACAATGCCACAAAATTCAACATCAGAATAGAAGCTTTGGTGCTCATGACACTGGTACTAAAACAGCTTCTCCATGTTGTTGAGTCTAAAATTAGCATGGTATTTAGATCATGTCAAAAACACTTCCAGATGAAAGGTGTGGCCGGTAAGTTCAGGTAAAAAAAATATTGAAAGGCTGAGTACAACAAACATGGGTTCTTCGTGGTAGGCTCAGGCAAGTGTAAACCTACATCACTTTTCAACTGGGAATATCCTAAATAACATTGCAAACAGACCTGGAAAGTGTTTGTTGTGAACATGAACCTTTTTTCTTGTGTATATTTTCAGCACACCAAGAACTAAGAACATTTCAATACACTCATGTCGTCTTGAAAGTAAAAAAAAACAAACACTGAGTAACCTATGGCTTCAAAGTCACTCAATAAATACAAAAACTAGCAGCCACTTCTGAGGCCTCAGGGAGGTGGCCATCAATTGACGGAAAAACACAGAGTGTACATCTAAAACATCAGCACCACCATGTTTGTATGTCACCCCTTCAGCTCTACCCCACAGCAAGTTCCACCAAATCCGTGTGATGCAACAAATCAGGTAAACCATTTCTGTGAGTAATTTTGACCAAGTCAGCATTCAGAGAGCTCACAGACTGCAAGCTCTAAATGCTATTTAGATCACAGAAATATATTTTCGAATGTTTGCAATCTACCCACACTCCCCAAAGTCTAGTCCAGGCCAACTCAGGTAATACAAGCTGCAAAAACATATGAACAAACAATAGCACTGGGGAAAGGATACCCTTGAGAAAAGTGTAGAAACCACAGTCCCTTACTAATCTTCTTCCTCGGAGTATGTGTTTGAAATGTTGGGATAAATGTTTGATTTTTACTGTGGTCAACACCAGGAATTAGCGGGACCCCTGTAACCGCAGCCAACAGCAACAAAACTTGCTGGTCACTGCTCAATGCTATAACTTCCTTGATGATGATAATGCATGATGCACTGTGTAGTTGTAAGTAGTTGGCATGGCCCACTTGTGTTTCCAATACAGCTGGTCCCATACTACCTCACCTGTGTTCGGTTGTCACAGCAAAGTCCTGACTCCTCACAGGAGTGCACAAAGCTGATTTACTGACTGTGTTCCAATCAGAAGCATCAAAAAGCTGTGTGTGTTTCGCCACTCACCATGTCAGTGATGCCTCAACCAACACTGCAAATATCAACCACTGGTCCACAGACTCTATCTGCATTTTGCCCCGTGCACATTTAGTATCCTGACATATTGTGCAGCGAGATTTCTTGCACCACCACCTCTTAATCTGAATGTGGCTTCAACACATTTCCCAACATAATTCTCAAACACATGTGCACCTCCAAAGACATTGAACCTATCCTGGAAAGCTGGATGAATGCAGAAAAATTACACACTGGCCCCATTTGTCTGAAGTACAGTTTGTGTTTAATGCCTCAAATGAATTACAGAACTGGTTTCGCTCTCCAAAAGCACTGTATGACCTCCATTACACCAAACCACAAACCAGAGTTTGGAACTGCACAGTCTATACTAAGTCCCCCCCCAAAAAACAACCTGGACAAAACACAACACACAAGTAAACTGAACGTCTGAAAAGATTTACCCAGAAAATATGAGGAAAGCAAAGTACAAAAAAATGCACTGACAATAGGTACAACAATGAAGTGCTATTACTACCGACAGTTGAATGAAACACTACTCCTTTACAGCCACCAGCCCAGCTGTAAAGACAGAAAATAGCTGAGTGGTGAAAATGCATGTACTGGTCAAAAGGGGTGCTTAGATCCTTTGTGTTAGGTATACTGCCCCACAGCATGCTGGGGGAAAACAAAGTATGGCTGCATGTATTGGTGAGCAGGGGCATGGGCCCCGACAGGCAGACCTCCTCTCTTTGGTATTTAGGTATGCCTTTACTTCTCATTCACATCCTACCCGCACAAGCGCAGAGGCCCATCTCCCCACAGTTGTCCCCTCCCCCCTTCCTGTTGTTGCATTTCAATGTAAATGGGTGGATGAATGGCTGCAGCTGGCCCATCAAAAGGCCAGCCCTGTTGAAGGGCCGTGGTGATTGAGATTCAGCCAGGCCACACCACCTCTACCCTCCCCCACACAACATTTTGTCCTAGCACCCTTACCCCCCGCCCTGTCTCAGTTTATAGCCTTTTCCCACCATGAAAAAAGCGACAGGGGGGACAAAAGAGCCTGAAGAGAACTGATATAGCTGTTCACCTCTGAGCACAACTATGGCCAGCATAAGGAAATTCCACAAAGAGACAATAATTCTGTCTAATATCTAATTTATCTCTGAATGGCAATGTTTGATTATCAACAATTCACTAAATTCTACCAGACTCTAAATTGCACGGATGAACAAACCTGATTTTACTTGCACTGTTTACCTTATAGTTGACATAGCTCATCTGTTGAAACATTGAGTAGAAATAAAGAGGACTGACATTTACTAGTGACCAATCAGTTATGGTAATTTCAGTGCACAACAACAACAACAAGGTTAATTAAGAACTCATCAACGATATGGAGAAGAGCACTGAACACCACCCCAATAAGATATCTTGAAAGCCAGTGAAATTCACCTCTTGCTTTCCAGGAACATTACCTCAGTACTGGTGGTATTTCATGCCATACACCCCATCAGTGCACAGCAGTGCAAGGCACTGCAAAAAATTGCCTAACTTGAAATAAACAACTGCAACTCAGCACATTTCTATTTCACTCCACAAAAATGATGAGATGAACTCATTTAGATCTGCCTTTTAACTCTAAATTATCGCTGCAAGAATTGCATATTGAGAATTACAAAGGTGTACTGAAAAGGCAAAAGACCCAATGTGTAATGACCTAAGCAGCATTTTTATAAACAACTTTGCACAACAGCATACATTTCTAAAAAGCCACATAAACAGCAAGAGAGTCCAGGCAAGCCAGCCTTTTGTTCTCTATGTGTTGGTGAGAGGCTGAAGAGACCAGGACAGTGCTCCCTGAGGGGACACATCATGCCAGCCATCTCTGCAATCAACTCCCAAACCTGGCCGACTAACCTCAGGACATATCCAATCTCACGTATGAATGATAAATACATCCTGCCACGTAGCCTCCTGTTTCTTGGTCATCCAATCAAACACCAACTGCTTTCGCCACATTTACAGCACTCTAAAAGTGTGCCAGGCCAAACTGAGCAATACTGCCATTCACCCAATAGTGAAACCAACCAAACTTCTCCAAGTACGGACACACAAATGAGTTTTGTTTTTTTAAACAGGGAAGACTCTTTTCTATGTAATGTAAATTGTTGAGTTAGTTATACAATTCCCAAAGTTACATGCGTTTAATTGACTCTTAAAACAGTAAATTAAAACAAATAAATAAATCACAAAACAGCAAACTTTAAGACCAGCCTATGTTGTAATGATTGCTTAAGTGGAACAACAATTCAGACCCTGAGAGCAGAAGTGTGTCTGATATACGTTTTAAAATTTTCTGCAGACCTGAAATAATAATTGAGCATATCAGTGACTTTCCCTTGTATAATAAGAGTGCAAACTGTTCCTTTTCCAAGATCAAAAGCCAAGTCAGTAAAAAGCACATTTCTGGTGAAGCAGCAGCATGCCAGAGTGAAGAAACTCTTCCTTTGATGTCAGAGACTCGGGGAAGAGAAAATATTATCGAGAGTAGTGCAGCGGAAGACTAGCAAGTAAGCAGAACCTAACACGAGTTAAAGACACCATCAACCATTGGGACCTCCCAAACCCTGAAATGAGGCGCTACAGTTCCTGGGGGAAACAGCAGGATTGGGGTCCGCCATTTTGTTCCATTTTTGCTTCGAGGATAGAGAAGGGGGCAAAGGACTAGGCTGAATTTCAAAGGGCTTCAGATGCCATTTGAGTATCCGCTGAGATTGTGGTGGTAGAACAGCAGCTATAAAAGATTTACACAACTCGAACAGGAACGAAGACAGAAATGTAGCCACAGTGAAAAGGGAAGGCAGAGACAGACAGAAAGAGGCAAGAAATAGGAGTAGCCATGCTTGTTTACCTAACAGGACCACACTCTCAGTACAAGAGGGGGAGGGGAGGGCCTACATATACAGACCACAGGCAGAGTGGGAGTAGGAGTAGCAGCTAAAAGGTCCCCCCCCCCATCACAACTACCTGTTATATCCTATCATTTGAAACTCAATGAGATGATTTTGAAGCAAAATTCAAGAAAGCAATTGCAAACAGTGCCAGCCACCTACGCATCTTAATTATTATATAATACATCTTATATGGGAGACGTGAGCAAAAGAGGGCCACCAGTTTTTGCAAGTAAAAACTACTGATATATAAACAAAAGTACAGAATGTGGTGTTATTGTAATGATGGGACTATTTTTTATTGCTCATACATCAATACCACAAACAAGGACACAAATTACCTCTGATTAAAATACCAGCCTTTGCAATCAAACATGCTTTTTTTAAATTCCGTACATTTTGATAGAGTTGGAATCAAAAGAAGAACACATATTTTCCAGGACACACATTTAGGTAATCATTAAACCCAACAATCATGGTTGGAATGTTTACGTACTTTCAATTCCAACCCTGTCAAATGAAAGCAAGACAATGGTTGGTGTAGCAGAGAGACTGACCAAGTATTAGCCCTCTGTGACAGGCAGATGCAATCAAGAGTAATTGTTTGAAATCATGCTCATTCCAGTATTCTTGAGCAGCTCCCTGCTTTTACAAACAACACCAGTATGAATTGTTTAAAAAACTGGTGAACATCACGTAATCATACTATTTCATAGTTCACTAGTAAGCACTGATCCAGACATGAGAATAGACACACCTACCTCTGATTTTAGGCATTTTCAGGTTGTAGAGTGATGATGCCAAAAATTCTCAATAAAATCTCTTGGATGGTGATCTCATCTTTTTTTTCCTAAAAGCGATTATCTACATGAAAAAACCCATTTTCACAATCACCCCTAACTGTAAAGCACTGTCTTCAGACAAAGGTATACAATAAGATATAACGACATGTCACCCAAAAACGGGCATCTTTTTCATTTAAAAAAACCTCTGAGTTAAAAAAAGAAAGCAATCTGAAATAATGAACGAATAATCACTTAATAAATAAAAGACAACAAAATAATTACATTCTAGAGAAAGACTCTAAAGCACAAAGTCAATGGATCTTTGCTGCAGTAAACTCTTATTTTAAAATTGCCCTCTCATTTACCATTTGGTTTCACCAGTCTCAGATCAATGCCAGTCCATGGAGAGTGATTCACTGATTCTGACAGATTGTCATTCAGCACCATGGTCATAATAATCATCTTGTTGTCCCCTGCAACAGCTACTGTCGAGGCACCCAAACACTGCAATCATGGTGGTCTTGTTTTCTTGCTTTCAATGCTGTTGTATTCCTGTCATGATGCTAAGACTTTGTGTTTATTTTATTGTGCTATCCAGGCAGTTTGAAATCTGCAGTATACACCTAACAATCAGTCACATACAAAACACCTTTAAAGAAGAGATCCAGCAAAAACATGTCCCAACATTGCTGCTGTGAAAGCAACCCGAAGGTTTACCAACTGTGGTGGATACGCGTCAGAAAGATTCCTACTGTAGAGAAAATAGCTATTATCATTGACAAGAGTTGAGCGTAATAGGTTCTGCTGTTAAGAGTAGGACATTTGAAGAAATGATGGCTGCTTTTCTTCCTCGAACCTATGGCCTTTCTAACCCAGCCAAACTCCATTTCCTGTTGCAGGCGGAGGATATGTCTTGATTCTCTGGTTCCACTTATAGAAATGGGGGCAAAATACACCCATCAATAATGTGAACCGGATGGGACATGCAGGGCACAAGAATCAAGAAGCAAGGCAATTGCCACTGCTTAACAAATGCTTAGAAAGTTCAGTTGTAAAAACTGATGATTAGAACATCAATAACATCAGATTGTACTTCCCTGACATGTACAGTGCCTACAGATGACTTTATTTCTACTCAGATAAATAATAACGTTCATATTATGAAAGTAGTTAAAAAATGATCAAAAACCCATTTTGCATGATATCCATGGCATCAAAGAACTCAATAGCAACAGAATATGGCATCTGAAACCTTCTGAATCGAGGCTATAAACATAGCACAGACAAACAGGACCTACGCAAGCTCGAGGGAGACAGAGATATGCATCACTGCCTCTGCAGTGTAGTCAACATGAACGCCCCAACAAGCTAAAACACTCTCAGTATCTTGGTGGAAAACACCACCAGCGGCACTGCAGTGTTTTCCTCAGCACTGGTACTGCACCAAGGAGGCAAGTATTTCTCCTACATATTCCATTTCACCCACAGCTTATCCTAAATCCCACTATGTTGTACCCCTCCTTTACATGTTATTAGTACAGAAAGCCCACACTCCATTGAGCCAGCTCAGCCAAATGAGACAGCTATCCATCACTATACCCCACAGCTGGGCTGCTAACTACAGACTTATTGATGAATCCAGATAGCCTGTGGGCATTTCAAAGCATTTTTTACCAAGAAAAAAGTGGACCTAGCTTTGCTGTAATAACTTGATTCATTACTTCCTTTAGAAGGCAAAAGATATGCACATCCATTTTGCTTCAGTGCAGGAACACATCAGCAAATAGATATGACATAGTGTTTCATGCTAAGAATTTCTGATGTACACCAAACTGGAAAAGCAGGAAGACTGAGGATGTTTTGCATCAACTGACACACAAGCAAAGTCACGGTGTCATTTGAAGTCAATACAAGGTTTGGTGCACTCCTTTAAAATAAATATGGATACTAAAAACAGAAAACTAGACTATCATATCGTATTGTATATGGGACTGAGGACGAAGAGTATACTGTATACCCATTATCAAAACATATGCACAGCGACGATGCATTAGTCTGTTGAATTACATACCCAAGGAGGTGTGGCACCAATGTAAACAGCACCAACTGCTCAAAAATTTCAGTTTTTCCTCATACGAAAACACAACCAGACCAACCCCTTCACACGGAGTGGCGATTCACCGCAGTCTATATATAATTACTAAAACTGCTGAAAAGAAATGTCTCGAAGCGTGCAATACTGTTTTAGGCAGTCATAGGAGCATTTAGAAAGAGATACCTTGATGTAAACGAGGCTCAAAATTTACAGCTTGCCTGCAATGATATTTATATATTTATAGCAGAAACGTGAGCAACATGGCATTACATAACTGTGAGGCAATAATGTGCATTTGCACGTTACAATTAAAGCTTAATAATAGATAATAATGCTTGATGACCTTTGCCGCAGCACACAGCAACCCGAGCTCGGCACAGAGGTAGCAACAGTCCGTTTGTTGTTGTTGTTAACGTGTTAGCAGTTTAGTATAAGTAAAATGGGTCTTACCTCTGTATGAATTCCCACAGTTTCAAAAGTATAACTGAAATTTCAACGTTTAGTCTACGCCGCGGTGTTTTCGGCCAATGCTGGAAGGTCCCATTTGTTGTCTTCGGTTCAAAACAGACTCGCCCAGGGACATCCGCATAAACTCGCGGCGACCATTGCAGCTCATAAGCAGCTCGCCGGAGTCGAGGCTAGCGCTAGCTTGTTAAAACCGTGTACGCCAACAAACAGACGTCCAAAGAAAAAGACACTAAAATATCCACGAGAAGTCGTTTACAGCAGTGTTATTTCATTGTCAGCACAAACTACGAACCTTTAACAGTCCATTTGTACAACGACAGGCTTGCTTCGTTGAACGTAAACCATCAAAAGAGCATTTTCTTGTTTCGGTTTAATCCTCTCCGCCAACCCATTCGAGCGGTTTTCGAGCGGCCTTTGACTTCAGTGTGTGTGGACGTTCAGGACGGAAACGCATCCGGAATGAAACGAGAGCTGTCATTGGTGCTTGTGCAAGGGGCGGAGGCTCTTTCTGAACAGTATGAAACGGAAGCCATTTTGGATCTGCCGACCAGCCCACTTCCGCAACAGAAGTAACTTTAACGGAGCGCCAACGTGGCGGACCTCGTATCACAGTTTCACAAGCAAAAGCCTACACTCCATTATATAGTTTGAGGACCTAGAAAAGGAAATGGAGTACAGGCTGTGGGTACGTTCGTTTTATTTTGCTTGTTACAACAACAAACTTCTTCTTATATTAACCTGTTACGAACAGGTTCAGCTTTTTGCTACATAGTTAAAATAAAATAAACGTTTTTTGGATAAAATATAATTTACATTCATAGTAAGCAATTTTGAAAACTGATTTTGATAGGCATTCACTCAAAAGATTTATAACACTTTTAAAGCGCTTGGTCCACAGTGTCATCAGGCTATTTGCAATTTCAGTTTGGACAATACTTTTCAGTATTTATCACCATATAAAACTTGCGTTCTCAAAGAACTGATCGAAACTGAAATTCGGACAAATATCCAGATACCTCAAACTGGATGACTAACTGAGCGTGCTGGTGATATAATCAAACACACCCTTGGTCGAAGTGTGACACAACCGAATAGTACGAAGGCTCCTATTGGTTGATGAATTAAGCTTTTATCCTCATTGGCTTACTTCAAATGTCATTCAAAGTGCCCTGTATACGTCACTATTTACGATCGCGATTATTTACAACAGCCGCGGCGATGCGAATATGGGTTGTGCGTGCATTTTCATCGGAATCTACCGGAGAAAAGGCTGCTCCATCTGCTGATGAATTGATGCTTCAATGTTGTCTTTATTACTCAGCAGGCGTGTTGGTTTGGAGCAGGTTGCTTTGCACGTCTTATAGTCGTGTAGATTTTTATCCAGTTCAAAGTGGTGCAAGCTGACCCAGACAATTTGCAACACAAAGTGTTTTCCTGTGCATTGGTTTTTTCGGAAATAAAAGAAGAAGAAAAAACAAAAACAGACCATGGTCTGCTGAAAAAACGCCCCCCAAAAGAAACACCACGAAGAGCGCCCTCTTCTGGGTTAGCTAAAAACTGAGAATATTGTCATCATCCAAGGTATCTAACGCTATTGTGACCAAAACCCGACTAGAAACACCCCTTAATGTTAGGATGAATAGTTCCAAATCTAAAAAAAGAAAATATAATTTAAAAAAAAATTAGACTGCTTGAAACAAAATAATGTTACAATCGCTGCATTTCAATTGCAATTTTTCAACAGGATCATTTTGGATTGCAAAAGTATTAAAGTGGCAGTGTACTGAATCTTTTTAAAATTGGTGCCGTAGAACAGCATCCCCCCCACCCCCCTCTGTTGCATATGTGTTTCTTGTGTAATTTCAAACGACTGGACGTAATTGAACAGCATATCGATGTTTAAAAAGTAAGTTCCTGAACTACATAACTGCCTGATATCTGCTGTAAGACGAGTTTGTGGCTCTTACGTTGTGTTGCGTAAATAATGCGCAGCTATTGACGCAGCTTTCAGGTCCTTGAAGATCAACAAGGAAGGCTGAAGTTCAAAGTTCAACCTGACAGCGCTCTAACGACAATATTTAATTGTTATTACCCTTCGGAGGATTTATAAAGTAAATGTTAAAAATATCAATTCACCCAAAAAATATTATGAAGGGTTGATATTTTTGTTTTCATGCACTTCTCAGTGCGCAGAATGTCCTGCACTTGATCGACGCAGTGCTGATCCCCCTTGACGGATTAGCTTGCCGCACAGTTGAGTAACTGCTAGCTAGTACATAAGAGGTAAACAAACGCTTTATTGGGGCAAGTTTACCGGAGGACTAACAACTATGGCCCTGTAATTGTCAACTTAATATCTGGTTGGACTAATATTAGGCGCAATGTCTGCGTTGTTATTGTCGCACGGCGGCGGTGTTTGTCGAAAACACAGCAGAGGGTTATTGTGGACTCTGCTGAGAAGGAGCGCTCATGTGTTAGCGAGCAAGCCTGCATCCAGTGTCAGTGCGAGAGAGGTGCTTTCCAGGCGGGTTCTTGTCAGACAGACGCTGCTCCACCAGCCCGAGCGGACAGTGACAGATCAGCCGCTCGAACTCATAAAGGTAAGACCAAAATACGCCAGGGAGTGAACGCAGCGCAACCAGGACAAAAATGGATTCTTAAATTCCTTGCTAGTCGTAGAAACCTGGTGTTGTTGACCCACACTAACTTGAATGGGAAAAGTGTAAAAAGAATAGAAATCAGAGTTGGACAGTTGGAAAGTTCATGCTCAATTTAAACTAGCAGAATTGTCCCGAAGGTTAAATTCAAGTACTATAGTTTATCACAGGTATCACGTCCTTCCTAAAATGTGACTTTATTTTTATTATACAGGCAAATCTTGTTTTTACCTTAAAACCGTGAATATCGTTTCAAACTTAAATAGGGCCCTGTTCATGTGGCCCCAGACAGGCTTGATTATAGGTGGGAATGTTGCGGTCGTGAAGGTTGTAGACCCTTGCTCTGGACAGATCACCAGGCTATCACAGGACAAACGAACAGAGACAGATAATCATACACATTCAACTCGCTGATTTCTTCATTCACGTCACTCCATTTCCCTTCCAGAGTCTCCTCCACAGGCCTTTGAGCCCCGGCCTGTTGGGCCTGAGTCGAGACTTAATCAGAAGAAACCTGATGAGCAACCCTGTCGGTTTACTTAAACTGTTAGGTAAGGATGTAACGATCTTCATACTTCATAGCAACCTGTATATTTCACCAACATTCATTCCTTTATTTGGAAAAAAAAATCAATAATTTCAGGAGCAACAAACTACTTCAGTACATCTCAGTCAAAGCAACAGAAAGATAAAGGTGGTGGACCAAAAGGAAAAACCCCAGAGGAAGATGAAGGTAAAGAGGCAGCTCCTTAGCAGCACATCGGTTTCATTTTTATCAGGCAATTTTCCTCGAACTTGATTTCATTTTTAGAGAAGAAGCGCCGCAAGCAGGAATATCAGATGTACCGGGAGCGCCTGCGGACACTCTTTATCATAGGTCTCATCATGACCCTCCTTAACTCCATCAATACCAGCGGTGGCAACATTTCTTGGAACGACTTCGTCAACGAGATGTTGGCAAAAGGAGAGGTGTCGCGTGTGCAGGTGGTTCCCGAGAGTGACATTGTGGATATCTACCTACATCCTGGGGCAGTTATCTTTGGCAGGCCAGTAAGTTGTGTTAGTTTGTAAATATAAATATATATATATATATATATATATATATTATGAGCCTTTTACTGAATGAATTGTATCATCTTAACTGTGAAGTAAATCTAACTTTTGTTAAAAGATGGAAAAAATTGAGCTTGCACTTAAGTTCACTGCCATTTCTGTTGCCTTGCAGAGACTTGCACTCATGTACAGGATGCAGGTTGCCAACATTGACAAGTTTGAGGAGAAGCTGAGAGCGGCCGAAGAGGAGCTGAACATTGACACGAAGGACAGAATACCAGTGTCCTACAAACGCACAGGATTCTTCGGAAAGTAGGAGCAACGCTTCTTTGTACTTGTAACAAGCTTTCCCAAAACCCGCATTAAGGGAAAGTTAAGCAGGTTCTAAACATGGTTGGGACTTGATGCAAACGAAGTATTCATCTGCTCCCGCTGTAGTGCCGTCTATGCACTGGGAATGGCTGCCATCGCCGTGGCGATTCTCTGGTACATCTTCCGACTCGCAGGCATGGGTGGCAGAGAAGGCGGCTTCAGTGCTTTTGTGAGTCACAGATGTAACGCGCCAACAACGTAGAAAATGAAAACATACGCACTTTGTATATTACACTGGTGCAATGGTTACATGTTAAAACTTCCTCTACAGAATCAACTTAAGATGGCCAAGTTCACCATTGTGGATGGCAAATCGGGAAAAGGCGTGAGTTTCAAAGATGTAGCAGGGATGCATGAGGCCAAGATGGAGGTGAAAGAGTTCGTCGACTACCTCAAGGTAAGAGACTTGAGTCGAATCTCGTGTAATACCTCAGAGATAAACATTTAATAACTGCAGGAGTTCAAGAATCCAATGTTGGCTCCTCGTATTTACTGTCCCACTCTCACAGGTGCAGTCTCCTGTCCTTTTCGCAGTCTGTTATTCACCATGAAGCTTTTATCTGTTGACAGAATCCAGAGCGATACCTCCAGCTGGGAGCCAAAGTTCCCAAAGGCTCATTGCTGCTCGGTCCCCCTGGGTGTGGGAAGACCCTGCTGGCGAAGGCCGTCGCTACAGAGGCCCAGGTGCCCTTTCTGGCCATGGCTGGCTCAGAGTTTGTGGAGGTCATTGGAGGTATGTACAAAAAGTACCAGCAGTTATTACAGTGACAGCAGCAGCCAACAAATGATTGACTCTTTCAGTGCCAGCCAGTATTCAAGGACTCATGTTTGAGGGGCATTTTTCTGCACAGGTCTCGGAGCTGCTCGCGTCAGGAGTTTGTTCAAGGAGGCTCGTGCTCGGGCGCCCTGCATCGTTTACATCGATGAAATCGACGCTGTGGGAAAGAAGCGCTCCACAAACATGTCGGGATTTTCCAACACCGAAGAGGAGCAGACTCTGAACCAGCTGCTGGTGGAAATGGACGGTGAGTCGAGTCCGGTGCCGTCAGAGCTCTCTGATTGGTCGTCGGACACAAAAGTGGCGTTTCAAACTCCTCTTCTTCCTGCAGGTATGGGAACCACGGACCACGTCATCGTCCTGGCCTCCACGAACAGAGCAGATATTTTGGACAATGCTTTAATGAGACCAGGCAGACTGGACAGACACATCTTTATAGACCTACCCACACTGCAGGTACATGCAAGACACACAGAATGCTCCAATGCTGTTTCTCTTATTTGCAACACTTTATTTATTGGGTTCTGGAAATACGCATAAGTTAGTCTCATGTCCTAATGAATGCATGGATGTTCTCTACAACTTATTGAACCAAACACTTTGCTTTCATGACTTATCACAAACTCTTATTCTCTCCTGTTTTTTTTTTTTTTGCCTTTACATTGCTACATAATTTTGCCTCTTATCGTTCACTGAAGTCAGCTTATTGTATTTTGGGAAATTTCCAGGAGAGGAAGGAGATCTTTGAGCAGCATCTGAAGATCTTGAAGCTGACCCAGCCAGCTAAATTTTACTCTTTGCGTCTGGCTGAGCTCACACCCGGCTTCAGCGGTAGGTGCACATTCACTGCTTTGTCCATCAACAAGCAAAAATAAAACATCGCGCTGTGAAACTGCTGACTTCGTCTGAAAATGTCTGCAATCTAATCGGGCGATGGTGGAATCTTTGTCTGCAGGTGCGGACATCGCAAACATCTGTAACGAAGCCGCTCTTCACGCTGCCAGAGAAGGCTTCAAGTCCATCGATACCTTTAACTTTGAGTACGCCGTTGAGAGAGTGATTGCAGGTACAGCGATACAGATCCACCTGAAAATGACGCTGCCAAAATGTTGACTGTGACACGCAGGCATTTTTTTTGCGCTTGTGTTTAGGAAGTGTCAAGAAAAGCAAGATTCTGTCGAAAGAGGAGCAGAGGGTGGTCGCCTTCCATGAATCCGGACACGCCTTGGTGGGATGGCTGCTCGAGCACACCGAGGCAGTCATGAAGGTAACACAGTTGTGTCAGCACACACTTAATTGTGAGTCATGCTAGACTTTGTGAAGATTATCTTAGATTTTCTTACTGTTCGTCAACAAAACATTTAAATCAGTAATGACTAAAGACAAGACTGAAGACCAAACCCCCAATACAGACTTTTTTTTTTGCTTTTGACAGACAAGAACTACAAAATTAGTTACAAGTGGTGAAAGATGTCTTGATAATGAGAATGTATGGTGGAAGAATACACCAAACAAGATGTCACACTGACATCTTGTTTTGTGGTTGAGCCCTAAAATAAATCTGGTGACTGCCTTGTACTGGAAACTGGACATTCTTACTACGTCTTCAGCGTGTGCAGTGAGTCCTCATAAAAATGACTCATTAAAATGATGATAGAAGTGTTGCATGTTCATTCTGCATTTTTGGGCGTTTGTCACAGGTGTCTATTGCCCCTCGGACCAACGCGGCCCTGGGGTTTGCCCAGATCTTACCCCGCGACCAGTACCTGTTCACGAAGGAGCAGCTGTTTGAGCGCATGTGTATGGCTCTGGGGGGAAGAGTTGCAGAAGCGATCACATTCAACAAGGTTACCACAGGTAACGCTCTCTATGACCGATTGCTCGCTCAAACCACATTTTCATGACTCGCACTGAAGCAGGTGAAGCGGTTTCCTGAAGTCTTGTCGAAAGTGGTTAAAATGTGAACATCGGCAGGACTTGCTTGTATTCTTTTTCCTTTTGCTGAAATCGAGAGATAACTTTTGACCACGTAAACCAGAATTACTCGGTCACCTGAGCTCTTACTACTTCATCGTCTGTTCGAGCCCAAAAAAAACGCATCATAAACTGCTCCGTTTTGTGTCTCTAGGTGCACAAGACGACTTGCGTAAGGTGACACGTGTGGCCTACTCCATGGTGAAGCAGTACGGCATGTGCGACAGCGTCGGGCAGGTCTCGTTCCCCGACTCGGAGGAGCGAGGCGCCGTCGGCCGTCGTCCTTTCAGCCAAGGCCTGCAGCAGCAGATGGATCATGTGGGTTCTAAAATTGGATGAGTTCTCTGTTCCGAAATTAGCTCGCTGTGAATGTTGACATAATGAGCCCTTGGTTATCACCCCAAAAGACTGATTTTTTTTATTTTTTTAAGCCCTTTGCTGCTGTTAAAGTATTCATTTGTCTATTCTTCCAGGAGGCTAAGATGTTAATAGCCCGGGCGTACAGGCACACAGAGAAGCTATTACAGGACAATAAAGACAAGTTGACACTGGTCAGGAGCTTGTTTCTCTCAACATAAATTTTTATGATTCTTGCTCGCCCTGCTCAGCAATCCTCTTTTAATAATCATCGTTTTCATGCTTTCAGCTGGCCAATGCTCTGTTGGAGCGTGAAGTGGTGAACTATGACGACATCGAAGCATTGCTGGGCCCGCCTCCTCACGGACCCAAGAAGATGATCGTCCCACAGAGCTGGTTGGAGGCTGAGAAAGACAAACAAGACACAGGCGAGGACGAGCCCCGCCCACCTCCTCGCAAACACCAGGAGGAGGACGTGAATCCTCAGTTAGCTTGATTTTACACTGAGATTGGCTGAACGCTTTTTTTTTTTTTACCAGCTGCTATGTTGAATGATGTCATCGCGGGCTGAGGTGGTTTTAGAAAGCGAGCACTGCTTCTCGTATTTGAGGCTTTTCGGCCCTTTAGAAATGCTTTCTAAAACTCTTAAGTCACACAAATCTTCACATTTCCCCAGTTTATTCAAATCATAGTTTGCAGTAAGAGTA
This sequence comes from Malacoctenus gilli, assembly GCA_032164315.1. Lineage (NCBI taxonomy): Eukaryota > Metazoa > Chordata > Actinopteri > Blenniiformes > Labrisomidae > Malacoctenus > Malacoctenus gilli. The sequence goes on from JASSRZ010000001.1 coordinate 16,958,370, forward strand.
CTCTCTGCAGCTTAAAGTACAAATTGTCAAGACAAACACAATCACCTTCATACTGCATCCTCAATTGCTGTAACTACGAGTGTTTAACAGTGTATACTAATTCCTGGAACTGATGTAATCATTTTCTGCACACATCCTGTTGAAAAAGATGTAATTTCACCTTTTCAAACAACTTTAGCAAAGGAACGAGTTAACCATTCACAGCTCCAGTTGCTCTATAATCGAGGTGATTGAATAGGCTTTACATTTAAACATAAAAAAAATATTAAGGTCTGTATTATTCTGCAGTGAGCTTCAGTTTGAGAAAGACAGCTAATCGTCTGTTTTGACTCCGCCACTGAGAGGCTTTCAGACGTTTTTTCTTTCAGCGCGTCATGTCGGTGAGCGAACAGCGGATGTGTCTCCAGACATTTCAGCCATCTCTTCAGACCCACAGTTTGTGTCAGGGAATGTATGTTTGTTTTATTGCAACAAGTTGGCTGGAAATCTCAGTGAACGATGTAAACACATATTTAAATAAAGTTTTATTTCCATTTGTATGTGGCTTTTTCTGCAATATTTTATTATAGTCGTGGAAAAACTTGCATTACTGGTTTATTGGATAATTTCACAGTACAGTTATAATTAAACACAAACGCATGAAATAACAGATTTCTCTTTATTTTTTGGCACCAATAAAATTTAATACTGTAAACATATAAAAAAAAAGTTAGATTTTACCTCCAAACAATTTGAATATAGTCTATTACGCATAATAGACTGCTTATGTTGAAATATTTCCTAAGAGGTCTACATGCTGGAATGGAGGATTTGTAATCAAAGAACTATTAACATCAACGCATGTTTATTTTATAAAATAGGTAATTTTATATAAAAAAAAGGAATAAGTTTTTTTTTTTTCTCTTACATTTCAGGCTTGTATGTATCATTACTGAACCATCCATGTCTGATGGCAAACAACAGCAGACAAGGACACACATTTCAACACACATTTTTGCCTTGTGTCATGCACATTTCCTTTTCTTGTCGATACATTTTTCCAACATACCTTTTCCAAACTAACCATAAATCTTCACCCTGAGGGAATTTGTCAGTTGCGTCCAAATGCTCCTCAGTCAAAGCAAAGGCTTCAATATATTCAAGGCCAGCACAGGATTTATGTTTCCTCAGCACACTTCAAATCATCTCCTGCACTAAACTCTTTTCAAAAGTGTCCAGAAAAAGACCACCAGAGCTGGGATCTGTGTCTCTGACTGCTTTAGGATCGCACAGGCTCTCTACCCTTCAGGGGGGGGGCTGCCTGTCCGACCTAACGCGGGTCGTACATGTTGGCGAGTTTCTTAAACCGCGGTCCCCAGTCGTTAAGGTAGTCGTAGTCCTGGTCTCCGTCCGAGCTGCCTGAAGCGATGGAGCTGAGGCTCCCTGCGAGTGAGCCGTCTCCCTCGTAGTCGTAGATCAGGGCCGTGTCGTACGGAGGAACATTGGGGTCATTGTCTGCGGCCTCCAGGCCCTGAGAGAAGAGACATCATAAGACTTCACTTCACAGTCCATTAATAGTCTTGTCCTCTAAAGACAATGTTGTTTTGATTCATCAGATGAAATAACTGATATTGGTGGATTCTCACGTCGTTGATGTAGTCCTCGATGTCAGTTGGATCTGCCGGGGGCCTCCGTGGGTAGGTCGGCGAGGGAAGGTTATGGGGCGCGTCCTTCCTGAGGGGCTGCTTGCCCCGAGGGATGCCTGATCCAGGGTAAAGGGACCCCGGGGTGGACGGCGCGTCGTGGGGGTTCCACAGCATGTCAATGTTGAAAGCGTTCTGCGACACAAGACGGAAGAATGTCACACGTTCGTAAAGACTCTGTCTTGTTTTGTCGTGTCACTCCAGCTTCACTTCCCCTTGTTCCCTCTTTTCCCCTCACCTCGTCCTCCTCACCCCCTCCCTGCTCATCGTAGTTGAGGACGTTGTCACGTATGTCGTCTTCTGACTCCCCGACAAGCAGGCCTGTCCCTTTCTTGATGTGATGGCGTCGCCCACAAGTGGTCATGGCCACAGCCAGGAGAAGCAGCACTGCAGAGATGGACTCATGTGAGTGTTTGAGTCTACGTGGTTGCAAATATGTTCTTCAGTCCACTGAATCATGAGTGAAATTTCTTTTGACTGGACTGCATGTACACTTACAGAATTTGAATATTAAAGGAGCCCTATTATGCTATTTGGACTTTTTTCAGCTATTCAGAGTGTAATAGTGTTGAAAGCTCATTCAGACAAGTGAGCAGCGCCCCTCTTTCCACATAAACTCATGTTTGAGATATCCAGCGTGCCTCTCCATTCAGTTTTTATGGTGGTAGAAACGGTCTGTTTCATGGAGTTTTTTTCACATCAGTTTTTCACTGACGTCACAGGGGGAGGGGGCTCAGTGATTGGACAACTTCTCTACGCTGGGCGTATGGGCACACTCCCGACAACTGCTACCAGCAGTTAACCAATCAGAGGCGTTCTGCATCTTGTAGGGGTGGGGCTTAATGCGGAAGAGCCTCATTCTGCTCTCTTCTAAAGGGGGGTCTTTTAGGAGTGAAGGAGACGATGGAGATATAATGAAATACGGTATTTGAGAAAAAGAGCTTGATGAATTTCTGTCATTGTGGACTTGCATATGAAGACAAAGACATCCAAAAGGTGTGAAATAGGGCCACTTTAAGAAATAAATCATGCAATAACCCGGAATGCTGCTGTAAAGTAGTATGTTTCCTTCAACCATCACAACCTTTATTTTTTTGAGGATTGGAATCTAGGTGTCATGCTCGATTCTTCTAAAACTTCAAATCTGCATTTATATCAATATTAAAAAGGCTGTTTTTCTTGTTTTGCATGCACTATAAGGTTTAATAATTCCGCGTATGTAAACACCAATTTCCCCAAACACCCTACAAAGTATTTGTTAGAAGACTTGTTGTCTTAAATTCTTACAGTGTGATTTAAAAGAAAAGAACATCTCCTCTTATAATGAGGGGATACTCACCTAGCAGGAGAGCAATACTGGCCATGATGATGATCAGAGCGATGAAGCTGATTCCCACGGTGGAGCCTAAGATCGCCCCCGCCTCTGACTTACAGTCTCCATAAGAATCACACAGACACACGGTCACATTGACCTGAGCAAAAGCGCCCAGAGAAGGAGTGCCAGAGTCCGCCACGATGATGGTGACGACATATTCTCCAACGTCCAAGTCCACAAGTGGCAGGAGCGTCGCATGAGTACCTGAAACGGGAAAAGTAATGAGCAAGAGGGACATCTTAATTTAAATACTGCTCTCCCGTATAGATTCTCTTTCCTTACCATTGATTTCCAAGACAGTCCAGTTGCCTATCAGACCATCTGATATTTGAAAGTGGAAGGGCGCAGCGTGGGGGGAAAGGTCTCCATCAACCGCTGTCAGAATCAGACCAGAGTGACTTCTGCTGGCACTCGTGCACACCGAGCCACTCAGAGGGGTGAGCTCAGGGGGGTAGTCATTGGTCTCCAACAGTGTGATCACCACTGCGGATGTGGCTGACATGCCACGAGGGTCTGCACCAGGGGGGGGGGGGGGTAAAAGTCATCATTTTACATCGACTGATTGTAAATCCAACATTCAGTTCATTAGTACTGTGAAACCCTTTTGGATCGGTGGATAAAACTGACCTGTAACAGTGACAGCTGCATGGTAGATGTTGTTTTTAACGTGAGGAGATCGCATGTTAAAGTTTCTCTTCACTATGATGTCTCCCGTCTCTTTGTTGATGGCCAGCCACCTCTCAGGATCTTTACTGATCTCATACCTGCCAAAGAAAGCAGAATGAGGAAGGGAATGACTCCTGAGTCAAATGACCAATGAGTGTCAGTTTCTTCCTTTCTAAGCTCTTTCATACCTCAGGTCGAAGTTATCAGGGTCAATGGCAATGTTGCTTTTCAGCAGCGTCCCTGGGGTCACAGACTCCTCGACCCTGATCTGTATGGGCGTCTCTCTGAAGTGGGGGGGTTCGTTCACGTTGACAACGAGGATGGTGACGGTGGCGGTGCTCAGCGGCAGGTTGGGAGCCTTGTCGCTCAGAGGACTGACGTTTTCCACCGTCAAAGTGAGGACGTGTTTCGCCTGGGTCTCGTAATCCAGAGGCTGCAACGGCAAAGAGGAGAGTGTTCAAGGTCTAAGAAAAGATGATCTGATAACAAGAGGAATTATAAAATTACAAAGTTCCAGACATGAACTCTCCACCTTTTTTGTTTCATTTGCAACTTGACAGTAAATTTTCTGAATGACTTGAAGTTTCAAAAATACACCACCAGATGGTGCTATCGAGTTGTGATCAGATTTTGTCTAGGCTGTTAAAATAGAAACAAAAAAGTGAAACTATACAAATATCAAGAGGAAATTTAAATATGAACAATTGTCTGTAGGAGTTTCAGAAACATTTGGCAATTACAAAAAACACACTAATTACTGCAGTTTCCTCCTCTTGAGTTTACCTTCATCAGCATCAGAATCCCCTGGTTGGAGACGGGATCCGTTTCTATGGAAAAGTGGCCCTCAGGGTCCCCAGAAATGGAGTATATGGCCCTCCAGTGTATTGATTCAGGTTCATCTTCATCCGTCACGTTCACTCTACCAATCTCATAGTCGTCACCATTCTCCTCCACTATGAAGCTGTACTACACATTCATACACACAAGACACACATCAGTGTTTGCTGAGTAAACAATGTATGTTTTAACCAGGAAACTTAGCGACAACCATCATGTGCTTATGTCTGAGACTCACCATTTCCGGGTTGAACTGCGGTGCATGGTTGTTGATATCAGACACGTAGATGATTGCCTCTCCTTCTCTTGTTAATCCGATGCCTCCCATGTCAGCAACCTGCAGCCTCAACTTGAAACTTTTCACCACCTACGGTCCATTTTTGAAGAATGAGCCGCGCGGTAACAGAACCTGCAGAACATGCAATGTGCATCCTGATCTACCTCCAGGTCCAGGCCCACGTCTCTGGTGTAAATGGCTCCTGTGTGGTTGTTGATCCCAAACATGGTCTTGGTGATGACGTTATCTGGGAAGCTCTCTTGGCCAATGATGGAGTAGCTCAGAGCAGCGTTTTCTGTGTCTGGGTCGTCCGCGTCTGTGGCTGAGACCGTCATCACCGACGTGCCTGTCGGTGATGAATGAGAGTTTTTGACAAAAGGATGGAATCAGTCAGAGTGATGCAGAGTGAGACTGCAAAACTTCATTTTGAATGCTTGCTTTGATCAAAGCTTGTGTAAAACTATTTCTATGATTTTGCGTTGCCATTTCAGTTGTAAATTGAAAGGTGGGTCTGCATTGTGGTGTAGAGGTTCGCACTCTCGCCTAACAACACTTTGTCCACCATTGACGTATGCGATGCATGACCGTACCTGGGATAGAAAACTCAGCGACTTCACCAACAAACTGGTTCTGAGTGAAGGCCGGTCTGTTGTCGTTCTGATCCAGGACCACGATCTCAATGGTGGTTGGATTCTCCAGTCTTTCTCCACTGGGGGAAAGTGCAAAGGCTTTAAGCTACACAAACACAAAAACAAAAACAAACAAGAGGGGAAAAAAAAGACAGAGTAAGACATTATAGAAACATGGATGTTTCTCCAAAGTGTTCCCAAGCTTTCTGCATCCTGGCAGGAATCACAGCGCAGGATGTTTGGTTCAACATCACGAATTACATCACGAGTCATCTGGTCTTAAATATTCTGAAGTTTCTCCCATGATGCCTATAAAGGCCCCCAGATCCTGACCTCTGGCTGTTTTCCTCAGGGTCTGAGACACTGATATATGCTTTCAGACAGAAACGTGACCCTGTGCTTTGAAACACGTGTTTGTGTGTGAGCGCGCGCGCGCGCGCGTGTGTGTGTGTGTGTGTGTGTGTGTGTGTGTGTGTGTGAGTAAGCTCTTATTGAAGACATTAAGTTAATTGTGTTTTAGCGCACGTTTCAGGGAGTTTAAAATATTACCGCCTCTCACCGTGAAGCTGCTGTATTTCTCTCGGTCCAGCGGCCGCTTGCTTCTGATGATTCCTGTTTTGTCATCAATCTCGAACAGGTTCTTGGGCTCCTGGTCCACCCCGGGTCCCTCTAACTTGTAAATCACCTCCCCCGTGAAGATTTTGTCCGATTTGATCTGGACAGAGAGAGCAGATAAGGTTGCTGAGCATCGACATCTCATGGGAAGATGCGGAGGGGATTGGGAAGCTTGTGTCGGAGCACCAGATGTGAGCATGTTGACAAGTCACGGACCTTGAGGCCTGAACTTAAAGACACCTTTGAGAATCTGAACTAATAGAAAAAAAGGATGGCAATATTTTCTGCAGCTTGTATTCATGTTCTTTGACAAATTGCTTGTATAGCACCTCACTTAAAAGAAGATTAACATTTCTCCTCATCCTTCATGAGACGGAACTGTCTGAACAACTATATCTCACGTTGCCTTTAAACACGACTTCTGCTGTTTGCTTCCAGGAGTTTAAGATTTAAAACAGATGATGCCAATAAAGCATCTGCACGCTGAATATTTTGCTGTTGAAGACAGGGCTTTTGTCTTATTGGAGCCTAATCTTTACTACAGTGTTCAATACGTTAGCTTTATCATCACTGCTGCCGCTGTGAGCCTTTTTTTTTGTTTACGATTTGGGTGTGTCTACTGCTTCTGGAAATGAAATCCCCCTTTCGGTATTCCCAGTCCAGTTAAAGCTAAATCATAGCCTAACGCAGAAGCACAGCAGTCTTTCCGACCCAATGTGTGAATTCACAAACATAAGTTCTGCTCCAGGACCACGCGACTCTGCTCCTCAAAAGTCCGATCGCCATTATTTGTCGGTTGTTTGTGGAGCGGAATATGTCGGTCAGAAGTGGTTCGTAAAAAGTTCTACAAAGCAGCTGAAACTTTGGAAGGCATTCGCGAAAAAAACCAAAAACGGTATATTATCTTTAAACCGAGTTTCCCAGAGAAAGTTTGTAATGGGGAGCTTATTTTTATAACCCGGTGCTTTGCTGCACTGACTTACATCAAAGCAAAAATAAAAAGGGGGAGAGGGGGGGTGTCCAGGACTGAAACAGGAGGAAATGGCACTTTAGGCAAAATTTGATTTTGCATTCCTGTAGGCACCTGCTGGACTTCACAGAGACACATCATCATACTAAAGTATATTACTGGTTCAGCTGTGCCTCAGTTGAGTAGTTTTCCAAGCTCTACACTGACTTGATTTCCTTCTTTGCTTGTCCTGTGTGAACGTGAGTTCGGGCAAGACACTTGACGGGCCTCTGCTCTATTGATTTGAATACATTCTTACAGTGTTGGATAAATCTTGCCTCGGGAGCTCTAATTTGCCATTTTACCTGTACAAGGTCTTCAGGAACCTGCTTGCTGTTCTCTGACACTCTGATCGGGGGGATAATCCAGTCCCTCTTCACTCTGACCATCCCTTTGCCTTGAGGTTTCCATGGATTAATGGTGTGTGGATGCAGCTCGGTGTCCCCAGTGAGCTGAGGATCTGTAGCGCTTACCTAAAGGATGACATAATATAGCATGAAAATTGCCAGACACATGTAGTTGGAAGTTCACACAACCAAGACATGAAGTTATTATCGATAGCAGTGTGTCAGGTCACAAGAATCCTGTAAGTCATCTTTACTCAAAGCGCATTATAACGTGATACGCGCTTTATTTGCAGCTGTGGAATATCATGTCTGAGACCTCCTCAGTGCTGCGACGCTCCCCGAAGCCCGCCCGAATGGCTGAACGCTCGCAGCTTTGTGGAGTCCACAGGATTGTCCCGGGCCGAAACAGGCGCAGGGCCACAGTTTCAGGTTTCACCCGCTAATGCGCGGGTCTGTCAGCTCGCTTTGATCTGGCTGCGAATTCATCTCGGGACGAGGAAACAAAAACACTCACGCTCATTTCACAAGTCCACCGCCACATTGCTCTCTTTGACTGCGCTCACACAAATACCCCCCACCCACCCACACACCCACACACACCCCCCCTCCCCCCCACACACACACACATCACATGTGAGGAACACACTCACACAACAGCTGTCGACTATGGATTTAGATCCTGTGCTTTCCCACCCGCATTCCCGCTCACACTCACAAATTCCCCTTTATGCTCAGCTCTGCACCTGACTGGGAGTTTGGGGTCACCTTACGGAGCTGCACGGCTGTAGGAATTCCACAGACACACTCATATACGTACTCGTTTTTCCTCCCACACACACAGGCTGATATATATGTATCAACAAAACCCCCAACCACACATGAGCCCCCTTATACACATTTCCGTAAGTTGCTTCCTGCTTTTCTGTGGGATTTCCCTGGATCCCGCTCCACTTCTCATGTGTTTAACATCTCTCTCAGAAAGTCCACACACTTAATGGAGACTTCGACCTTTCAAAGCCCTTTAGAGACATGCCCTCTTTGTCTTTCTACTGGATTTTCATCAATATTCATGCAATAAAAATTTGAACGAGAGTTGTTAGAAGAAGCTCAACAATGGATGAAGAATCAGTGACTATTTTATGAATGGCCTGCGATCCCCACCCTGTCTCTGTGGGTGGATGATCCGATACACTGATCCTCTGGCACGCTGCAGGACAGTGAATGGGGGAATGGTAACCATGGCTGGCATCTGCAGGCCGAGCCAGAGGCCAGGCTAATCTTAGACTGCTCTATATTCCTGACCCCTACTGTACCTATTTCACTATTTTGAAGCCATCGTCATCCACACATGCCCACAGGGATGTTTACATTCACATACCAGAGGTGCATGTCGCCTGCATACAGTCTCACTTATAGTTAAGGACCTCTGCATGTACGAGCTCTGAAGCCCTCGCCGGCATTGCACACAGTTTACATGACTACTTAACCACAAAACCAACAGCAGCTGCATCACAGTTCAATGTCCAAATACAGCACACTCAGCAGGTTTCAGGCCAGTCAGTGTCAGCATGTGCATCTCATGTCTTCACACTTCACAGAACTCTTCTTTTGAGCACCATGACAAAATGCAGCCTCACACCAACCACAGATTGAATTCTGTTCACATCACGACACGACACAACGCAACACAGCACAACACAACACAAGGCACCACTAACTAAACTCAACTTCAAACCAGTCAGTGTAATTTTAAACTCTCAGCTGTACTTTCAAATTTTCATTCTGACAGTGAGACCCCCAAGTTCACGCTGCCAACCCACAGATTAGAGGGCGACCCACTGACCACCAGGGACCCTCTTAGTCCCTCTGCTGGATATTGTATCTCAGTCTCGATTTGATTGCCAGATGGACTTCAGCTTCCCGAAAAACCTCTGTGACTCTAAAGTGATGCTGCATAAAATATCGTGTGCTGACTGTGAGGTTTGCTACATGTTTTTATTTGAGTTAGTATGTTGCGAATGCTGCTGCGTATTCCAGGTTTCTCAGGGAATAAAACATTAGGAGATTGTTGAAAGGGCTTACAGTCGGCAAACTGTCCAGGAGAGGCAGCTCAGTGTTTTGCATACTTCCTCTTCACACACACTTTCTCACTTAAGATGACACTGTGTTTTGGGCAGTTTTTCCATCAGAGTATTGGTAAGGCAATAATGCCTTTACCAGACGGGGATGCAGTCACACCAATGGCTCATGTTACCAATTAGACCGGTGAGTGCCTCTTCCGACAGGCTGAGCGACGACACCGCAAACAGATTAACTGTTTTAGAGGCTTTTTCCCAGATACTTTTACAGCCTGGCCTTTCACCTTGGAACCTCACAGAAGCACGGACAGCTTGTTTCGGGGATGATTTGCCCTCGCAGCCACAGAAACTGGGAGCAATCTGCCGTCAGAAAAAGCATTTGCCGAGCTTGAGAAAGCTGGACTTCCTCGAGTCTGGTGTGGGGAACACAAGTGTTCAGTTGCACCGTCACTGATCTCTGATTAATTCCATGGAAACACTGACACGACTGAAGACCGTCATTCTAAAATAGGATAGTGGAGTTTAACACAGATACGTATTGTGTTAAAACATGGATTTAAACACTGAAGCACTAAGCATGATGGATGAAGTGTGGGTTTAGAGTTTGAATCGGTTTGACTTTAGATGAGCTCTGGCCAGCTTTCTGTACTCAGATCCTCAAAGGGATTTATCTGATGTCCGTTCTCTTGGTGTAGCAGCTTCAATCATGTGGAGAAATAAATTTTATTCTTCTCTGATATGAAAACAGTTTGAAGGAGTGATCGGTATGACAAAGTTACTCCAATCCTGCAGCAAACTGCTCTCAGAGTTCAACGAGAGACATCTTACACTTTCTCAAAAAGATGCAGTTTGTAATACAAAACTGGGGATCGCATGCCGAAGACTGTCAGAAATGTCATGTGTTCGAATCGGATATCAGCTGCATTCAACCGAACAGTGTGAAGACCGCGGAGAGCACATATGCTAACATTCAACACGTGGCGGTAACGGCAAAGCTACCCTCCAAGTTTTGCCATTGATGCATTAAATCTCCCATATCTGTTCACAAGGCCATCAGAGCTGTCCACCTTCCAAGCAACGAAACTGATGTGAAAGCGGTCATGAGCCAAGACTCTCATCTCTCCCAGCACGTTTTTATTACTTTAGTTTTTTCTGAAAAGAAAAGTCAAATGTCTGACAGATGTAATATTGTCCCTGTTGGTGCGAGGGAGGGAAAAGACTCCCGTGTTGTTTCAAATATCAGGGTATGTACTCGCTGAGCAGCGCTGCAGTTTCTCAGGCTCACAGGAACTTTTTCAGGAAGTAATGCATTTAACACAAACGCTCCAGCCTCCCTCGAGAGCCCGCTGCGGCTGTGTAATCCAAATCTCTGGTGGCTTGAGGGTCTCCTCTCCCGAAGTGTGTGTGATAGCAACAGACGCGCAAGTAACTCAAGAAAACACAGAGCAGCCGAGGAGCAGCGCCTGCGACATGCCAGACAGTCCATGTGGCCGCAGGCGAGAGGTCGCACAGGTGTCCCCCCACCGCCCCCACCCCCCTTCGGTCACTTCTGTTGCTGGTCCTCAGGAGGACACATTCGGCGAGCAGCGGAACAACCGCCACAGCCCGTTTCGTTGCTAAGTCATGGCTGCCTGGCATGGGCAGGGAGGCGCTATTTATGGCGCCGCTGTGAGCGTGTCTCCTCCTGCGAGCAGATGTCTCAACATTAAGAATGCTGAGCAAGGTTAAAACATTACAATTAAATTAGAATCCTAATGAGATCTAGAAACAAAGTTTCTCAGGGGTACCACACAAATATCGTAACTCCAAAATAATGGGTCCAATCAGTTGCTGATCATATTCAACAGAAGCTTGCGGGTGATTTTTTCATGGTGAACAAAATACAATTTGGCACCTTGATGTCTTAAGCTGGTCCTCTTTTTAACTGGATGATACTGACATCAGTCAATTTTGTGAGGCGATTGAGACGTCACTTTTACATCTCGAACATGGGTTAATCCTTTGGATTTCAAAGGGCTTGGCCCCTTTAAGGCCTCGAGGTTGAACCTTTTTCCGATTCAGACCAAGACCCAAAATAGACTTATCAAACTGAAACATAATTTAAGGGCTGTGTGCCATGATTGCTCTTCAAAGTGCCCCAAAGCACATCACACAAACTCTCATGTGATTAAAACGGATAACGATCTTTGTTTGGCGAAAGCTGCTCTTCTCATACAATAAAAATGAAAACCTTCAGGAAAAACATCTGACGATCAGTAAAAATCCAAGCCGCGGTGAGTCAGATCAACCTCTGGCCAAGTACAACTCACAAATATGAGACAGCACACTTGTAGTCTGGATTTACTGTTGGAAAAAAATGCTCTCGAGTGGGTGTTTAAAACTGTCTAAACTTCAACGTCACCTCACACGAAAGTAGACTTGCTGTCGTGACTTCAACACGTTTTTAAGACATTTGAAATATCGATCCCTGTACAAATGTAGTGATATCTGGCAACGACTACAAAGGAAAGGTCAAAAAGCTTTTATCTGCTTACAATACGCCTGAAATAAAAATCCGTCATCACGACGACCAATCCCTTCGTAAAATCACAGAACAAGCAACTGACAACCTCACTGTCCAGGTGACATTTTTCTATGAAGTGAAAGTCGTGTCTCAACTCTTTATGCCCTCTGAAACTCTAGTCCGTGTAAAACATCCCGCAGGTATCCGCATCCCAGCAGGACGTGTGATTCAGCCCCTAAATCCTCCGACTGATTGTTTCCGATGAGTGAGACCTCAGCGCCAGCTGGCTGCTGCTACAGACCCTTGATTTGTACCCGATTTCACGGTCCAGAAGCGACCCACTCCTATTTCCACATGGGGGGGGGGATTACCGAGCGGGACAAATGGCATCACGCATGCATCTGGGAACAGCTGTGGCTGCTGCCCACTCCTCAACACAAACGCGCTCCCAACAGGACCCCGACACTTCAGTTCAAACACTGGCTCGCTGAATATAAAGGAGCACATGTGAGAGCGATCAGGTGACACTGACGGAAGTTTTTAAGCTGGACTGACAGCTGCCGAGTGCTTCATCTTATTTTGGAAATTTATTGCTAAATCATGAAAAAAAAAACGCCTGTTGATTTTTATTCTGACAAGGCTTGTTTTAGAGTGAACCCATGTCTTCCTGGAGGACTCAACAAATGAAAAACTGTGTCTAGTTTGCATTTCCAGTACTAATATTTTATGCAATGAACCACCACAGCTTTGCTCTCTATTTTTCTTCTTCACACATTGCAGTACAAATGAGGGATCGTAGACTCCCAAATGTTCCTGTTTATAATTATCTTCAACTGTATTAAGTTCCCACTCATTAGCGCCTTGAAGACTTTCTAACAGCTTGTTCTTTTATTGAGACTAAAATCTGACCTCTGTGTGTCTTTGCTGCAAATAAAATCAAATTGAGGCTCAAATTGCACCGACAGGTCTTCTCAAAGCACTCAGAAAATGTCTCCAGGTGCTGTTGTGTTGAGTTGTTGCTTTGTAATGCTTCACTCATGGCTTATCTGTATGTTAAGCATACTTTAAGGTGTCATGGCTTCTCTATACGCTAATC
>JASSRZ010000001.1:16986612-17010202 GCA_032164315.1 Malacoctenus gilli
GAGGAGCAGGGGCGGGTGGGGTGGGGAACGCGTTGGCAGTGGTGGCTGCCGCGATGGGGGGGCTGGTGGTGGTGGGTGGGGGGGTGGGGGGTGGGGAGAGGGGGGGTTGTAAAAGGAGAAATAAATCAAGTCAAAGCAATTCGTGGCGATGGCTGCTGCAGTGTCATTAGGAATCCCGTCACGCAGACGCTCCTCTGAGCAGTCAGCAGACGCAGGTTGACAGCAGGCCAAAGAGGAATTTTAATTTTACCCCCTGTCTCCCGACTCCCACCTCAGATACATTTTCTAACTACCTGCCCACCCCGCCAATAAGCAGCCTCAGACTCTTCCGCCGGAGCGTCGCGTTTCATACCAAACCTTCGACGACGAAAACAACTAATTGCCGCACATTTTTACTCAAAACTGAGAACAAACAAGCCGTACACAGCTTCCCGGTCAAATTTTTACAAGTCGTTTGTAAGACACTGAGTGTTGCGTATTCAAATCAACCTGCCTCTGAGCCAATAAAGTGGCTGTTTTTTTTGTTTTTTCCTGGAAGAAATAAATAAAAAAAAAGAAAAGAAACCATTTCAGTTTTTTGAAAGGAAGATTAAGACAAGGCCCAGCCTGGTGTTATCTAGAGATGAAGCAATTTACACTCTCGTTTTTTCACTTAGCCTCACACGGCCTTGTCTATCTCCACATCAGTCTGTGAAATTATTTAAATCATTTCCAATTTGTCCTTTCAAACATTCGACTGAAATGAGTCAGTCGTGGAAAACGTGAAAAAAAGAAAGAAAAAAAGGGCAAGTTTCAACGCAAGTCTCTGAAACGACACTGTTGTTCCTTTTACTATGAGCGTTCTCACACAAAAGGGCAGCGTTTCTTTAAGCAGCGCGGGCAGATTGAAGCAAAAAAACCCCTCATAAATTACTGGTATGAAAACCAATGGACACAAATCACTGTTAGAGGAGCTCGAGCAGCACAAACACACAAAGTGTTGTGTTTCTTTGTTGTGAGGGAAGCAGAGTGTGGTAATAATGCTGCCGGGGCAGAGCGAGGCAGAGTAATGCTGCACATTTCTCCTCTCAGCTGCCACTTTAATGAGCAGACAAAATGGCCACTGTTGAATAATTAATATGTGGGTCCATTAACACGACATTAGAATGCATTCTATCTCTTATCGATTTTTTTCCCGTCCTCTTTTTTTTTCTTCTTTTTTTTTAGGGGTTGAAAACTTTTACTCCAGCCGCAGACCACTCCGCGTCCAGCGCAGGCGAGGGTGAAATATGGCTGCTGCTGTTTAAATGTCAGCTTTGTAATTACACATGGAGCCACGAGCTGGGCAATCCCACGGCCGGAGGCCCTCTGATTTATGGTCAGGCACTGATGGCAACAGCGCAGACACATACAGACAAAATGCATCCACGTCCTCCCCACACATTAAAACCGAACCCACATTACACACCTTTTTATTTACCGTATGGGCTGCAGCTATTAAACGTATGCTTTATGTATTCAGAGTAAACAAAATAAAGAGATAAGCAATTCACAACTCTGGGTCGCTGGATAAATTATTTATATTTAAGTCCTGAAAATATTTCAGGAGGATATTTTGCTCTGAAATGATTCACTCATTATGCTTCTGTCCGTGTTGTTGACTTCCACCAATGTCTCACTTGCGTTTTACCATCCTGCTCATCTGTTCGTTAAAGCAAGTTTTCACACAATGAACTTCTGCAATAATAAATGATGTCAACGTGTATCATTTTCTCATATTCTATTATTTTTTTTGCATCACCTTTGATTTGGAAATAGCACAAAAATATATGAACCCTTTATTGTTCTCAACAAGTAAACATTTTTGGGAATTTTTATTTTGAAAACTTGTCACAATTCTATAGCTGTCAAAAACGCAGGACCTCTTTGTGCCTTTTCACATTGAATGCCGGTGGTCAATTCTGTGTTTTCTGACATTGGGATAAATCTTCATGCCCTCACTCGTCTGTTTTAGACCCCAAATAATCTTCCCTCCAGATCCTCAGTGAATCAATTCCGTGTTGCTGTGTGACCCCGCCGTGCGGCCGCTGACACTGCGGACTGGTGCCTCCTTCAGTGCTTTTTGTTCAGCGGTCTAACACACTCTGGTGGCATGTGGGACACCCTGGTTCAATACTCCCCCCCCCCACCCCCACCCCAACCCCACGCCCCCACCCCCCACCTCCCCCTCCTCCTCCCTCATGCACTCCGCCCATCAGTCAGATTGGAGGCACAGATACCTGCTGGGAAAACCAATCTATATCTGGATGAATGGAGGAGGAGAGGCGAGGCCAGATCAATGTACAGATATTGATACGCGCAGCCATGCAAGGAGACTACACTCCTCCTGAACTCGTTCTCTCCCTCCCTGAAAAGATTAGGAATCGAGATGAACTGCTGAGTAAGGTGTGCCAGTGTATTTGTGTAGGTGTGAGTGTGTGTGTGTGTGTGTGTGTGTGTGTGTGGAGATGACAAAAGGGACACAGTAATATGCCGGCAGACACCACAGATAGAGCGAGGGGGGAGTGTGGGGAGAAGAAGGGTGTGGAGACACACGGAAGAGACACAGATTACCACCACGAAGCTCAGTAATGGTGTGAGGGGAGCACGTCAATAATAAATACCTCCCATTACACCGCGGTGGACTGCTGCAGCAGCCTGTACAGCACGACTCCTGCTGACTCCCTGATCTACCTGAAATTACACTGATGCTCTCACACTGAGCTTCTGTCGACCACAACACACACACACACACACACACAGAGCTGCATCAAACAGACGGAACACACGGCGCGGCCACATGCATTAAAATCCAACACGCGGTCGCAACACTGAATTCATTTTCCAGCACGGCACCAGAGGGTCGAACGCGAGGGTTTGATCCCCCTCTGACGACTCCCTGTTGGGGAGTGGATTTTTTTCTTTCTTTTTTTTTGAAAGACCCCCCCCCCCCAACACCCCCACCCCCCCCTTCTCAAAGAGACGAGGCTTGACATCCAGGTGTTTTATAGTATTTGTGGCTCTGATCATCCATCAAGCCGATCGATCACTCTCCCAGCAGCTTTTATTAATGATCTTGTCAGGCGGGCCGCTCTCGGGTGCAGCCGCTTGTCCAGAATGATAGATCATTAGCTAGTCCGCCTGCTATTTATTCTCTCATGACCTTGTCTCTCTCCATTGTTGAGTGGGCCGAGTTATGAGTGCTAGAACATGATAATTCACTATTGATTTTTTTTTTAAACCCAAAAAGTTTTTTTTTTCTTTCTTTTTTTTTAAAAAAAAAAGCTCTTCTCAACTGCAAAAAAAACACAAAGGCAGTGAAGTGCATCATCTCTCACTGACTACGATAACTTTACTTTGTGGCACATTTGTACAGACAGGAATAAAGTTGAAATTCAGGTTTCGGAACCACCTCGAGAAACTCCAGCTGAGCCGACGCACTGTTGAAATCACGGCACGCTAACAGTAATGTTTATATTTATTAGAAACGGATGGTGCTGATGATGGATGTGTGTCAATCTTGGGTTGCAAATCAATCTAATAAAACACACTAAATCATTCACCTAATAATCTGATCAGTTCTGTGGTTGTAGAAACATTTCACATAAAGGACACTGAGATCCACTTCATTAATTCTGGTAACCCGGCCATATAAACATCAATATTTGTTGTGTGTTTACAATACATAAATACATACATTGACCAAAAATCCTCTATAGTTTAAATGAGAAAACAGTGCTGGAATGTCTCCGTCGACGTCAAATTGCAGGTCTTACAATGAGACTGACATCGCCATCCCTGAGGTCGCACCACCGGCGTGGCTGCAAACGTGTTGTCGGCTCGTCGCAATGAGACACACATAGTTAACTGATGGTGATGAGAGCGAGGAGCAGGCAAAAGGAGGAGGAGGAGGAGGAAGAGAAGAGGAGGAGGAGGAGACAATGGAATAAGAAATAGAGGAGAATGTCAACAGAGAAAAAGGCAAGAAGAGAGCAGAGAGCGAGTCAGCAGGAGCTTCACAGGAATGGAGCCCGAGGCCGAGCCACTGAGGTGTAAGCAGCTTTAGAATAAACATGAGCTCCATGTAAACAACAACCTGCCACTACAAGCATCGGTTACACACCCACACAGGCCTGGTGGGGTCCTGGATTCACTGATGTGTGTTTGTATGTGTGTGTACTGTATGCCAGGGTGTCCCTGGGGCTGAAGAGCCTTGCCTGTCATCGTCCCATCACTCGTCTCTCTACCCACTTACATCCATAAAGCCTGTCATGTTGATCAAGTAGCCGCAGGCCCAGAGCCTTTTGTGATTGTCAAAAGTGAGCATGTGAATATTTGACTGTATAATTATAGCTCTGCTTTCTTGTTTGTGTCTGCCGCGCACAACAGAGCAGCAGTGTGTAAATGCTCTGCCATGAATTCAGAGCCTTTTGTGTTCCAGTGACTTGCCGCTACTGTCTGACCTGTTTATTATGCAGCCAGAGTTCAGAGGGAGACGAGGAGGAGGAGGAGGAGGAGGAACTTCTCTTTCCTGCGGAATCATTCATGATGGACGGCTTTCATGCTCGCAGCAGAATGACAAGCGGAGGCTTCTGTGGAGTCACAGCGACAGAGGATGAGTGTCGGGACTCACGCACTGTATGCGAAAGACCAAATGTAAATCCTATAAGTCCGGGGATACTTCACCGCGGCGTGAACCTCTGTGTGAACTCCTACACTTGTTAAATCACAGGCAACGGATGCAAACCAGAATAACTCAACAACTCAAGTTTGTTTGGCTAAAAAATACTCAACAGTTTCTTACTTTAACGATAATCAGACCAAACTACCTGCACTTACAGGAGTTGCTGGTTTCTGAGAGGTCGAAAAACCAACACATCACATGACGTTGAAGCAGACTCTGAAATGTGGAAGTTCACCATAAGTTACTGCAGTTACGGATGCCAAAAGACGATTGTTTTGTCGTCGTTTCTCTCGTCTTGCAGGTGTCCACCACATGGAATACCTACAAACCAATGAAAAAGGGACTAAATGAACTGGAATTTGATCAATGAAAGAAAACGTGTTTCAGAGCACAAATAATGTTTCAATCCCTTGTTTGCTCGTGAAACCTCCTTGTTCTTGGTAGGTTTCATTTTAGCTTGCAGGCAAATTTGGGCAAAAAGTGTAACTAGCCCTAAAGATGCCAAAGCAATGCAGCATGAATCAACCCTTCATCTCTAAGTGACGTCACTTGTTTGTGTTGGTTTTTTTTGTTTTTTTTTGCCAGTCTACCCAAACTTGAACTGAAAAACAACCTCACCAGTGTCCCCCATAACCCACCCTGCAGGACCCTGGGGCCCAATAAGCAGCCATCTGCAGACAACCTCTTCCACCACGCTCTAGCAAACAGAGTCGGAGTGTGTTTGAATGTCTGTGTGTGTATGCGTGTGCATGTGTGTGTGTGTGCGAGAGACAAAAAGGGGAGGTGGAGACAGTTCAAGGGCATGGATACTCCATCAAGCTGGAGTCAAGGGAATATCCACCAGCTTCCCATCCCCCTTGTGCGCACCAGGTGAGCACTGAAACTCGTCCTGAGTGCCCCCCCTAAAACACACACACACACACACACACACACACACACGCACACACACACACACACACACACACGCACACACGCACACACGCACACACACAGTGCACGTACCTATTACAGCACACAGGCTCCACACTCTTCAGTTTAGTTCTTGACCCTCTCCTGCTGGCTGGAGCCTCAGCGTGGCGGCCCTGACTTTCTTGCCCGTGGCCCTGACCGGCTCGCAGCTCGGGCGTGGGTGGTTGGGTGGGGTGGCGAGGGGATTTGGGGGCATCGGAGCTGTCCTCTGGTGCTCTTGCAGCCCTGCCTGCTCATCCATCCTAGCCTGCCAGCCCACAGATCGATAGCTCTGCTCTCTTAATCAGGTCTCTGGTGACTGTGGGCGGACGAGTGTGTGCGCAAGTGTGTGTGTGTGTGTGTGTGTGTGTGTCTGTGTGTGCGCGTACGTGTATGTGTGCGGACAGGAGGTAGAACCGGCTGGGGGTAGCACTTGTGTTTCTTTCCATCTCCAGTTCTCAGGTTGTTCATCATGACTGTTTATCTCAACCCTATTTTAGAGGCCTCTTCTCGCTTCCCCCTTCTGCTTTATCACCAGGTCCATCCCATATTGCTGATTAAAAAGCCCTTTCAGACTTTTGGTTTTGCATCTTCATTTCTTTCATCCTCCTGCCCTCTATCAACTTTCTCCAGCCAGCTCTTGTTAAGGCTTCAATCTCTCGGGCCGCCCTTTATATTCTCCCCTCCTCTCCGCGGCTTTTCTTTCATCTCTTCACGCACCCTTCGCCTATTCTGACAGAAAGCCGGGGCCTCATTCAAAACGGAGTCGCACTGTCAAGTCGGGTCCCGGCGCTATTGCAATCTGTTGTGACTTGTGATGAAGACAGAAGAGGGGAGCTATTGGAGAGATGGAGATGAGGAAGGATGAGAGGTGAGAAGAGCGCGCGGAGTGAGAGGGGTTAGTCAGATGGAGTGCGGGGCATCCAGCTGTGGTGTTGTGCCTTGCTGGAGAATCCACCCTCAGGCTCCCATCACACCTGTGTAACCACAGCTGCATACACACACACACGCACGCACGCACGCGAGAACAAGTCGCAACACTGAATTAAGAAAAGGCAGCGAACTCCAGAAGAGCCTTACCATTTTGAAAATTGTTTGTTTATTTCATCTTAGATGAAGTCTTTGTTTTTTTTCCAAGTGCTTCTGTGTGTTTGAAAGAAATTAACACCACCGACATTGTTTGCAAAGTTTATTCTTCGATCACGTCCCCGCCACACTCTTATTTCCATTCATCTCTAATTTTTGTCACTCCACTTCGCTATCTGTGCGCAGCCATCAGTATAACGTCAGAGAAGAACAATAGCAGTACTCAAGTTACTCTTTATCAGTGATTAGTGCTGCGTTTTTGACAGTAAACATTTTTATTCAGGGTGCCAAATCAGGATATAAAACCAGCTGTTCCCACCTAATTAGGCAGCTTGCATGATGCATTAACAGATCTGCAGGGTGCAAAACCACAGTGTCTATAAAAAGACTTTGCAATGATCACTTTTCATTGTTGGATACTGCAAAGTAACCGTAGAGCATTTTCGTCAGCGGCTGATCCTGCAGGATCACCGTCCTGCATGTTTTCGAGGCTCTGCGCTTGAAGACAACCGACGGCAACGGATGGCTCGTCAGCGAGGGTTTCTGGAGTGCTCGGGCGACACTGTGGTGCAGTGGTCCATGTCCCGGTGGGCTCCACTTTTTCCTGGACTTGTGTGGGGGTTTTCACCAGGTACTTGAGTTTTCCGGAGAAAAAGCGTCGGTGACTCGAAATGGATCGTGGGTGTGAACGTGTCCGTGTGTGATTGCGCGTCCTTCCGTGTTGGACTGGCGAACCTGTCCAGAGTGTGGCCCGCTTCGGAAACGCCGTATAGAGAAAGGATGAAAGGAGTGCTCGATTTCTCCGTCATTACAGCGGATTGCCTTAAGATATCGGACATCTAAAACTGGCAGAACAGCGAACGACCCTCCAGAACCCAGATTTGAACACAACTGCTCTCAACAAAATGCAGTTCAAACAGTATAAATAATTTCACTCAGGTTTCCTATTCGCCATCGATGTAATGGATCAGCACACACTCGCGTCACGGATACAGTCAAATGAGCATCACAAAGACACACCAATCAAATGTAACTTTTTGAAAACTGTCCAATTAACTTTGTTTGATTCTCAGAGAGCGGCGCCTGCATTGCCCTGAAACTTTGGATCCACCGGTTTGTGTGAAAGCGTCCTCACAAACCATTTGTTCATCAGTTTGCCTCCTGAGTTTGAAGCACTTGAAGTGCAAGTTGCACACTGATTCGAAAAGCACTCGTGGCTTTTACTTATTATTGAGTAATTTGAAGTGTCCACACTGGTTATAATGGATTAAACCTGTGTTTGTGTTGGAGGGGTTTTTTTGGCTTTTTTTTTTCTGTTCATTCGTGGAGTTATCTGCCATCTAAATCCTTGAGCACACTAAACAAGTGGACCATAACCACTTAACCACCAGGTTTTAATGAATTTTCA
The DNA here is from genome assembly GCA_032164315.1 of Malacoctenus gilli. NCBI lineage: Eukaryota > Metazoa > Chordata > Actinopteri > Blenniiformes > Labrisomidae > Malacoctenus > Malacoctenus gilli. The sequence continues at coordinate 16,994,757 of JASSRZ010000001.1, forward strand.
CAACAACAGTAGCACATTAACACGTCGTGGTTCGGAGTTTGATCCCTGCTTTGAGCGAAGAGGTCTCAGAGGACCAAAACACAGCTCGCGACCGGTGGCAGGACTGACTGATAGCGTCAGTGAGAGGCGGAATTTCTGCCTTTGCTTCGACTTCATTAAAACCTTTCATAATCGCTCGCCAATGTGCTCAGAATGTAAACTCTGTCGCGACCATCAAATATGCTCTCTTACCAGCAGTTTACAACTTTGGGGCTGATGGTGAAAATACCAGGAAAAAAAAACCAAAACTTTTTTCCGCTCTGGTCACGGCGAGGGACTCGATCAGTAATCAGTGGAGAAGCAGAAGTCACGAAACAACTTTGACACGTTATCTCGTCTGTTGTCGGAGCTTTTTCCCTCTACTTTGGTGATATCCACGCTAACCAATGACACGATGATTTTGTATAATTTAGTCTAATAGAATTGCCTGTGCAGGAGTGTTTGCACTTGTTATTAAGTTACCTTGGAGGTCGAGCCGCTCTTCGTGAGGCGTTTATTCAATATCTCGCCTCCCCCTCCGCGTGCTCGCCGGGCGGTGCTCGCAGCCGACTGCCGCCAGTCTGCCGTTTCCTTCGGCAGCAGGTCGCGTAGCTGTCAGAGGTGTCCACTCAAGGAAAGAAGTGTCTCAGGAGGTCCTTCTTGTTCACCTTGCCCATCTGATTCCTCGGCATCTCCTCCACCAGCACCAGGCCGGTGGGAATGATGTACGGCGCCATGTGCTCCCTGCAACCAACACCGTGTGTTAATACGCTTTAAAGGGAGACGCACAAAAGCGACCAAACAAAGGCAGACACGCACAAGGACACGCACAACACTGACGGATGCACGAGCATGGATGGAAACATGCACGTGTACCACGGTGCGATGAAGGGGGGGGGCAGAAAACAATTGCAAAACAAAGGCTCGCCCTGTGGCAGAGTAGTCGAGATAAGGAAAGAAATGTCCTTCATACACTATACAGCGCTCCTCCCTAATATCCTCAATTCGCCTTCCAGACACAGACAATTCCCTTCGTACAAAACAATATAATCACTGTGAGATGGGAAAAAAGTACAAAAAAAACCAAAACAAAAAACAAATAATAAAAGGAAAAAACAGAAGGCTGGGATAATTAAAAGTGTTTTATTTTTTCCCCGTGTTGAGTGCTTGGTTGTTACGTCAAGTCTTGAAGCCCGGAGCTTTTTTATTATCTTCTAACCTAGTTTGTTTGTTTGTTTTGTGCGGGAGTGTATGTGTGTGTGCGTGGGTGTGGGTGTGCGCGCGCACACGCGCATGTGCGTTCCTGCGTGCATTCCCGATGCGCGAGCGAGCATAATGACTCATACGGTTGCCATCAAACACTCCTTTCAGCAGATGTCTCCGTCTCTCTGACTCAGTGAGGAAAGTGTGAGCGAGTATATGTGCATACATGCACGATTCGGTAATGGGACCCTCGCCGTGTCAACAATTTCTCTGGGGCAGTGTGCTTGTGCTGGTGCGAGTGTGTGCTCGAGTGTGCGTCTGTGTGTGTGTGTGTGTGTGTGTGTTGGAGACGGTGAGGGGGCACAGAGGGTGTGATAGAAATTCAGACTGACAGCTGAAGCCAGGGCACTGAAGAGTGAGCATCCATCTACTTGTTTATGTCTCATTTTATCTCCCTGTCTCTGCCCCAGCGCCCGGCCTCAGCGCAGCGCCGTGTGCTGCCACCGCCTGTCCGCCGGCAACACCGCTGGCCTCAAACAATGTGTGTTTTGGCTTGCGTGTGTGTGTGTGTTTGTGTGCATGTGTGTCGACCAGGGTCACAAACAGCTGTAAAAATCCACCATAGTGGACCAGCAGGCCTAACAGTAGGATCTGACGCCCCAACACCATGTGGAGCCCACGGTCCAGAGACACACGGAGTGACATGGACACACACAAACACACATGCATGCGGGTGTGTGCGCAAAATATTAGGATTTTTTTTTCAATACCTTCGAGATACAACGCAACGACTTCCATGAGTTTACTCACGGCAACCTCAACCATGACTAAAGCTCGTCTCATGTCCGGACATTAACATTAAAGCTGTGAAAAAACGAATTTGTTCATTTTTTCTGAGACTCTTTCGAGGGCAAAACACAAAAATACAGAATCTAAAGACAAAAGCCCCACTGAAGCATGAACACAGGAACTTTGCACTGTGGGAACATAGAACATGAACCAGCGCAGCATTAAGCGAGAAGCTCATGGGAGCACACACTCTCGCCGAGACACCTGGGGATCTTTCCTTGCTTCGGCCTCTTGCGCAATCTCTACTCTTCAAGGAGATGACACTTTTCCAGGTCCAGAAAAACGTGTGTGTTTATTTTTTTTTTCAATCCGGGAATCAACACCCTGATGAAGTCGCTTGTTCCTTGTATCACCCCTCAGTCACCCGAGAAATTACATTGAAATCTGTTGAGAACTTCATGAAGTCGTCCTGCTGGCAGACGGTCAAACCTACAGGAAACAAAACCAAACTAAACTCTAAACTTCCTGTTTGCAGAGCACAAGCAAAACCTTCCTCTGAAAGTAAACGTGTAAAGAAATTTAGATCCAAGCAATAAATACAGTAAACGCACGCTTGAAGCTGCTCTTAGCAAATAAAAGACTTGTAGAATTCAAAAACGTGACTATATGATTGTTGACTTTTTGGAAGGATGATGGCAGAGAAAGTAGTACACAAGAAAATGTTGGAAAAATTGAGTGACAACATCTTTTCATGGATAAAAAAAGGGATAAAGGACAAGAAAGAGGAACTTTTTTTTGTTTTTGTTTTTAAGTGCGGAGGGCTGCATGTCACCAGCAACTGTCTGGAGTACACAAAATAAACTCCACTGACATTTAGAAAAAGGAGGGAAAAACACTGTCAGCTCGTCGGACAAAGCCTTCCATAACAATCATTTGTTTGCTTCCTTCACATCTTCCTCTTTTTTTTTTTTTTTTTTTATATCTGCCGTCTTTCCTTCTGCTCCCTCATTAGTCCATCGCTGGCCTCTCTTTCTCTCACATCCTTTCCTATTGATCCGAGGACTTCGGGGCCGGTCGCTGGGGAAAAGTGGGGCCGAACTGCTCAGAGAGCTGCGCCGTCTGAATTAGGAGGCTCCATTTGCTTACCGCGGGACTGACAAAGAGCCGCGTGGGTTGACTTTGCGCATCAGGGCGAGATTAAACCAAGGCAGGGTCAGCGCTCCTTAGCTGTAACGAGATATGGTGGTCTTTCTTTGTTCTTTTTTTTTTTTTTTCCCCCCCCGTTTGTTTTGTTTGTGTGAATCCAGGAAGATGGATTGCCCAGAAATTATCCAGGTCGCAGCCTCCACTGGTGGCTCAGGTTCAGAGTCCACCTGCGGCTGTGCGGCGCTTTCAAGGGTGGCAGGTGGTCCAGTGCTTAGTGTTGGTACCCTTTGCGGTGGCTCACCTGGAAACGAGTCTGTTTCGCGGACTTTTAAAGCGAGCATTCCTTAAATGCCAATACTTTTATACTAAATGGGACTGTTCTCATTACGCACCCAAAAAAAAAAAAAAACCCACACAAAAAGTAGCTGAATGTTTTCTGTGTGAAAGTCTCAGTACCTCGCCCAGGACTTCAGGTCTGTCAGAGTCATACTCTGGCCCTTCTTCAGCTGCACAACAGCGGTGACTCTCTGTCCCCAAGTGGCATCTGGGGCCCCGATCACAGCCACATCTAAGGGATTAAACACCACACCAGTGACACATGCTGGTAAAAATAACCTGCAAAGACTATTTCGTGCTTAAGTGCACTGAAAAGAAACAAAACAACCATTCTTTTGTGGCTCAGCTGTGATTCAGCATACTGGTTTTTGGTTTGCCAGCATTTCAAGACATATAAAATGTACAAAGTCAGAGTTTTGTAAATAATACAAGAACTCCAGGAGACAGTTAAACGTAGTTCATTGTTGAGCCAGTACTGTGGAAAAAAAAGTCTCGTAGGTACAAAAAAACTGACAGTCATAAAGTATTCTTTCACTGACTGTCCAGAAAAGAAAGAAATGACTCAGAACGAGAACAAACTGAGTCTGTTGTTGTTGTTTGACAGACTTAATGTAAACGTTTCTCCCACCGAGGATGTCTGGATGAGCCAGCAGATGACGCTCCACCTCGAGGGCGCTAATCTTGTAGCCGCCACTCTTGATGATGTCAACGCTGCTGCGTCCCATGATCCAATACACGCCGTCTTTATACACCGCTGTGTCCCCTGAAAAAAAGGAGGAATGCGAAAAACAAAGGCAACACACTGCTTATTGCTTTTGTTTATGGCAGCAGGGCTCCAGATGGTGCACAATCACCAACTTATGAGCACTTCCTGACCATAAATTTTACGAGTCATGCCACGTAAAATTAGCGAAGCCTGGCCAACTGACCATGCTGGGTTTGATATGAAGAAGATGCGCAAATGAGACGAAAATAAGAGATGCCCGAAATGTTCATAAAAACCCTCAGATATTCAGTGCAATTCAAGAATAAAAATCATTTGTTTGTCAACAATAGAACATTCCAGAGTTAAAAAAAATCCGAGATGAAGGAAAAGAAACAAAAGTCCACAACAAAGAAGTCAGACAACTGGAGATAAAAAGTCTTAATTTGTTAATCCAGCAAATATCTGGTTATGGTTCTTTGATCAAATTTGATGAATTCACTTTTTGTTTTTATTTTTTTTTAAACTTTCTGAACGAAATTCAATAAGAATAGAATTGACTTTAGGATGCTGAATGAAACGCCGATACTATTGGCAACAGAAAACAAAAAAAATGCAAGATTTTGAATAGAGGAATTGTGATAAATCAATGAAATGACTCAATTAAATAAATCTAATAAATAAAAAAATGTATAAGTTCTATTACTTTCAAACTATGTATAATTTAGGACATGTCGATAAATTCTGCATATTACCATACATGTAAGTTTGGGACACATCAAGTCAGAGTGTAATGGGTGAATGAGAGTTTGGGACCCCCCCCCCCCTCCCCGATCCCATCCATTTTCCAGACAAACACCCACCACACCTATGCGTACGTAGGTGTCTGGGGGGACAGGTGTGGGGGAGGATGAGTAAAGTGCGCGGGATGAGGGACGCAGCTGTGCCCGGGGACGATGAGCGAAGGAAATGGGTCACCGTGGATGAGTGGAGAGAGACGGAGGGAGCGAAAAGTGGTGGGAGGAGGGAGGGAGAGAGAGAAGGAAGAGGGAGATGTCCTTTTGGATTATTGCAGGTGGTGCGTCCACAGCTGGTACCAGGGGAGGAGGTGTGTATGCCCTGGTGGGTGTGCCACACTCTGTGTGTGTGCGGTGTGTGTGTGTGTGTGTGTGTGTGTGTGTGTGTGTGCATGTGTGTGTGTGATGAAGTCAGGTGGGCTGTTGTAGGCTTAGTTGGAGCTCTGGACTGAGACGTCGGTAAAGGTCAGTAAAAGGGGACACGGCGGTACGTCTCCTCTCACTGAGGCAGAGGACACTTCTTCTGTGCTATCGACAGCGATTTACGAGGTCCGATGACATAAGCGGGATATGTTCTTGTACAACAGGACACGTCAACTCCTAAGCTTTAAACCCAATCATAAAAATTGGCAGTCACCCTGTAAATAAGGTGAACTTGTCCAGTTCTTTCATCTCGCCTCTCCTTCCTGTCTGCACGCCTGCAACGAATTGCTCTGCTGTGGAGTTTTTTTTTTCCCCTTGCAGGTCGCTGATCGGGAGAGTTTGGAGGCTTGTTTGCTGGAACCTTCAACATCTGGGCTGAGCCGAGTGCAAAGTGCATAAACGAGAGGCATCTGGACCGTCTCTCCCCGCTCCCCTCCTCCTCTGGCCTCCTTTTTCAGCATATCAATGTCCCAACAACCCACAACACCTGAAGCCAAGCACAACACTTGCCTCCCTGTGCAATTAAAACTCACGACTCACCAATTTATCCGTCAGATACCCCACGATTTAGGTTGTCTTCTCGTTGATGAATTTGAAATGCTTTGTGCATCATAACTCTGGGTGATCGGTTCCATTTAAATGTTGGTGATGTTGCGTCAAAGTTTATTTTTTGGTGTCAAAGTGCTAAAGAATCTTTTTTTGCGGTTTGTTTTTTGATGCTTTTGCACAAAAATCGGTGACTTTTCTCGTAGGTTTTGAACATCCGGAGTTTGTCGGTGTCAGAAACATTCAAAAGTGAAGCTGCGCGCGTTCGACGCCTCAGCACAAATGAGTTCACGGCAGAAATATGGAGTCGATAAAACAAAACAACTGTGCCGGCCCCGCGAAGAATAAACACAATGAAGCCTTGTAGCGGAGGGATTATGATTTGATGGCGACCCGTTTTTACTGCCATCTTTCGTTTGTCCTCTATTCCATCATTTAATCTCATTTGTTCTCTCCCCCAACCCCGCATCCCTCCATCCGTCTTCCCTTTATGTCCACTTTTTTCACCTTCCACTGCCTCAGCGTCAGCCGAACACAAACAACAGTTTTGTTTTTTTTCCCCCCCCTTCTCCCCGCTCCTTCGTTCGGTCTCCACTCTTCATTTTTAACTCACAACCTCTCAAACATCTCTCATCACATCTCCTGCTTCCTTCTCTCCACCTATCTTCCCGTCTCCTCTTCCCCCCTCTTGCCTCTCCACCTCTGCATCAATAGAGGGCCCATCTGTTCCCATACATCATGCACTTCATTTCAGTTTATTAGCTGGGATAAATCATAAATATTTCATTATACATCACGGGCGGCTGTCGCCTGCACACCGACAATTTATCACCGCTGCCCTCTCTGCTGGCTTGCCACGGCGGCTATAAGCTTTCCAGTCTATTAAACAAGATTGATACAGTGTGTAAATTTAGATATTGGGAATTTCTTCACAGACCACTGCTCCTCACTGATAGGCCAGGGTAACAGGAGAGAAGAGGGAGAATGGAGGGGGAAGGAGAGAGAGTGGGGGGGGGGGGGCTGCACGGGGAGGGGGAGTGGAGAAGCTTGGCTGGGTGTTAACACGACTATCAGGGTAGTTGCAGTTTCCCCCCTCGCCGCCTCCTCCTCTGGATGGGAGGGGAAAATAAATAATGATATATAAAAAAATGCTAGAATAATTTGGTTACAGCCGTGGCTGCAGCGCTCTCATCTTATGCAAATAGATATGGAGAAAAAGAGCAGTTTACATGCACATTGATAAGCTGTCGGCGTGCCCTGTGTGGGTACGCACGAACTGAAACAGATAAAAAAAAAAAAAAAAGAAAGAAAAAACAACCATAAAATTCGTCCGGCTGCATGCAAGTGTTGCGGCGTAAAGGACGGAAGCGGTATTACTGAAGCAATCGTTGACAGAAGCGGCGAGAAAAAAAAAAAGAAACAGTCATACAACATAGTCGAACGGAGTTTGAAGTACTTCGAACGGACTCTTTGACCTTGTCTCTTTGAGGAGAGGGAAATAACGAGGGAGAGAACAGCATGTTTGGAGAGATGTACAAGTGGGAATAGCGATTGGAGAACACAGACTGATAAAAGAGGAAAGAAGGGCAGGAGAGAGAGATTGTTGGGAACTATGTTACTAGGACGCACGCACACATATACTATATGTGCTTACACACAACACATACGGACACACACACACGCACACACACACACACACGCACTCGCACCCACCCACACACACTCACGCACACAATCACTACTTCAGGCATCAGAGACTCTCTGCCATTATGTGTTATGGCGTCTGAGGCAGATATGGCCGAATGGCTTTCTTAATTAAAACGATAAGAAGCCTAATTGCACTGGGCTTTCATCTCATTCTGAGGCATTAAAGAAAGTGAAGGCACGGAGTGTGGAAAAAAAAAAAAAAGAGAGAGAGAAGAAGAAATAAAAACAGATCAAGAATTTAACTGAGGATGGAGGGCGAGAGAAAAACTTCCGCGATGTCTTTCAGACAACACCAACATAACATTAGCTGCCGCTGTAGAACTCGTCCTTGGTTACAGTGCAGCTGAAAACAGCAGAAAATCAATACGAATTGAATTAAAACCATTCATTTTAATTTGGTTAACGGGGGAAAAACAAAGTGCATAGTCGTGCGTGATCCGCCGCTCTGATGAAACGGGCTGCAGCAATCAAAGAATGTACAAAAAAGTCTTCTTTTTAGGTAAATAAAAAGAAAAACCTCCATTAATGCTACTTATTTAAGTAAGTCTGGACGAAACGGTAGTTTTTTTTTTATTACTTTCATGACAATTTCTGTGTAGCGCTTCAGTAAAGCTTAAATTAGGTCCAGATGAAACAGATGAGGGAACCAAACTGGCTCTTTTTCACCTGAGCGCAACCAGTTTGTCTTTCTCTCCCCCCCGAGTGTCCGCGCAACAAACACTCATCTGACAGGACGACTTCACACCTGTGACGTCCCCTTTTGTTAACTCGAAAAATGTTGCCTATGATTTGATAAGATTCAAAAGTAGCCACGGACGGAGTCCCCCCGCCCCCCAAAAAATCTTTTCATGAATCATTTATCGGTCCCATTAAGACCTCCTGAGCCCTGGCGAAAATGCGATTGTGTCGTGGCCACATCCTACTCGAAGCTGCACGCAGACACGCAGACACAGTCTGGACATGTAGCTTTTCTTAGCACTAAAAGCGTGTGAAAGAAAAGGGCAGAGTGTGACATATGACAAAGGCCAACATCACCAAAAAAAAAAAAAAAAACATTTCAGCCTGCTGCCGCAAGCCTCGATGCGAGAGGTGTCACAGAAAGAGAGAGGAAACCAAAAACTGACTTCAAGAAAGAAAGAAAGAAAGAAAGAAAGAGAGGCAAACTTTTGGGAGGAGGTGAAGATAGTTGTCTATTAGTTTTCCGGGACCTTCAAGCCCCATTAACAGATTTGTGCTGCCATGAACATAGACAGAAATAAGTGTTTGTAATTCAACGTGATTTGAAAGCGACCTTGATCCAAACACGGCGCACTTGTTTTCGCGTACACGCCCCACTCAACCCTGGAGATGCGGCTGGCATTTAGCTTCTTTTAAAGTGCAGACTTTGACAGATAAAAAAAAAAAAGAAAAAAAAAAGGAAGAAAAGAAAAGAAGGTGTCCACAGATTTATTGTTGGATAGTTTTGTTTTTTTTCCTAGTTTAAAAAAACAAAACAAAAACAAAACACATTCTTCTTTATCCAAACAAATATCTAACACGAAGCACCAAAGTGAGTGATTGAAAGCAAGAAGTCTTCGTTCTGATGGGACAAAAATGTCTCCGGTTTCATCATTGCGACACTGTCATTAATTATTTGTATCTCAAAAAGACAAAAAAAAACAACTAATGTCATAAATCACTTGGAAATAAAGAGGAAGACACTCTAATCTATCTGCACGTAATCATAGCAATGCTTCTTTTCCATATAGCACGCAGAGCCTCTTTGGTGTCGTATTGGTGGGCATCTCATGCTCCGCTCTCTGAATCCCGTTTTTTTTTTTTTTTTTCCTTTTCTGCTGCGTTTTAAAAAGGTTTACGAGACCGACTAAAAAAGAAAATCTGATCTCTTCAACTCATTCAGTGTCAAAGTGTTGCCATGGCGACACGAGAGAAAGCTGAAGCGAAGATTGCTTTCATACCATCACGCAGAAGCTTCTGAAGTATCAGTTTGTGGGTTCAATAGAGAACCTGTTGCCAGCGTCTGGATACAATTTTCAAATTTGTAGTTTTTGTTTATTTTTAGGACGCAAAATCACCTTTTTTTGTTGACTTGCTGATGAACGATTGATACACTGACATAGGTGATTTTTTGATGTTTTTGTGATGTAATTAGAAAACAAAAATTGTGGAAATAGTGGGGAAAAAACCAGTATGTAACAAATCCTACAGGATGTTTATTTCAGGTTTGACGCCTCATATCTAGTGCAGGGTTCTAATCATACAAAAGGCGTAATCCAAGCCACACTGTGAGCTATGGATGGAATAAACTTTGGACATCAACATTTTCTCATTTCCAACTTCACTTCTGAAAACTTACAAAGAAAATAAACACGAGAGGTTTCAGTCTAAGTTGGCCAAAATCCGTAGAAAGCTCAAAGCGGTGCAAGGACGAGCTCTGGGCAGTTTCGGGGGTGTTCACCATCGACAACATCCACTCAGTCAGGGCCGAACGTTGCAGGCGAGAAAATCGTGTTTTTCCAAAAAGTGCTCGTGGACGCCACCGTGGTCCAGCGCTGCTCATGTGTGCGACCAGCACGGCAAAACAAAACTTTTTTTCGAAAATCTATTCGAACTACCTGTTGTTCACCGCAACGCCAAAGTGTTTTTCCCCTCGTGAACGCTGACCCCTTCCGAGCGCTGGTTGACACACGTGTCGCGTTTTTTTCCCCCCCGCGTGCCTCCGCACGAGCGCCCGCTCGAGTGCCGGCTGCGAGGCCGGGCGGCGAGACGCCGCCGCCGCCGCCGCTCCGCGGGGAGGTAAACGAGTGGAGTCACGGTCTCTCATCGCATCCGGCAGAAGCGCAACACTCTCACGGCGGGTTCGAACGAAGCGCCCTCCATTATTGTGGAGAGGAGAGCCTTATCTGCACAGAGATGAGAGGGGTCTGAATGTGAGTCATGCCTCTGAGAGTGACTGTAAACACTTAGCATATATGAATATTAATGCTCCACATTAAAGCCCCGATGCTGAGATGGAAGTGTTAATGAGGATAAATAACAGACAGCCAAGCAGTGAAATCTCGGCTCTGACATTATTTATCATCCTTAACTTTTGTCACAGCTCCTTTTTTAGTAATTAATATCGAACAAGAAAGCACTTTACACTTGGATGAGTGATCTAATTTGTTTAATATAATGCAATTAAAGGAGCTTGAATTGCTTTATGTTAATGCTACTGATTATATTCCTTGGCTGGGTTGCCTTCCCCACAGCAGATAACAGGCTGAACTCCGGGATTGATGTCTGTCTCGGATCAGTCATGTTCGTCGAAATGGACTGTTTGACTGCTGTTTACATGCGCCGACTCCGCACTCCGTTCCCACAAATCTGATCCCGGCCACGACTCACGGTAATGGCGGTTACGACGTCTGACCGCAGAAGGAATCGTACTTCGAAAAACTAGTTTTGCTTTTGGCTCCTTTTGCGATTCACGGAAACTTTTCGTTCCCCCGTGTTGGTTGCTGTTCAACCACAGGAGATGAACAGGCGCCAGGAATCAAAGTTGTGAAGAGAGAGGTTGGTCGGACCGTACGCGTTTGAAATTTTCCGACAAAAAGTTGCTAAAAGCAATTACAGCGCGGCAAAAAAAAAACAACTGCTGGACCATAAAGCGGCATTTACATCCACCTGCGACTGGTGTTCAAAAACCAAGCCCCCCCCCCCCCATGTGTTGCCACCTAAGCTGTTCATATCACAGGGACGGCAGATTTGAACAAAGCGCTGGGGGACGCGTGGTGTTGAACGAATCCCACTGGGGGCGCTGACATTGGAGTTGGGAGGACACGATGTAACTTGGGGTGAAATATGACATTGGGAGCGCAGAGAGGGATGGAGGCGGCGGGGGGGGGGGGGGTGGAGGGGGATGGGGAGAGGGACAGCTTGGAGCAAAGGAACGATGCACAAATGACTCGTGATGGCTCTGCAGGATATGAGCCACACTTCTGTCTGTCTGCTCCAAACTCAGCCCCGCGGCCTTGATGCTCACCTTTACAGCCGGGGTTACGGCTCCCTTGGGTGCGCAGGCGCACACACACACACACACACACACACACACACACACACACATACACACACACACAAGCAAACGGATGTTTTACCGCTCTAACTGTGTCGGGACGAGCCTCCACTGAAGACCAGATCTGACGCAGAAGCGTCTCCCACGCAAGCGTCCGCGTCAAAACGCGTCCCGCGACTCGTCCGGCAGAAACACGTTTTTTTGTGCCACTTTGGTTCCAAATTTCTGCTCTTACAGGATTAATGCGGTTCACATTAATAGGTTCTGTGGGAATAAGGCCATTAGGAGTGTGAAACTGAGGTAAAGCGCCGTAAAAAGATTTACCCCCCCCCGCCCCCCCCTTGTTAACGTTTCTGCCCCTGAGCTGCTTCCAGTTAATTAAATAAATTATTAATTCTCTGATAAGACAGCGCTAATAGTCAGCCCTCCAGCGCAACTTCCTCCACGCCGCCTCCGACCACCAAAAACTTATCACAGAAATATCAGAAAATTTGGAAGTTGCTAATACCGCGGCGTTCTCCGTCTTCCCACCGGTTTTTTACTAATTTATGCCATCATAAATTTTCCGGAATCTTCAGAGCATCATTATCCGTTCTGGGAGGAGCATGGTGCTCGCACAGCAGCGGCTTAACATAAATCTCCCGCTGCACCACTCCTGGGTTTATGGCTCGCTCCTTTCTCACCTGCGCCGCCGCCGCCGCCGGCTCGCCGCAATTTACATGCGTGCATCGAAGCCCACAACAAAAGCTTTTACACTCTCGCCGACTGGAGCTGAACTCTCACTTCGGCTCTGGATGGCTGACGGGACCGCTTTGCAAAAAAAAAAAAAAAGCACAAAAGGAGGGTTAAGAAAGCGGGGGGGGGGGGGATCAATGTGCAAGGAGATGTTTGTGAAGATAAGTGGAAAGAGAGAGAACGCTCAGGTGACAGCTTCCCCATAGAGCTGTCAATCACGGCACGCGGCACCTGCTCACACCGGAGAAGACACCTTTGGCCAGCCGAGACCTCATCGATCCGAACCCTCACACATCCTCACAACTTCACTTTTTTTTTTTTTTCCGCGGTCGTCTCTCCTTCGCTTTCTCTTCCCTTCCCACCGACCTGCCAGTTTCCTCGGTTCGCTTTACTTTCTTTTCAGACTTCATTTCCCCCCCCCGCTCAGAACCAGCCGCACAGGAACACAAACGCAACTGTTCCGAAGACGTTAATGAAACCTTTCTGTTGGTCGATCTAACTAAATCCTCTCTTATCCTGGGATTAAAACTGAAATATTCTGATGGAATGTATTCAATCAAGGTGTACAGTCATAAAGGACACTTTCTTCAACGTCTTTTAAATCAGTTTGACCAAAAAAAAAGTTTTTAAATCATCAATCTGGTCAACCGAAAACCTTTAACGGATGTCTGCGACTCAGATTTTTTCATCTCATCAAATCAATTCATAGTTTCATGTACAATTTATCAACTTTGAGAGAAAAACCACTTCCAAAAGAAACTGTATTCAACTACCTGGAAAGCCGCCTCCTCCCTTCAGCTGGCCCAGCCGTTGAATTTCAGAGAGAGCGGAAAAAAAAAAAGAGAGTCGCAGAGCTCGCTTCGTGCGAAGGTGACAAGAGATCAGCCGAGAGATAGCGAGTCGAACATGGAGTGTGAGAAGGAGTCAAGAGTGGAACGCGCGGTGTGAAACTGGGAGCAGGTGTGAGGGTAAAAAGGGGTAAGAGTGTGAGGGGGGGGAGTGCGTACGCTACAAAGAGGGTTCACTGCGAGGAGCCGCCGTCCAACACTTCTGTCCCTCTCAGACGGCACTCGCGGACTTGTGTGTCTGGACAAGAGGGAGCTGTGTGGGAGTTCACTGTCCGCATGAATGTGCTTTGTCAAACCATCAGTGTGAGACAGGTGTGACGCGAGAATCCCACTGATACCCTTAATGCGCCACAACAGAGAGACTTTTCTGCAGCCATTCGGACCTTACGCTACAAAACCACGAGTTTCAGTCATCGGCATTCATCGGGTAACAACTCAGCCAAGCACCTGAAACGGAACGCATCGGTGGAGAGATTGGACGACGAAATAAAAGTGAGACCGGAAGGTGAAGTTCAGTATTTTGTGCAAGGACGCAAACTCATCTATAAATCCATTCGTTCATTCAGCGCCGCCATCGCATCCGTATTCAGCTTGAGACTCGGGAAAAAGCTGGACTGCGCAGTAATTGTTTATGTGACGGTTCCCTTCTTCAAGTGACACCATGAGAGCACAGACTTTCCAAATCAATACTATACATTATACATACATTTATATTTTGAACTGCTCACGAGCTTGTCACACATCACTGCTCGAGCTTGTCGTATTACTGCGATCGAAAAACAGCGTCTGGATTCTTGGAAGAAATCGGATGCGTCTGTTCCCCCGGAATGCAAACAGTCGGCTGGATAATAAAATGTCTTTTCCTAATGCTCTCCATCGGCCTGGAGACCGCGACAGCGGCGCCTCAATTTGAAGAGAGGAATTTCTGTTGCTTTCAGCCCCCAGATGCAACTCATGCTGACATCTCGCAGTGATGCCGTTTGTCAGAGGCCACGGAGCTGCGAGGCCTCGGGAGGCTTCGCGCAGCTTTTTCAGAACTCATGCAGCATAAAAACCTGTAAATATACTGCGTGTTAACATCCTCGTGTCAGTCACATCGAACGGACCGTCTCTATTTGAGTTCCACTATTGTGACTTGGAACAGAAGTGATAAGAGTCGAGCTTTGACAGTGGTTCAACTTTTATTTTGCGTGAAAGACTAATGAATAAATGAATGAATGAATGAATGAATGAATCTTCCTGGTCACTCCTGGAAGCCCAACTCTTCCCCTCACTACATAACTATGTATATGATGCCAATGCATGCATGTGGGAGCTGGCATCAGGGAACACAAGCAGCTGGGTGGGCAAGGAATGGGTTTGATGGCTTCCTACAGAGAGCCTGTGTGTGTGTGTGTGTCTGCGAGTGACTGCACGGGTGTGTGCGTGTGTGCGTGTATGTGTGTGTGGCTTGAGGGACCGGTCTGTGGGGAGCTGATTGCACAGGCTCTCATTATGTGGCCAGTGGCTGTAATGGAGTGTGACAGCAACGTGCTGTGCTCTGGATCTCTGTCCTTCCAGCCTGCAAAGCCAATTAAACACACTATGCCCTGCTCTCCCACTGCCTTTCCGTGCTTCACTCTCCATCACTCGCTCCTTCCTCACTGCTCCTGTCACCACACCTTCCACTCCACTTCCACCACCAGCAGCCCGCCATCCCCTACCTTGTCTGTCCCCACTTTTTTTTTTGCCTTTTTGGCTTGGCTGACTGTTTCTAACCCCTGGAGCATCACTTCTCCGAGCTCAATACTTCCAGCTTCGTCCTCACTCTTTAGCTTCCGGCTCTGATTTCCTGTCGTCTACATGACAATTCCAAGCTCCAATTGCCTCCACGTCTCCCCCCCCCCCCCCCGCCCCCGTCTCTCACCCTTCAGTCACCCTCACGCTGACCCAAAGCCTGTCTCCCAGTGGCTTTGCAGGAAAGCACTGGTCCTATTTCGCAGAAGGGGGGGGAGAAAAAAAAAAAGAAGTGCTGGGCTGCAGGGTAAGACGGCCACTGATGACAGCTACCCTCTGTGCTACCGCACGAAAGAGAGAGAGAGAGAGAGAGAGAGAGAGAGAGAGAGAGAGAGAGAGAGAGAGAGAGAGAGAGAGAGAGAGAG
>JASSRZ010000001.1:17010302-17031314 GCA_032164315.1 Malacoctenus gilli
GAGAGAGAGAGAGAGAGAGAGAGAGAGAGAGAGAGAGAGAGAGAGAGAGAGAGAGAGAGCGAGAGCGAGAGCGAGAGCGAGAGAGAGCAAGAGAGAGAGCGCCATGCTTGGTTCCTCAAGACCCAGAGCAGTCACAACCACTTAGGAGGAAAAATGCCCTGCAGGACTAAAAACACACATAGTCCATTTATCACTCCCTCATAGTCCCCCAAAATGTGCGTTCACAGACTCCTACACACACAGTCCACACACAGCTGACTGTGTGAGTATGTGTGGGCTGTGTGGTCTTTGTGGACGGACAACTTTTTTTCCTTCTTGATTTCGTCCTAAACGGGCAGCCAGCGACACAGACGGAAAAAAACCCCGTCCATCTCTTGTCCTCCTGTGAGTCCCTCTGACAGCGTCCACCAAGTTACTGCAATTAGTGGCAGGATTCACTCTCTTCTGAAGTGTGACCAAAGTGGAGGAACAGAAGGGGCGACAGGCGGTGGGCTCAGTACCTGTTTTGAACCAGCCATCACGGGTGAAAGACTCCAGGGTCTCCTGAGGTTTGTTCCAGTACTCTTTAAAGACCGAGGGACCTCGAACAAGGAGGTCCCCCTCCTTCCCCTGCAGGCCTTGACATACCTGAGTCAGAGAGGGCGAGAAAAGGAGGAGAGCGAGGTCGATGAAGAGTTTCGAGGACTCGCGCGCTCTCAAAGTTAGCCGGAGTAACGCTCAGCTGTGACAGGTTACAGGCTCAGCTGGGGGAGCAGGTCGGCCTTCAACCCAAGAGTCGGCAGCTGAAGTTCAGATTTACTCATCAATTTTTGTAAGGCACGCAACTGCTTTCTGTAAACCTGTCAGTGAAAAAGTGGCGTTTGAAGTTCCAAATTGATTTTCGGAAGAATGACTGAAGGAATCAAAAATGAAAAATTGAGAAATGCCCAAAACATTTTTTTTTTTACTTCTACCATGAAAGAAACAGCCATGAGCAGAAAAAAGACCCAATCGATGATTTTTGTGAGATAATTGCCGTTTTTCTTGCGCGTCCTTTGAAGGAGACCAGCAGACACTTTTCAGATAAGTTTTTCCAAGGATTGTGCACTTGAGTCATATTGTAGCTTTTTAATTTCTCCTGTTTTTGACACATTTCTTCGAAACAGATAAGCTTGCAAAAAAAAAAGGATCCCCTGATCACCTGAGTCTCTCTGTGAGTCCCCTCAGCAATCGTGATGTTGGTTGTGTTGTTCATCACAATCCGTACGTTCACACCAGGCAGTGGCAACCCAACAGCACCTGTCAAAAGACACAAAGCAACAATCAATACAGCTTGCAAAAGTCTGACCACATGATTTTGGTCTCCGAACAGAACCGGTGTTACAACCAATGGAGTGACCATCTTCAGTTCTTGACACTTTTTTTTCTCCGAGATCGTATTAAGTGACTTCTGCAGGGCGTAAATGGTCACTTATCAGTTTTTGCTGAGCCAAACCGAGAGCCATTCGTCTCACTTCCTCCGAGTCAGCTTACTTAGACATTTATGGGGATTTTTTTGGGGGGGGCCATGTCTGATACAGCTGTATTCACCAAGATCAAATAAACTTCAAATAATGAAACCACTTTTATTTATTTATTTTTTTAGCTTTTCCACGTTTGACACCGCGTTTCATGCTGCCTCTCAAAGAAAAGGCGAGTGCAGAAATCAGTCTCTCTGTCTTAACCACTGCTGAGTGCTTGACAAGGTTTCTCCACGAAAATACAGTTGGATGTAAATGTTAGAACTGAGCTGACAAGTTATGAAGCACGATAAGAACTCAGTGTCAAAAAGGGAGTGCTTATAACAGCGAGCTGCACTCATGTTGAAGTAAAACTATTAACAATGACTGCGTTAAAAAAAAAAATGTGTGAGAAATTAGAATTCCCTCGTGGACTGACATCACCTGCAATCACTCTCTTTGTAAGTGTGAGCAAGCGTGACCTCCTGTGTTAAGTAATTAAACCAAAGAGTGCACAGGGGATACACAAAGAACGTCTTTCTTGTCCTAACTGTGCGGGCGTGTGTGTGTGTGTGTGTGTCCCGTTTGTGTGGCTGCAGTAAGGCTATTATGCCATTTCACAGACTACCGCTTCCCCAATAAAGAGCAGTCCCATGTCCTGATTAAAGAGCAATACTTTCACTTTTTATTGATCTCATCAACTCCTGTCCTGATTGGCGGACTGGCGTTTGTTGGATCGATGTGAAAGCCGACTGACCATAAAAGCAACCGTTCTGTTTCTAAGTGGACGGGCAGAGGAAGGAGCAAGTTTCGGTGATAAGGTCAGACAACCTCAATCTCGCCGAGTCGAAAAGTTAACCGTGGCTTGGATTGGATCCATTACGATGCACTTGGGTGTGAGAACATGATTCCAGCGATTCTTTCAGTTTTTTCTTGAAGTTTGAACGGATGTGAACCAAAACCGGCAGGCTGACATCAAACAACTGCGTCGTTTGTACAAAATTAATGCAACAATGATGAAAGACATCCAAATTTCACTAACCAGGGATTTGACAGGATGTCACTCATATCTTCCTCAAAGCATTTGACCAGGGACCAACGCAACGAGACAACACCTGGAACATTCCTTCACATCAGGACAGTCTAAATTGTCGACGACCTATTGAAATGTATCGTGAGTTACTCCTAAGGTGAAAATATTATCCTTCTTATCAGATTTATAACCTTGAGCTCACTTGGATGTATGGGATGAAAATGGACCAAAAATTGGGCAATGACTCACTATACTTCCTTCGCTATTCAAGGCAAGTTTTAATATTTTCTAATTCTGTCTTTTTTACTGAAATGAGGGACATGCTGTTCTTGGACAATTGTCCCGTGGGAGTCCAGGGCCTCACATATTAACTAGAACATGCACATAAAGGTCAATTTATCCGTTTTTTTTTCGTTAGGTTTTGAAATTTCTCGATGAAATAATCAGCGGCCCGTGTGCAGCATTGCCGAATCCTGTAAGCGTCGGCAGAATAGGCATCAGGGTTATAGAGAGGCTGTAGTTTCGTGGTACAACTCAGTATGTCATCGAAAAGAAAAGTCTGATATTTGTATCTTATTGAGAGAGAGGGAAAAAAACAGTTCATCCAGGTCAACTCCTTCCTTTTAGCTAAACCAGGGTTTGTTTTACAACATTCTCGTGAATACGTCGCTGTATTTTTCCGTCGTCGAAAATAACGCTGTGTCTGACTGTGTTAGCAATCCAAATTATGCCAAAGCAATTGAAATAAGAAGGTCCATTTACCCCCCCCCCCCCCAACTTTAAATTATTCTTTAGAATGAACTTGTTAAAAAATAGATTACAAAAATCTATTTAAAGGGAGATCAATCCTTCAGCCTCTCTTTCCATTTTCTTTAATTGGGGTGAAAAGGTGTGGACTGAGTAATTTACCACAAGTTCTTCACTCGATGGAGTGAAAAACAACCATCTACAAAATGACAAAAACAGGCTCCTCTCTTTCAATGACAAAGTCTCGAAAAATCCATTTACAGTTCGACTGCTGGACTCTCTTTGTCCTTCCGTGCCCTCCTCTATCATCTTTTTTTTTTTTTTTTTTGGGCTCCCACACATCAGTCGCTTGAGAAATTTTCCAAGACTTGTACAATTCTGTTCTCGATGATTCAACAAGATTGAGGGCGATTTTGCAGAGAGCGGGCAGGTTATAACTGCCCCATGCTGTCTGGGGGAGAAAGGTCTGTGTGGGGAGTCGAGGAGGAATGACGTCCAAAAAAGGTTTGTTCTGCGCTCGCTCTTCCAAGAAGTTAATGCAAGACTTATGTGACGCTGCATCTGTGGACGGAGGCTGAGAAGTAGGACAAAAAAATTGAATCAAAAAGATGAAGGGGGCAGCGGAGTGAGATAATAGTGATACAGAGGGGGGGGGGGGCAAAAAAACAAGGATGAACCCAACTCATATGTTTACATCTTGCAAGGGCAATGTGACCTAGAAAGCCTGTTATTATGGAATGCTCTCAAACTGTAAGCTACACAATAAAATCAGGCCAGTCAGATGCCCTAAATACAGTGGAAAACTATGAATATAAAGTGCTGTCAATAGGAGATATTAGGAATCGAGCTGTCGTCTTTCAGCTGGGGGGGGGGGGGGCGGGGGAAAAAAGAAGGTGCTTGTAACAGACAGGGAAAGAGAGAGGGTGACACCACTTCACCACTCTTCTGAGAGTGTTTCCTGCGGTTGCTATTGATCCATTTTAACCTACTTAAAGACAAGACAGGAACACACAGACTCAAACAGGCACCCGCTCGTGCCTGCATACGCTCCCACATAACTGCACTGACATACACATGTCTTCCACGAGTGCCGCAGTCTGAACATCAATAGCGGCGCAGACCTCTTGAAGCCATTCTTAATAATCACCTGAGAGGAATCAAACACAGCCTGCTCAGTTTCTGCCAAACATTCGCTGACAAACAAACAACACAATACCCCAACAAAGCAGCAGACTGAGGATTACCCAATCCACTGGCAGGCTAATTAGCTCTACCTGTAAGAGGAAGTGTTGGCTGGGGAACACGAGAGGCAGGAGCTGTGGGGGCAGAGAGGAAGAGGGGAGGGCGGCAGAAGACGGCAGAAGAAAGCAGCAGCCACAAGTCTGACCTCATTTCTAAAGCTTGCTTTTGTTTCGGCACGTGTGAGGGAGGCGTCGGCGGGATAACGGTGGGTTTACCCCGACATCACGCCAGGGGGGAACTGTCTCTGATCAACGCAGCGTGTGCGGCTGAGGCACTCAGTCGCAATGGAAGATGATAGAACGCAGTCAGACAAACGTGGAAGACACATTATCGAGAAGAATAAAGTTATTAGAGCTGTTGTCACGCAAGCAGTTATTTTCCTCCGCAAAGCGTGTCAAACAAACCAGCCAAATCAGCTGAAACAAGGTGTCAATGGAGCAGCAGCACCTCTTTTGCTTGAAAAAAATGATCAACAATGAATGTTAAAGAGTGCACTTTTTCACCACTTTTGCACATCTGCCGAGAAAAAGAACTGGAATAAGCTTGGAATCAGCAACAGATTTCGATTGTGTTATCAAAATTAATTTGAAACACTGATTAAATCATTCAGAAGAAGAAGACAAGTGTCTACGAGCCCAAAAGCGGCTCACTTTTAGCAGCTACCTCACGGATCTCACAAACAAATCAGCAGAATCACACTTAATGGGATGTGCGATTATCGCCTGCTCCACAATAAACTTCAGCTTTGGGGGGGGAAGAAAAACAGGAAAGCAAAGCCCCCCAATTCTCTGCTCCATTGACTCTTTTTTTTTTTTTTGACTCCTATTCGTCTCCACAACCGAGTAAATACAGAAAACTACATTTCAGCAGAAGAAACTACTGATTGCAAGTTTGTTGATTGATAATAACCAAACGGCAGCCAAATGGAAACCCAAATTACTTCGGAGCGACAACAGAACGTGTTGCATTTTCCTCCTTCGGCCTTTCAAATCACATTACGATCATTTCGAAGATTTAAAGTCGCACAGGCCAGCTCAGCCCTCAGAGGAAGTCAACCACCCACAAATCACGCTGTTCGCCATCAGTGCAGCTGTGGCCGTCAAAGACACCATCATGACAACATCACTGGACTCACGGTACGACATTTCCAAAATCGGACAACAGTGATCAACATTCTCAAAAAGATTGAACTTTGACAATCTGGAATTAGAATAACAAATGCTGCAATTTCCTTCTAATAGGACTGGTCAACGTATTGATGTTTACAAAAAAATCAAGGTTGTTTATTCGTACAATATAGAGTCGCAAGTATTCCTCCTTTCCCATGAAGGTTGATTTACATGCCTCTAGTTGATTTGCGAAAGCATGAGGACCTGCTGCATTCATGTCTTGACTGACACCCGAGGTTGCACAACATCACATTCGTTTCCCGGAATGAGTGAGTTGCAGTCAGCAACTCTGCTAAAACAGAGTTTTTTTCTCCTTTACTGTTTAGTTTACTTGTATTCATGTCTGGTTGCATACGAGTGGATCTCCTTTATCAGACTCAAGTACCTGGGACGCGTGGGCCCTTGAGAGGGTTTGACAGCGCCATGCCGATCTCTGTCATGCCGTAGCGTTCCAGCAGCGTGTGTCCGGTGATCTCCTCCCAGCGCTGCAGAGTCGGAAGTGGGAGAGCAGCAGAGCCTGAAACCATCAGCCTGAGAGAGAGAGACAGGGAGAGAGACAGGGAGAGAGAGAGAGAGAGACAGACAGAGAGACAGAGAGAGAGAGAGAGAATTTGATAACATGAGACTGCAAGCTCCAAAAACAATGTTACTGGGTTGTGTTGTGCCATAAGAACACCCCCCCCCACACACACACACACACACTGATGGTGACAACTAGAAATCAGCAGAAAAAAATGAAAAGAAAAACATGTGGCACAAAAGGTTGAGTATCAAACAGAAAAGTGTTGTTATGACGAGTATTTAATAGTATATTAAATACTAAATAGTAATACTAAATAGTATATTAAAAACTATATGAGTATTTATGAAGAGTAATTTTGTTCTACTTTCATGTGAGCTTTAAACTGTGAGGATTTGCTGGGTGAAGATGGGCAGCAACACTGCGCGAAGAAGAGGAACCATGTTGGAGTTTGTGTGCTAAAAGCTGCAGGAAGTTGGTCGCAGCAGTTTGGCCCATTGATTTGGAGCGCTTACTTACACTGTCAGCAGTTGGAGCTGCAGCAGCGGCTGTGATACACAGCTCATTGAGACAATTAGGTGCTTCAAGCCCTCAGTGTTTGAAGCAGTTTGTGATACAGTCACTGTGTTCTGCCTTTGAGTCTCAACCCAGACTAATCTGAACAGGCTTGATATGATCACACTTTTAATGCCTTCTGACGTCCATGAGAAAAACATAATTACTGTTTCTACTTTTGCATAAGTAGATATATTGCAAACAGGAAGAAATGAATGATAAATAAAAGCAAGGACAAAGTTTAGAACTGTTGTTTGGCCCTCATTGGAAACTCTGTTGTAATTCCACAGAAGGCTCCACAGTGAATATTGGCATCTAAAGTTTGGTTACCTCCAACTGATGAAAAAAAGATTAAAAAAAATAACTTAATACATTACAGTAAACCTAATATCTGCTACACTCGCTTTAAACTATGAATGCGCCGTGTGTAAGGACTTCCTCTGGATCAAATCATTGTGTTCAGGTTCTTTTTAGAGAACAAGGAGGAATCTTAGTAAGTGTCTTTCAGTATTTAATATCATTTTCCAGTTATAAATCACGCGCGCACACACACACGCGCAAGCACGCACAAGCCGACCCATGAGAGAACTGCTTGCCATTGATCCCACCACCAGTACCTGATCCTCTCCTTGCAGACTGCTTTGACAAAGTCTTTCACACGAGGGTGTGTGAAGTGCTGATCATAGTACTGGATCAGCTTAGAGTAAATAGTTGGCACAGCCATGAACACATTAACGATGGGAGCCTTGGAGCTCAGCAGCATCTCCCAGACCTGCGTGCAGAGAGAGAAAAAGAGAGAGAGAGAGAGGGAGAGAGAGGGGGGGGGGGAGATAAGCACAACATATAACTGAAGAGGGAAGAAAGGACAGCGATAAGGCGAGGCACAGAACGGTGTCTATCTAACAAACTAAATTATTACGTCGAGACTTATTCCATTAGTGTATGCAACAGAAAAAAAGGAGATTTTTTTCCCCCCTCATTTATTTGATGTAAATGGCAAAGTAAAGTCCAGGCGGCAGCCTCATATTTAACCTGTCAACACAACTCCGAAAAAAAGACAAGGAAAGAAGCCGAGATTTGTAAAGGTCAGGAGGAGGAAAACAGCCGACTGCTGTGGGGCAGAGCAGCAACACCAGGCAGTTAAAAGGCCTTCAGTGCCGCTACTTTTGACAAATGTGCTTTTTGACTCTCACAGAAGGAGCCGCCCGCGTCCTCTGCTGCATTCGGCGCGACGCTTCCACAGCACCCGGACACTGACGGGCACGGACATGCGTCGGGAACTCCACGCACATGTAAAGATACCGTTTGGATATCACATAAACTCACTTGCTCAAGGACAAAGCCGTTCTCCACGCCCCGCCCCACCCACTCCACCTCATGCCTCCCGCTCGCACACGCACACACGTACGCACACACAAAGAAGCACACAGCCTGGATACATTGCAGGAGACGATGGGAGGATGGGACGACAGCATGAATTAAGTGAAGGTGAACGACAGCTTCTCTAAGTCCCGTCCTTCTCCCCCCCAAGGGAGACAAAATGCTCCTCCCCAGCTGTCTCCCCTCTCAGTCTCAGTCTGCTCATCCCCACTTCTTCTTCTTCTTCTTCTTCTTTCATTCTCCCCCCGTCTTCCAAGTGCTTCTTTTTCATTCTCCACTTCCATCTCTGACCTCGCATCTTTCTTCATCTTTCCTTTTTCCTCTCTACTCTTCTCTCACTATCTCACATTCACTTACCTTCTCTCTCCATTTCGTAATTTCCTGCTTCGCTGCCTCTGCGACCCCCCCCCCCCCCCGCACACGCACACACATACACACACACTGAGCTATATTCTCACAGACAGAAAAATGCAGTCTCTCTCATCATCACTCTCACCTATTGTAGCACAACATCCTTCCTAATGTGCCAGCAATTTTTAAACTCTTCCTTCCACTTCTCCTCTGTGTGACCTCCTCACAGCTTCACCTGATCTATTATCTATCAAATTACTGCCTCCTCTCCCTCTAATAAACAAACACAGCTGAGATATATAGACAAATAAAGGGGAGATGATGATGGTGCGCAAACAGTCCAATCATTTTCCAATCTCATTTCCCATGATATCATTACAAGTTGGTGTGAAAATTGCCATGCGAGTGCCGTTCACCTGTGCACATACAGAATAAAACTTTGTGCAGAGGGGAGGATTATTAACTGAGGGTGCCCTGACCATTCTGGGTGATGTCTATCAAGTGCACTGAAGCGCTTCCACCAAGTCCACTCTGGAGGGGAGAGGAAGGCAATTTATGTCTGTCAAAGAGCTGCCCTCCACCTAGGGGACAGGATGCGGTGAAAGCCCAGAGCCATGGCCTGCATCCTAAACATCTTCAAAAGCCGCTCGACCCTTCCACTCAAGATGGGAACTCCGACGCAATCGCAAGAGCGATTCTTGCCGAGAAAAGGGCTGGTTGTTGGATGTCGGCGCGCCGGGGACCATGATGGCTGCAAACTGTCGGGGACGAGAAGCCGCCTTCGGGACGAGTTCAAGCATTTTCCCCATTTCTATTTCCAAATTTCTCCTCTCCATCAAGCAACCTTTTAACAGTTTGAATATAAAGTTCTTCGTCAGAACCAGAAATTTTAACTCCATGATTGGATTGGTAGAAAAGTTCGCTGGGAATCAAGTCAGTGGGGTACATTTTCAATGGGCCGTGGAGGTCTTCATGAGGCTTAAAGCCACTTTAGAAAACATTCCTAATCTGTCCCTGAAGACAGGATTTGGCATGTGTACTTATAATCCCAACTCATACAACATTCAATTTTTATAAAAGTCAAAAAAGAAAGCGGAGAAGTCGGGCTTTGTGCACGTATCAGTCCTGTTGTGCGACTGCCAAATCACAGACAGGAGTCACCGCCGTGTCATATTATTTGGTCAGACTCGCAAAAACAGTATTAAACGACTGTCGGATATTGAGAGTTGGAGGAACTTTTGGAAGAAGGGCCAGAGGTTTGCACATTTTGACAATTCCACAGCCGCCAAAAAATACAAGAAAAACAAAATGTTTTCACGCAGTCACATTCGGCATCTATTCAACTGCTGTTGATTTGTTTAAGTGGGGGAGGGGGGGCAGCAGTGGTGGGCGACTCCCAGGACCACCAAGTGTGAGGTGAACGTGCTGTCTGTAAAGCCACAGCTGTTGGGAGTCTTTTCCTTCTTCAGCCATCACTGTTTAAAATATTCCTTTATAGATATCCATACGACTCTGAATTACAGAACAGGCAGTTGAAAGTGTTTCCAAGCAGCACCTCCATCAATCAGGCTACTTAATAGAATGCCTTTGCCTCTTACAACACAATAAACCGATGCCTCAGCCCTCCCTCCCGAGGAATCCCTCAACAATGACTGTGGTATTAGATTCAAGTGCTTGCTGTGATGAAGCAGTCAATAGGGATTCAAATAAATAAATAACATGTGACCGGCGCGGTGTGAACCCCGGGACGAGTATCTGCTCCCATCAGCCCGCAACAGCACACTTGAAATAGACTTATCTGTGATTTACTGGATCACAATCCCTGCGCTGAAAATTTCTGCCACTATCTCCGGGCAAAATCGTCAAAAAAAATCAATGGCGGCCTCTGCTGCCTAGGCTACCCTTCAAAGATCTTAGGGGATAGAGGAGACAGACTATCGATCACTTCATCAATGTACTGTAACTTCAGCAGGGAGGAGAATAAAGGCTTTTTCTGAGGATGAGAGGAAGGTTTTGTGGGGTGGTACACAAGGTCAGGGATAACAGTTGAATACTGATAGCTTGAACAGTGCAGCAATACCCGTGTTGACAGAAACATGCGTCCTTTAAGGACCTTTCTCCTTCATCGGCTTTTAGAGCCATTAGATTGTCGAGTTCCTGACTTACAAACAGAAAAACGCACATACATTTGAAAACATGTGCATTTACTCTCCTATAACACCACACCCACGCACACACTTAGCACCCCATCTTCCCCTCCCGTCTCAGGGCCAAACAAGCACTATCATCCTTCAATGTCAGCTCATCGATTGATCTGCTGCTTAAGCCCCTGCCGTGAGTCGGCATTGGTCAGATACAAAGCCACACAGGGCAATTCATCACAGAGCCCCAAACACTTAGTTTGACAGTCCGAGCGGGGAGGCGGAGAAGGTGAAAAAGATGGAGGCGAGGCAGATAGAAGGAGAAGGGGATGGAGCGAGGAGCATGAGGAGAAGAAAAAAAGGAAGTGGGAAGAGGAAAACATGAATAGAGAAAGAGGAATTGATTTGGAACGAGCTGAGGGTCTTTATTTTAACCCATCAACTTCTTGTTCTTACCAGACCCCAAATCGGAGGTGCTTTTAACCGTTATTTCGAGCACTTCTGCTCGCCTACAGCTGTAAATTGTCCCTTTTGTTCAGGAGTGTTGATTAAGTGTGTGCCGACTGTGCAGGAGGCAGCGAGAGAAGAGGTAGAAGACAAAAAAAAAAAAAAAAGAAGGGGGGGGGGCATTTCGCACCTTTTGCGGTTGAAATTCAGGAAGCATGACGCAGGTGGCGCCCACCCAGAGCGGGCACAGGAGCTTGTTAACGATGCCGTGCACGTGGTGAAGCGGCAAGGTGTGAAGGATGACATCATCTTTGGACCACGCCCACTCTGAAATGAGACACTGGACCTGCGGTGGGGGAGGGGGGCGAGAGGGAAAGGACAGGGGAAGGGGAGTGGGAGGGAGGGAGATGTCAGCATATCATAGAGTCCGCGAAATAAATCACCTCGATCAGCGTTCACTGCGGCAGCCATTTGTTACAATGATCTCCTTTAAACCCTCGTTTGGTCCTCTTCCAGATAGCAGATAGATTTTTTTTTTCTTTTGGGTGACTTATTTGAATTCTTTGCCATTGTACTGATGTGATCTACAAGTGAAAGAAAAAGACATCTGCAACACATCGCTCCGAATGCAACACCTGAGGCGATGCTTTTAAAGCCTGGCTATATCTTATTATTTGCAATAATTCCCAACTATTTCTCGTTTTTTTATGGCTCCAAAGAAACAATAGATTTTTTTCCCCCACAAGATTGCCTCGATAACCTAATTTTTTAGAGGAGGAAATGTAATCTAATTACAAATGTAGGCAATCTATTTAGAAAAAATAAAATAAACAGTGGAAATTAAATGGATTTTTTTAGTTCACAGTGAAATCCGGAAGCCTCGAATGGGGCCGAAACTATTTCAAACTTCTAAATATTCTCAGCTAAATCAAAAAGTCGTCCGTTTAATTAAGCTGACAGCGGCTCTTTCCAGGAACTCTGACAGCCTGATGTTGTTGCCTTCCAGGAAGACCGACAGACTCACTTAATCACTCACTCACTCACTCACTCGCTGGACCGACCACGGGCAAATGAACCTTTGTCTCCTTTTAGAGCGGTTTTCTTTTCCACGCTGTTGGACATGTAGGTCAATTTCACTTGAAAACATACAGCACAATCTTGAGGAGACCCTCTAATGGCATAAATTAGTGATCATTTAAGATCCTTGACGGGGACGAAATAGGAACGATGCTAATCAGGGGCTCAAATATGCATGCTGGGTCGTCTGAGCACCTCTTAATAGAAACATGCACACAAAGGGTGAAAAATGATTTTTGGACAGTTTTCTAAAAACTAACATTTGATGTAAAATGATCATTCGTCAGAGAGAGAGACCATGTGCATAAACTTGTAGATAATACACAAGTCACTCATAGTTGAGGCACCAAAACAGACATATAAAAACGGGTGTCGATTTATGTCTTCCTACAGGAAATTAAATAAGTAGGAGACAATGGTTTTTTTATTGAACAATATGTAAAATGAGAAGTAATTTTTAAACTGTTTTTAACATAGAATTTGGATTTTATTCACAGTTTGGAGCCTTTTCACTGAAAAACTAAATAATTAATAATATACAAACAATAAAAAAATCTCTAAAGCTCCGTTTGACCCTGATTGATCCAAACAACTCTTAAAGAAAGCTTTTGCAGTAGAATGAAAAACATTTTTTTTGACTCCAGAATAATCAGTAAGATTTTATTCACCATGGCTTGGATGCTGCTGTGCGTGTGTAGGACTCCTTTGGGTCGACCTGTGGTCCCACTGGTGTAGATGATCATGGCGGGCCGCTCCCCCCAGTCAGCGACAGTCACTTCCTCCGCCTGCGTGTCCGCCACGTGTAAATCACTCAGGCTAGAAGTAGGGGGCATCGACAAGCACGGCAGCCTCAGTCTCTCCGCCAGAGGCTGAAGCGTTTCCACGCAGGGATGAGCGGCCACCAGCAGTGAACTCTGGGAATCGGAGATTATGTACTCCAGTTCAGATGGCGGGTGTTTTCTGTAGAGGGGCACCGCTGTCCCACCGCTCATCCAGGCTGCCCACTGGGCCACTGTATAGGAGGCATCATTAGTACACAGGAAGGAGATCCGCTTGCCTTCCAGAGCCCCGAAGTCAGAGTTGAGCGCGTCGCTGATTTGACTTGCAAGCGCCAAACTGCTGGAGTACAGCTGCTTGTAGCTGTGGCTGCCACTGCTGTCGACGATCGCGATTCTGTCACCAAACGTCGGAGCCCTGGTAAATACTGGCTTCTGGTTTGTCCTCGACGACGGCGCCGTCGTCCAGCTGTGAGCCCCTCTTAGAGGGGATGTTCCAAGCAGCCATTGCGGTGACGCACAAGAAGTTCTGCACAGCGCGGCTTTCCAGTGTGGCTGAGTCCACTTCAAAGAGTGGCAGGCAGAGGATAGAAGTCCCGACACCATGTTTTAAAAAACGCTGGTAATATTGAACAACTTCAAAAGCTCAAGATGGCTCCATTCTTTCTCTCTTGTATCTCCTCATCTCAGACGATATCTGCAATTTGAAAAGATAATCAGAATCGTGGGTTTGGTTTCACAACAGAGACACAAAAAGTCAGACGACACACTGCAGCTCATGGTCCATTTCACAGTCTGTTATTCACCTTTCTCTTGTTTATGCCAGAACTATTGAAACAGTTCGGAATCACTTTCTGAATTCATTTGACATATCAAACATGAGACACGTATATTATTCAGAGTCCACTTTTTTATTTTCACATTTATTTTCAGATATATTTTCCTGCACGTTCAGGAACTTATCTCGAGAACAAAGAGGTTAAACAGCTGTTTTGGTTAATTATTAACGTTATTTTGACGATCTTTCTAAAAAAAACAAAACACGTAAGACCTATCTTGGTTAGTTAGAGGAGCTGGTTTCTCATACTACAAACGCTTCACTCCGATTTCGTTAACGTGCAAAAAACAATTCAGGAGACTTCTCCTCAAATGTTTGATTATTTTGTTGACATCACTTTACTTCGAGAAAAAGACTGAAGTGAACAACAAAGTGACTAAAATCGGAGAATAGAGCTTCCTTAATAGAATGGAAAAACCGCAGATATCTGCAGAATGAAGCCTGTTTTCGCTGTGTATTGGTCTGTGCCTGCTATTTCTCTTTCACCTTACCTAAAAGCGAAGCCGGCTGCTGTCGTGAAGGACGGTGCAACGGCATTAATTGTCCGACAGGAAACAGCCGTTAGTTCCGAGCTGGTGAGTACAATTTGCTAATCCCGATCGACCGAAACTTTCATAAAAATGCGTTTCAGTGTTCAATATCAACGTAGTACTGGTTTCGATAGTTTTGGTCTTTTTTGTTTGACACATTTCATCGTCGGAGATGTTTTTAGTTACGAAAGAACGATCTTACATCTGTTTACAGAGCGGTTTGTGATGGGGAACGTAAAAATACGAGTTTTGAAAATAAGTAACTGAAAAAAGTCTCAAACCATTGACACGACCGAACAATACAGAGAATGTAGATACGTAAAGATCATTTTAAAACACAAATCATTTATATCTAAAAATAAATAAATCAAAATAAAGGGCTCTCGCTCCCCTCCAAAGTTTGAGTGGTGAACACCTTTTTATCAGAGACCTTTTCAATCTTTTGCTCCTTCCAAAAGAGGTTTTTGATTTCCCTGAACATGGACAGAAAAAGCGACAGAAATAGCTCTAACACTGTGAAGCAGCTTCTACTTGTAAACACAGAAAAGCAAGTTCTTTAAGGTTTTTAAAAGTCAAGCTAAAATCCCAACTGTTCATAGTTGTACTTCATTCCCTAATTTCAGTACTTTTATTTTATTTGTTTTGAACACTCGTGTGTAGAGCAATGAAACATATTTCTTAAATCGATATGATAATTATTATTGAACTTTTAGGAGTACCTCCTAACTACAGACTCAGGGACGGCGTGTTGTTAGAAACTGTATCAATAATTATAGATCTACAGGCATGTGTTGTCGTCTCCCTTGCTGTCATCTGCCTTGCATGTGGTTCTTCACTGAGCTTAGTGATTATTGGCAAGACTCCCTCACCCAATTTCTAAAGACCTGCAGATCCAGTGGAGAAGCAGCTCACTGGAGACCAGGACAGGGGAGGGGAGCGTAGGGGGCATATATGCAGCTACCCCACACAGTGCTGTGTTTGGCTTCAGATCACATGCCAGTCCTGCCACTCGGTGTGCCAACAAGCTTGGCTGGCTTCATCATCACAGTGCAAGTGGGTACATTCAACCGCCAGCTGGCAGTCGCGGGCCTCAGATAAGAGAATGGTACAGACATGGCACACGTTCAAAAAGTTTTCGCTTCCCTCCCCAAACCCCCTACACTGCAAACGAGGATGGCATGTTCCTAACGAAACTGGAGCCTTTGTTTCAGAGAACTCCCCTCCACTCTCAGGAATAGTATCGCCAAAGACCCCTCGTTCCCATTCGTAGGGAAAATGATATTGAATGGGGATGCTATGCTACCCAAGCAACTATGTGATTTCCACAGAAGCTTTTATTTGTAGGGTATTTGCAGAGTCTTCAGCCCTTTTTTTGATGCAGATGGCGCCGCCACATTTTCCCAGGATTTAACCGAAAAAATGCCTGAATATCGCCTCTGATGAAACGAAAATAAGGCACAGACGACCCATGTTTTTTGGATTTGTTTCCTGGAGGCTGGCCATATTTTTGACATGCGTTATTTGGGGACTGGAATCAGAGCCAATGACAGAAAAGCTACTGGAGACTTACAGGGATGGAGGAGGATAAACAACGTCGCGTACGTGTCCGTTCGAGGACTTGAGAGGACGGGACGCGGCTATTGTGGGGAATTTTCGATTTTCGGCTAAGGAACGACCACGGTTAGACTGAGAATATAGTGAGCAGGAGCTGGCATTCTGCTGCGATGGCCTGCTGCCAGCGTACCATTCAGAAAAGACCACCTGAAAGGCTCTCGGCACTGATGGGCAGGATGGCCGCAAGCAGGCGCCAACTCCCATCTTGGCAAGGGACGGCATCGGAGGAAAAGAGAAAGTGGGGACCCCCCACAGATCTGTGAGAGAGGCTGAGATGGTAACACAAACCGTGGGGAGTACCCAAGCATGTGTCAGGTTGGCATCAATGTGAGAATGTCTTGGCAAGCACCGCGTTCTCTCCCCTCCCACCCCAGCTCACACACAAACACACTGTTGCCCTGCTTGGAACACATGGTACATCAGCAGCGGCATCTGGCCACGCTGACTCCTGGCAGCTGCGCTTCGTCTTCGCCAGTTGGGAGTCTTGGCACTGCCACTTCATCAACTACCTGTGGCTCCTCCTGGGTAAAAAGGCGGGCGATGAATTATTCTGAGGCTGCAGCTGCAAACTTGACTTTCATCCAAGAGACTCACTGTAAACATATGACTGCCTCGCAGAGCACATGCCACCCACATACTAATGCGCGGTTGACGACATGGCTCGTACGCAGCCGAACGGGAATCGCGTGTCCTCATGTGATGCTATGGTTCATTTAAGGTGACTTATGAAGGCTGCTCTGTGACAATTTTTTTTTTTTTTATAAAAACATCATCTGAGGAGAAAACGGGCACATTTAGCGTGACCCAGGTTGAAATTTGCAACGAACAACTTGGAGATTTTTGTCTGTCAAAAAAAAAAAAAAAAAAAAGTGATTTTAAAGCTTCTGATCAACAAAAGCACAGTGAGTGAATGGCAAACATAAGTGGCAGTAACACAACATTCAGGGAAGCTTTGCATTTAAAGCTTAGTGCTCTTCATCTGGCAGCATCAGCCTGTCCCTTTGTGTTGGGAAATGGTGTTGAAAGATCAAATCAAAAGCCAAGGATTACACTGAAAGGAATTTTCCTACCATTTTTATAACGAACAAATGGATGGGTGACCTTTCAACTCTACAATTACTCCCTCACATTCCTGTTCTAATGGAGGTTTTGACAGCCAAGGACATTTGCCTCAAGCACTTTGAATACATTTCAGCTGTGACACCATGGATTGCTAACAAAGGTTAGAGAACAGCTTTGTCAGAAGATTTCCTCCCCTGGAAGCGGAAAAAAAAAAAATCCATCGGCATCTCTGAGAGGCGCTCACATTGATTGAATTTGTTTTCATCCATGTTTCGAAAACTTGAGTTAATGTTGATAAGTGGAGCTTTATTTGATGCTTGATTTTTTTTTTTTTTTTTAACGACACATTTATTTAAACTATTGATATTCTAATATCATCGTCTCTGGATCCCTGAGTTTCATCATTGAAATGCATTTTTTTTGTCAGCTTCTCTCCATCTGCCCAGAAATGTGTTTGTGTTGTCCTGCAGACGCTATTGATTTTTTTTTTTTTTTTTTTTTTGGACTTGAAGAAATCCTCACATGGAAGGTTCTCAGGGCAAAAATCCAAAGCTTTCAATTTATCCCAAATGTCAGCTCTTCTGCCATCCAGGATTGATAGCAGCACTCTTCAAAGAACTTCATCGTGTCTCTTGTGAGCACAGTTAAGTTTCAGGTAAACAAAGTGCACGCTGACTTAAGGTATTGATCGTGTGCTTTTTTATCCACAGATATTAATGCGTTAAGTTAAATTCGAGTAAAATGGGGGAAAACTGAAGTCAAAAAGTCTAAATCAAACATCAGGACATCCCTTTACTTTCCACAGAGTCGTTTGCTCTCAGCTACTCCAAAACTACGTGACCCAATTTGAATCCCAAACTTGTGTTAGTAATTTTTCAAGTCTTCCTTTGCGTGAAATGTTGTTGGCAAGCTGTTAAAATCTGTCAAATTTTGAATACGTCTCACACATATACAGACACACACTTGCGGTCTCACTTTTTTTTTTTTCTCCCTTCTTTTTTTTTTTTTTTTCTGTTGGTGTTAGTCATCTGACAGTGACCCAGTGGGAGTTTTTTCCTCCATCTGTGTCAGTCTGACCCATTTTAGCCCTCGGCCACATCCAACTGTTCCATGTCCCAAACATATGTGGGGTGGCGGGGGGATAAGCGAAGCATCGCCGCGCGGGACCTGCAGACACACACTGCCGATATGACACTGGACCCTGCTTTCCTGTCTGTCTGCTTCCCACAACATATGCCAACACTTCTCCTGCTGCGTCTCCTTCCTCCTCGCAGTTGAGCTTGACTGTGTGTATATTTGATGATCAGGTGAAAATCACTTGCGAGGATTTTCTTTCCGTTGTGCCGTTTTCCTTTGTGTGCTGGTACGACTATGGCCTTGGTCCCCTTGCTCTGTCTTCACTTGCTGTCTTTCGGTCTTCATATTTCCCTTAATATGAGTCTGCATTCCTTATGTTTCTACTGGCTAAACTAATGATAAGACATCTGAAAGGGTACAGTAGTATTTTTGCAGCTCAGGACACTGGCCATTGAGGCCAGGACAGGCCAAACGGAAGAAGGTTGTGGTTTGTTTTTTTTTTGTCGAGTGGTTCATAGTTGGCAGATGAGATGGTTTCATTGCACAGAGCCAGGACCCACTGGGGACTGAGGGTGTGAGGCACATATGGGCAAACAGGCTGCTGATGAGCTGCTTATGTGAGGCTCTCATTTTGGCCTCAGAGAGACGGAGAGAGATGTCTCCACCAGCAGGATTTAAAGTGGCAATGTGCTGTGGATCTGCATTGTGTGCGGTTGGCACCGAGTCTCGTGGAGATCAGCTACGTTTGTGTGCTCGCGCATTCTCATAATAAATATCCAGATCTAAATACATCAGCAGCAAACGCTGCATAACAATAAGGGGTACGCGACGAAGCCTGAAACTTGTTATTGTAATTTACACGTTCTCTGAATAATTGAGGCAGACGATGTGGTCAAACGGACAGAATAAAGTTGATTTAACTCTACTCTTAAGGTAACTCACCCTAAATAAATTATATCCAACTTCCTGACCTACTGGCTGCAGTAAGCCTGAGAAGTCTTTTTTTTCTTTTATAGCTTTCCACTAATGCCTTATTGATTCCCCTTTTGTTCCCTTTTAACTTGCACATATAAAAATGGAAAATATTCTGCTTGACAGACGATCAGAACTTCCGCCCTCCCTCTTCTTATTCAGCTCACTAACTGCCTCCTCGACAATATGCATGCCTCTGATCGTTGGGAGTGTAACGGCATCGCATTCAAAACCAGGATGCCAGCCTTGCATATGGTTGTACTACATTACACCCAGACATAAACTGAAATGATGACTTCTTCCATTCTGTAGATTCATTTAAATGATGCCCTCAACGAAGCCTGGATAAAAATAGATGGCGCTCGTAGCAGGAGATGGCTGTTTAAAATGTCTCCAGAAGCTTAACAAACACTTGTCATGGTTGATGTGTGCTTGGCTTAAGAAAGTTACATTGCCCATATATCCTCTTTGTACAATTTGCCGAAATTTATTTTTCCACTTGGTGGCCATCTGTCTTCCTCCTGCAAACATGCACATATTACAGTGCAAGTAGACACACATGCACACTCATTCAAACACACACAGACACACACACAGACACACACACACACACACACACACACACACACACACACACACACACACTTGGAGGCTGCCAGGCTGCTTGGGTGGTGTGTTGTTCTCTGAGAGACGGGGCCATATGCTGTCTAGCCTCCCAGGGAGGGCAGAGCCTGCCACTGCACTGTTGTCCCAACTTTATTGGTGACACTTTGTGGCACAACACCTGATCCACCGGTAGCCTTGAAACTCATCTCTCTACCTACTGGCAGTTGGCGTAATCAATTTTTCAACGTCTTGATGTTGAGGAGAAGAAAGAGGCTCTGTATTGTGGGCACGCACCGAAATGATCGACGCACGTTTGTCTTCAAACCTTCATGTATTTTCAGTTGATCTACATAAACAAATCTGATTTCATCAAAGGTTAAATATTCCTTTAACCTTTACCTGTTTATCTAAACATACCCCAAAGAAAGCAGCAATTCACTGTTCGAACCAAACTAAAAAGTAATATTTTTTCTGTCTTGTTCTGATAATTTACCATAGGAAAAAAAGGGGCAATTTGTTTGTATCTTGCACATGGAGCTCCCAGCATCCCTGTCTGACTGAGCAGTAGTAAGCGCGACGGCTATAGTATGCACTCTTCTGCCAAACTGTAAACAAGCAAAGAGCTGTTGAGATGGATTCCAGACAAAAGCCAACCTTGCAGAAAAAAGGACCTGTCAATGTCTCCGTGCATCCTCCAGGAGTCTTGAAAATTCATTACAAGCAGCAGAAGCGAATAAATAAATAAATAAAAGGGGGGGGGGGAATGGTTCTTCCGTCTCGCGTTGGCACACTGGCTCTTTTAAAGTCACTAGATTTGTGACAGAGGACGAAAGTAAAAGAGGGAGACAGTAAAATCACAGGGATTAGAAGGGTGAAGAGAATGTTTGGATACCTTTGGTCACCAGTGCAGCGTGGCGAGGGGCGTGTTTGTTGAAAGCGGGATGAAGGAAAGAGTGGGTGTAAGAGTGTGTTTGTGCATTGACTTGAGGGGTTTGGGACGCATGTTCAGAATTTATCTTATCTGTGTGTTCATTACTACTTTGCATTTCAGGCAGAGAGCTTGGGTGCTCCACTAAATCGCAGGAAGGATTGTTAGACACGCGTGTTATTAATTTTTTCAGGGTCCCTGTGGCGTCTGTATGAATCTTAATGCTGCTGACTGGGCTGCAGCTCTATCGACTTTCTTTAAAATATGAAGAAGCTTTGCTGGAAGCGCCTGGGGTCATTAGCTGAAGAGTAGGCGCAAATCCCTCACCGAGCCTGCTCCGGCTTCGCCATGTTAAATGTGCTCTTAAAATATTCATAATCATACTCTTGCCTGCACTCTCTCTCTCTCTCTCTCTCTCTCTCTCTCTCTCTCTCTCTCTCTCTCTCTCTCTCTCTCTCTCTCTCTCTCT
>JASSRZ010000001.1:17031414-17046607 GCA_032164315.1 Malacoctenus gilli
TCTCTCTCTCTCTCTCTCTTTCTTGCTCTTTCTCTCTCTCACACACACACACTCACACACACACACACACACACACACACACGTGTGCGCATTCATGCAGATAGACAATGCACCAGGGACACCAGGGGGATCAATATTAAAATGTATTCCTGTTTTGGTGTGTGGTTAATTAGCTGCGGTTCTTTTAAACCATGAAGTTTGAGAAGAGATTAACAGTATCTTCTTGTCCACAAGATAATATTTACCCTGGCTCCATCCATGCAGGCCTATATGAAATGCATCAGGAAGTGTTGACATATGAAAAACAGAAGGAAAAAAAAGCCTGTTGAAATTCATTCGACATAATCTGATATCATCAGATCTGCTGTCTTCATTTTGTTAGGATTTCCAGTGGTTTTTCATTACTTTTTAAAAAAATGTTTATCCATACTGTCTATTTCCAGGTATTCTTGTTATTTTGCTTTCATCATTTATTCATTTCATTACAATAAATTGCTGTCTTGAACCACCGAACATAGCAGTTTTATGAATTACTTCTGTAGATAAGATGCTAATCTTTGTCTCCATGCCTGATGTAAAAAAGCAGACACAGCCAGTGAAGATGTTGGGTGAAGGAACTCTATCAACCTGTGCAATATTGGTCCGTCCCGGTTACCTACCTAATGCAAAACTTTATCCTTGCGTTTCAAAGGAAAAAGTGAAGAATAGAAAGAAAAGAGCGGTGAATTTGCGAAGTCTGTACCTTTTCAAAAAGCCTGAAAAAGAAAGCACGAGAGAGAGACTCATTCATGACAGCTCTTTCAGCAGAGGAAGTTTTATGACGACGGGACGTTGTGCAATAAACACCAAATGATTTGTGTTTTTTGAAAGCCACGGCTGCTATTTGTGCCAAAATCAACTTCTTTATGATCGATCTTTGCTTCCTCAACAAAATCGCAAAGCTATGAGTCATAAGCAGTGCTGTATTTCTTGGCAGGAGCCAAAAAAAAAAAAATCTTTGAAACATCAATTAGAAGTTAAGAATTGCAGGTTCCCTGCTGAGTATTTGTGTAACAGTTCCTTTTTATTCAGTCGTAAGAATGCTGGAATCAAAATACTGCCAGTTTACTGAACTTTCACTCAATTACAGGCAAGTGGAATGAACAAAAGTAAGCTGTGAATAAAGCTCTGATGAAAACAAACAATTGGGCTACGCTCCAGGAGTTTAAGGCACTGACCATGAATTGCAATTTGTCTGGTTTTGAGTCTGTCATCTCATTACCACCGGCGCTCTAATGAAGACGTAAAAAAAAGAAAAAGTCCATTAACAACTGTGTGGAAAGAGCAGGTATTTGCCTATCATCCAAACAATCCACAGAAAAGCAGAGTTTAAGCTATACTGTCTGAGCAAATTAGAATGAACAACATGCGCATTTGTTGTTGTGTGACGGCTCTAAAAATGCTCTCTGGAAGCTAAAATTGCTCACATCCGAAGTCGAGCTGAGAACATAACAAGAAAAATTAATACTTGGACTTTTCAACTGTACATTTGATCATTCCTTTGTCTTATCTCTCTCTTGTTTACCAAATGTTGAAATGATTCATAAAGCGGGTGGAGTATAGAAAAGGGGATGGAGCGCATACGAAACAAATTCATTTTTGAAGTGGTTTCAGCATATTGCCTTTTAATAAGTCTGTGAATGGAGTGGTCCTTCAAATAAACTCTGCATTGCCACTTTCTGAAGGCTGGGATGCACTGCAAGTACTGTTTTGTGATCAGTTCCACACCAGCAGACCTCCAAAATCCCTCCAAAATCCGATGGGAAAAATGAAAAATATACTAAAATGATTACATCAGGCAACAAAATATAAAGGAAAGTTATTACACCTTTTGTATGTGTAACAGTGAAAGCAGTAATAGCCTCACCCAGTGTGTGCCGCAGTCATAAACACTTCCCTTGCAACAATTTGGTCTGTGAAAAGATCTTAACCGAGCTGCTCATTATCTGAACATGACCTGTGTGGCACGTGCTATTTTTATCCCGGTGTAATTTGAACAGGGGTTAAGTTACGGCCCATCAAAGGACTCCAGCTTGTCTGAGACAGGTGCTGCGATGGACACCGGGCCAAAACAATCATGTTGCTACAGAAAGGGACAGCTTGCCTAATTGATGCCTGTTTGTGTGGCACGCTGCTGGACAATAGATCAGGGCCGGCAGATGTATCGAGGGGTGAATAATATGCACAAAGCCACTGAGAATAATACCGCGGGAACAATGGCAACAAACAACTGCATGTGTGGGTTTTTTTTTTTTTGCGGGTGTGCACATGCATTCAGAGAGGTGATAAAAAAAAAGTAGGTACAGAGAAAATGAGGGAGCATTACGACTTCCTGAGAATCACTTTGTTACTCTGCACTCGGAGATTAGGTTATCAGTACCACGATACGTCATCCTAATGCTGCTCCAGAGCGTCATTTACTGTTAAACTGAAACTTATAGAGTCCAAACTTGAATCATGCAGTGAACATAGAAGGAGCCACAGCCCATCAGAACACAGATGAGTTTCAGGGTGTATTCACTGCGGGAAGTATGAGTCCTATGAGGATGGTTAACACCTAAACTGATCCTACCAAACCAATTTCAGTGAGGACCAGGTATATGAGAGGGACTAATGATAAAGTCCTTGAGTTTAATTGTCGATGGATTGACATGGTTCCGCTTTAATCACAATAGCAATCACTGCAAGTGAAACAGCTTGAGCACTTACAGTCTATGACAGAAAGCACATTTCAATATGCGACCTTATGTGTTGCTGTTTATCGTACTTTGCTACAACATTTGACAGCCAGTGAATTTGGCGATAATAGATCTCTGAAAGGTTTCTAATGAAAGAACACATTCGCGTCATCTCGTCCAAATTCACACCTCATTCGTCTTCCGTGAAGAAGTCTCACATTTTCACATCCCCACTATTTTTAGAGGAGAGCCACTCTGGAGGTCCACGTGGACAAGCGAGGGCCCGAGGGGCACCCCATTGGCGACCCCTCAGTCAGATCTAGTGGCACTCGAGCCGCCGCCCTGCATGTTTCAGCTGTTTCCCTGCTCAAACGCACTTGATTTTAATGAATGAGTCCTCAAAGCACACTGCAGTGCCCTGATAATGACTCATTCATTTGAATCAGGTGTGCTGTGGCGGAGAGGCGTCTGAAACTTGTAGCGCAAGGCTTGGAGAACCCTGACCTGGACAAACTGCACCATTACGGTGCTGCTTACACATTAAAACATTAATATTTAACAACTTGGAAGGAACCAGTCTTTTGAATGAGTCATTCTGATACATTAGATGAATTTACGACGAGCGCTCCCTCGTTTTTCCATGAATAAAGTTTGAATGCAGCATTTTTTAAATGGATTATAGGCGCGCCATTGTGCCACCACTTTTTCTTAAGTAGCTTGAAGGATGTGGATATGTTTTCCTTAGCTCTTCTTGCTGATAAACATTTTTTGCCGCCATAAAAACAAAGTTGGAAAAGATAAGTGGTTGGCATGTGAACCTTTAAGTACCTCCAAGTCTGCTCATTTGATTTCTGGACAGCAATTCCCAATAAAAAGGAAGAATTGCACCAAAGAAAAGGCCTACATAATTTATAAGATACTTTCTATCTGTATTATAATCTTTTTCCGCTGTATATCTTCTCGGCTATTCGGGTGCTCGGCCCAGTTAACCTCCGAATCAGAGGCAAATTAACTACTGTAAAAGGACATTGACACAGCTGAGGCAGCAGGAAGGAGAGGTAAAAGATTTTTGTTATATGGGAAGCACATTTAACTTTCACTAAGGAAAGGTTTAATCAAGGTCTTACTCATGATCCCCCGCCCTCCTTTTCAGTCGTCCATATTGATCTGTGTGTAGCTTAATGTTGGTCTTTATGGCTACGTTGTGGTTAGACAAGCCAGTCGGAAAACTACTTACGCCAGCCCACAGTTATAACTGAAACAATCCATTAAGTGAATAGTGAAACTGTGGTCACTCTCCACAATGTGCAGTGATTATATATGGCTGCAAATTGAATTATTCAATATGCAATTCAGTTATGAGCAGCATGTAAAAACCCAGATAGAGATGGATGTTTTCCTCAGGCCACAATGCATTACATCTATACATTAAATTGAAAATGGGAACCATGACATTACGCGATGGGACGTAATTATGGGCTGTTGAAGAACAGTAGGGCATGAAAATAACTCTGTGCGTGCATGTGCGCGTGCTTGTGTGCGTGCGCGCGTGTATGTGTGCGTGTGTTTCTGGGAAAGCGACTGCTGTTTGGCTTGGCCCCCTGTCCCCCCTCTTCCAAAAGACTGTGAAATCAGAAATTAAACGCTTCGCCATCATGAAGCAATTCAGCCTGATACATCTTCCTCTTTTGTAATTGTTTGTTTATTGGACCTTGTTCAAAACCAATATCGCGAAGGTCCCTGCAAGCTCTGGGAGCCCGTTTGCATGCTGAATGGAGGTCATGCCGTGTCAATTAACATAAGTGGGAGGAAAGCGAAGACATAAGCAAAGAAAGTGAAGCCGAGCAGCGAGGCGACACATGAAAAACACATCTCACAGAGATACTCAGATACATTCAAACATGATTCGGGCGTATTTGTGTGGGATCCTTTACAATTTGTAAGCCTGCTGCACGAGGGCAGACAGAAGTGACCCGACCAGCAATAACAAGCTGCTGAGCCGGTGGCAGCACAGTCCACATTCATACTAACTGACTACAGAGGTCATGACCTGCAAGACCTTTCAACCTTTTACTTCTGTGGCCCATTGTCCATTTTCATTCGAGTCCATTTGCTCCTTCTTGCACTTCTTTTGTTCAGAATATCGCACAATATGGGGAGGGGGGGGTGGAAACATGGCCGGGCATAACATTTTACTTAATGAGATGACAGAGGACAGAGACATTAAAGGCAAGAGCAAAGAGATACAGCAAATTAATGTTACAAGGCAAACCGGGGAGAGGACGCCGGGTCGGAAACGCTGAGAGAAGAGCAGTCAGTCCAGATAAAGTTTTGTATTTTCATGAAAGGGAATCAACTTACAACCGCGGAGCAGTGACTACAGATGGCAAAAGGAGATTCACTGTTGTGCTTCCAACAAACATATCGCATGATTTTGCAAAGAATTTTCTTTTGTGTTTTCACCTGATGGGAGAGAGATAGATAGCTAGATAAATAGTTGGATGGATGGATGGATGGATGGATGGATGGATGGATGGATGGATGGATAGATGGATAGATAGATGGCTAGATAGATAGATAGATAGATAGATAGATAGATAGATAGATAGATAGAGCTTAGTGACAGCTGCAGGGTCTGTGAGCAGGTGTGACGGGATAGAGGAGACTAATTTAGCCATACACTTGTGGTGCTAACGAGACCTCTGCCATGTGCACACCCGGACACCACACACACACACACACACACACACACACACACACACACACACACAAATCCAAGAGGGTGCTCAGGGTTGAGGACAGATGATTGGTCTGGTGTGTGTGTGTGTGTGTGTGTGTGTGTGTGTGTGTGTGTGTGTGTGTGTGTGTGTGTGTGTCCGTCCACACGTGCCATATGGGCTCACAGACACCTGTCAGTTGAAGGTAGAAAAGAACGACAAAGTCTGATGAATAATTCACCCTCTGCTGCAAGTTGTCCTGATCTCTCACAGTAACCTCATTGCATCCGACATCCTCTTGACGTCACTCTATTCTTGGACCACAGCTTATTTGTTCCCCCCCCCCTCTTTCTTACAGTCATCTTACAGACACTGTTTTACTTACTTGTCAGACAATTCAGTTCAAATCATTTTAAAACCTCAACTTTTTTTATTTCTTAAAATTGTTGTTGGCACTTCAACAAAATAAACTCAGAACTGTCCATGTGTTCACCTTTGATACCTGCTTTGGTCAGCGTTAGAGCCTGAGAGCCTGTGTTTGGTTTTACTCCGCCTCCATATGTTGCACACTCCACCTGTCTCCTCCCTCCTGTGATGGCCAGGTGAGGCTCATCCACTCCTAATTATACCCCCCCATATATCCTGGGAGAAAGAGTCAGTGGAAAGAGGGTGTGGTGCCGTTGCTGCAAGATTCCCCCCCTGCAGCCGTGCGGTGCTTTGTGTATTCTTGTTCCAACTGTCTTTACATCATGTGGCGCTCTGTGTCTGAGACACCTTTGGCCTCATAATATCCATCTTGGTGTCAAGAAGGCAAACGCTAATCCCAAAGTCACCAAATATCCAAACAGGTTGTTGTGGGTTACTCTTTGAAGCAATGATTGATGAAAATGCAGTAACTAATACCTTTACTTTGCAAGTTCTACCAAAATTATGATATATTTAATCAACTTGCTTTCTTTCAAGTAGTGGTTCTTTTAGGTTAGAGTGACTCGTCAAACCAGACAGTTTTTGCCATCAGAAAAGCTACTTCATCAGACTATTGTAATATGACCATAAATATTTGTAATTGATTTTGTTCTCTCTGCAGCAGACACAATCAAATCTGTCCAATGATGGCATAATAATGAGTGCTAATTGCACATCAAGTGCTGGAACGATGTGAAAATAGAAATCTTCCCTTACAAAACACACATTGTCTGAAGATGTCCAATTCTTATTTAGTTATATCCTCCTGTGAAACATAATATCCAGAAACAATTAAGCAATGATCTGTTAAACAATAAGCGTTCGACGTAACACAAGATTGCTCTGGT
This sequence comes from Malacoctenus gilli, assembly GCA_032164315.1. Lineage (NCBI taxonomy): Eukaryota > Metazoa > Chordata > Actinopteri > Blenniiformes > Labrisomidae > Malacoctenus > Malacoctenus gilli. The sequence goes on from JASSRZ010000001.1 coordinate 17,038,162, forward strand.
GGAACGCAAACAGATTCAACAAACTCAGGCTGCGAGCGAAAAGGGAAATAAAATGAAACAAAAGACTCGTACATAGAATCCATATTCAATGCCTCATGACAATCCCATATCATACAATACATGCTAATGAGTTGTCATTGTTTGAAGCCAGAGCTGTGGAGCAGAGCTCACACTGAGCTGAGATGTGTGAGATGAGTGTGAAATCTGGTAGCGGAAACAGACAGACAGTTGGAGACTGAGCCGCAGGGCTCCGAGATCTCACTCCAGCAGATATGCTGAACAGTGAGGAAAATGTGTGGCTGCAAACTACTGTGAGCTACTGTGTGCAATATGCATGTGTGCGTGAGGGGTTAGTTGAGGATGACAGATGTCAGACCTCTCAGCCCCAACCCCACCCCCCCACCCCTCCCAGAGACCACCTGTTGGACCGGGGCCATCTGGAGGGTGGGCCGCCTCTCCGGACGGAAACTGCGAGGGTCGGGCGCAGCATGCTGACCAACGATACATGATCACACCACATGACAGGAAGCATCCGGCATGTCTGATGCTCGCCCTTACTGCTGCTTCATTCTCTCCTCCTCTGAAGAAATTAGCTTTTCATATTCTCCATTCTCTCCTTTATACTGTTTTCCTTAAACCAATCAATAATCAGAACTAATACAAAAAAAATAATGTCCAGTCACTTTTTGGCAGTGGAATCCCATCACAAACATTGAACATTTGACACATTTTTTTTAAATTGGCATCAGCTTATTTAATGTGACCAGACACACTAATTTCTTAAGTTTAAAAAAAATCAAAATTAATAATATATAAGTGTCTTGTATACTGTCTGTCGAGGTTCATGGAAATCAAATTCTCCTTGTAATTTTCATGATTTATTCACAAAGTTTGACTTTGTCTCCTTTACTTTGTCTTTATGAACTTGAAGACGACTATTTGCCAGTATTGTCATGAAAACAGGGATTGAACTTTTGTTTCTCTGTCATTTTGACATTGACAAGAAGAAATGAAGCTCAAACTTGGGTTTAGAATCCCATTAATATTTCTCCTGAAATGTGTTTTTCCCCATTCTTGTCGGGCAGTTTCCTGGCACCGAAACCCTTCGCACGCCAGATTGGAGTCGAGGAATATTGACAGGTTGTGGAGATTATGGAGGCTTCACATAGACAGAAGGCTCTTCTCTGATGCCACAACAGTCTGCCTATAATGGATGAAAAAGAGAAGTGTTATAAAACGAGCCGCGTGGGTTCCAAGTCTGAAATGCGCTCGGTCAGAAAAGGTTTCCGTGCGGAGAAAAGTGCATCAACGCTGGCAAACATCAACCCTGTTGTTAAAAAGCACAACAATGAAGAATTCATGTTTCTCCCCCCTTAAAAAACATTTAATACAACTCTGAATGTTTTTTTTTCTTAAATCAGTGCAAGTCGATCCTTTGTGTTTACTTTTTGGACGAGTCTTTCACAATTATTAAATGTGACATTGTTATGACTTTTGAAAGTTAAATTCATTTCTTGAACCTGAGAGACTTCATTGATTTCTACCGAAATCAATGTTGACACTTGATTTGATATAATAATGGCACAAAACGTCTTTTTGAATATTTTTGTAACAATATCAATTTTTATTTACTTTAGTTTTCTTGTATCAGGATCACCGGGTGACCTGTGATTGACTGTTAAGGGTGCAGTCTCTTTTATTGACAAAGCCCCTCTGTTCAGCTGCCATAGCCATGATGCCAGCAGCTACAACAACGACTGCATGTGCTTGTCAGACAAACGCGTTTGCAAAAGATTGTCAAACATTTTGGCAGCAAGTTTTCCTAAATTGTGTTATTTTTCTGACCTGAGAGTCGCGAACTAGTACAAAGTCGTGATGCCAACTGGTAAACAAACTGGAGCTGGCAGAGGAGGAACTCTTCAAAGCAGCAGTGCTTTCAAAAGAAAATGTCATGCAGTAAAAAAAACGATGAGGAGGAGCTCTGATGTGATGATGATTAGGCCTTTTTGCAGCCCCAACAAGTCAGAGTGGTGTAGGAGATGGGGCTCAGGAGAGCAGAGAGGGGCAGAGAGAGAGAGAGAGAGAGAGGGGGGAGTCGTCAGATAGATAAATAGACAAAAGCTGGACTGAACAGACAGCAGCTGGTGGTGTAGTTGTAGCACATTAGTAAACTCACAGCAGAATGTTTCCTCTGTCATGGATGGGATATTAGCTGTGATCGCGCTCTCCTTGTACACAGGTCCTGCTTCACTGGATCAGCTTTTAAATGCAACTCGGTTGCACTTTTCAACTTTCCATCCACACAATAGCATCTTGCCAAAAAAAATAACACTTTATGTCTCCAGTGCAGCGTTTTCTGCTGCAATTTATTGGTTATGATAAAGGAAATCTATGCATCAGCCATGAAGTTGAATCCGTCAACTTTTTTTCTAAGTTTTTTTTCCACAAGCTATTTTCCTTGCTTTAATTTTTCAGCCCTCTTTTCCCAAACACGATCCTGTAAATGCTTGTTGTGTGAAACCGCCATGTGTGTTTTTTCAAAGTTTTCACAATTTTTTCTCTGTTATTGAGCTGTTTTTTTCCTAATGCAAGTTTTTGCAGACACTAAAATGTTTGGATGTATTTTTTATTCTCTTATTGCTCGGGAGTGTGCCTTGAACATGAACGTTGGTCTGATTCCAGAATAAGGTCAACACATCAGTGTTTTCATGTACACACAGTACACTGTGCACATGAAGGTTTTTGTCTGTGTATTCCAGGAGCCTACCACTTTACAAAGACGTGCATAAGAAGTGAATTCCCCAATTTTGTGTGTCTGTGCATTTGTGTGTGTGGGCGTTCTCTCTCTCTCTCTCTCTCTCTCTCTCTCTCTCTCTCTCTCTCTCTCTCTCTCTGTCTTTCTTTGTGATTGATTGTTGGCCTGATGTATCTTGTTTTGCCCAAAAAAATGGTGGGATCGGCTCCAGCTTCCAGGGATGGTGAGGTGGATCAACTAATAAAGATGTGTGGTTTTTCTTAAAAACATAATAAAAAGCAGCAACTGTCAATTTAAAATTTCCTACAATCAGCCGTGACTGGCTACTATTAATTTCTTACTTTCTGACAATGTATTTTTACTCATCCAATTTTTTATGTGCAGTTTACTTCTGAATTTTTTTAATCCCAGCCAGCGACGTTGCCACCCTCTTGGGGACTCCGTTGAGTTAAAAGCCCCTTTGGTCCGAAGGGTTTTTAATTTGGAGTCCCTGCTGAGTAAGTTTGAATACCATTCACACCACTGTCAAAAATACAACCAGATGTTAGGTTACATGAATACCTCGAGAACAATGGCGAATGATTTGAATGGATGTAGAAAATTGTCGTGGCCCTGCTGTATTTTTTTAATGGTTAGTTTTTTATGGGGTGGGACATTGTGGGGAAGCGGTGTGACATTAAGCACAGATAAAGAGGGCTTTAATATCGGAACGGCTTGTATGAGACATGTATATATATATATGGTGATTTATTACAGGAAAGGTAGTCACCATGGTGATATCAGTTTAGTTTAGTCCGTGAAATTCAGCACAATGAATTGAACCTTTATCAGATCACTCTGCAATCAAACTGTATAGAAATAAACTAAGATCTTGAGAGTGAAACATGTCTGAAATTTCAAATTTTACAAACTATGAATACGAAATACACAATACACTTTGAGTCGTACATGTGTGCTTGAAAAACTTGTGAATTCCTTTCAGACATTTTTCTCGCTGAGCTCATTCACTGTTTACAAAGCCATCAAAGTATCATATCACTCACACACATAAATGTTCCAGTGTGCGCGCGTGTGTGTGTTTGTGTGTGTATTTGTGTGCGTGTCTGTGCGCGTGTGCATATGTCCATCTTTGCCCGTGTGCATACTGCTGCTTGTCTATTTTGGGGTCATATTTGATAAGCCCTTGAGTGATGTGGCATGATGAAGTGACAGTTTGTCAGAAAGCGGGTCATGGGGCAGTCACTGTGGAGGCGGCCCTGTGCGCCCGTGTACCGGGTATAATTAGGCACTCATTACCATATCAGTCAATTACCAACAACCACTCTGGCTGCTTTCTCTCAGGAATCTGCCCTTCTGGACACCAGCACGGGAGAAGGAGAGAAGTTTCCTGGCTGCAGAAGTAATTATTTTTTTCCCCTGTCTTTCTCCCTCCTTCTCCTCATTATGACTGCTACTGGTAAAACAATGGCTTAGGTTTTTGTTGTGTTGTGTTGCTGCGGGCACCATCTGTGGTGGTGAGGGGGAGGCACAACAATACCCGTCCATATGGTCAGGGCATCAGCAGCGGGCTATCTCTGCTCATCAAGTCCTGTCATTGTCATCAGCCACTGCGCTCATACACTCGTCCGTGTTCATCTGTCACAAACACACGCACGGACACACATGCGCACAGATGCACAGGGGCGTGCACGTGCACACACACACAGGCATGAGACTGAAACGGCGCGATGCGGTCATCTTGTTATCTTTGAGGGAAAAGATGAGGCTGGATGAGCCGGCGACTTTGCACAAATGTCTTACGTCTTACAGTCATATTTTGTTTTTGTTCTTGAACCCTTTTGTTTTTCAAATCAGACGGTTCTCATTCCCCCACATAAGGTGAAAATATTGAGGAAAAAAAAACCCCTACCGAACTTTTCTTTGTACTTGTGTAAAACTGGCGGAGTGATTCTGTCCTCTTGTGATCAGTTTTTAACTGCAGTAAAAGAGATAATTTGCCACCTCAACATCAATCTCAACCCACAACTGCTGATTGGTCTTGGGAGCTTAGGGTTTTTTTAGACGTACCCATCTGCTGTCTCGCACCTCCTAATCTGCAACATAGTCCACAGGGCGCATGCACACACCCATGTACACTCACATGCGCATGCATGTATGTATGTAGGCATCCATGTGTGCACGATGTGTGTGTGTGTCCGTGTGTTTGAGCCTGTGTTTGTCTGAGTATGTGTGTGTGTATGTCCAGGTGAGACACAAGAATCTGGCTGTGCTCAGCAAGATAACAAGGAGATGAAAAAGCCAGGAGAGAAAGAGAAGAAAGCTACATTATACATACTCCGCCTGGAAAATAGGGGTGAGGAGATGGCGCGATATGGGCGTGAGATGCTACTATGCAAAGGACATGTTGTATTGAAAGACGACATGAGGAAACAGGCTTGAAGAAAAACAGATTACTTGAGAGATCTGAGCGCGATAGAGGACCAGAGATAGAGAGAAAGAGAGAGAGAGAGAGAGGGAGAGGGAAGGAGGGTAAGAGAAGGACAAAGCTGAAGGCATGTGAAAACTGAGATAACCGGTTATCCCTTCGTCATCTCACTCTGCGTTTATCTCTGTCTGCCTCGCGCTGTATCTCTCCCCATCTCGCAGTCTTACCAAATAATAGAAACCTTGAAACAAAGCCCAGTGTGACTGTGGTTTTTAATTGGCCCTCAGAATCTATAATTAACACAGTTCCTTAAAGTGCAGAACAGCACTCTGCCTGCCACTACGTGCGGATTGGTCTCACATTTTTGCGTTTAACGTTTCACATTTGCTGAAACTTAGATTTGTTTTGCTTATTCTCCTCTTGAATGGATTCAAGTATTAATTGTTGGTTGCCTTTTTCACTGCCAAATTCAAAGCCTGGAACTGGTTTTTTTTGGGGTTTTTTTCGACAGAAAGACAAGAATAAAGAAACTTCACAGGGTTAAAGGACATGTGAGGGAGGTTCAACATCAATAATGACACACTTATTAAGAAGTGGAGAGGAGGGTTTGTTTTGGTCTTCGGTGGGTTTTCCTGACAGTTTGGCAGAGAGGCCCGTATGGACAGTCTAATGCTCAGCAGATCACAGAGATTCAGATATTGTTTAAAGGCTCAGCTGAACAATAGGCAGGGGAGCATCCTCATCTCCCATCTCAGTTTTGCCTCTGGCAGTTTGGAGGTCTCTGCCCTGCCCAGTTTTTCTCCCTCCGCTCCTTCAAACAACACTTCTCCCCAACTGGACTCCTCCTTTCTTGCCATTTACCCTTTTTTTTTTCTCCTGCTGGTTGCGCACCCCCTCCACTCCGTCCACTCGTCCGCCTCAGTCCTGGACAAATTCAGTGCCCACTCGCCCCGGTTGTTGTTGTGGGCCAATCGTCCTCCAGCACTGTTTGCCCCCTGGTCACCTGGCTCAACACCACAGCAGAGGGGATTTTGGGCCCGACAGTTTTGCCCCTGGCGAAGCAGGGAGACAGACTGGGGGACAAAGTGAAGGGAGGAGGGGCAGGACAGGACGGGATGGGGGGGGGGGGGGGGTTACTCGGCCGCCTCAGTCCGTCCCAGCCCTGGGAGACAGCTGGACTCCCTCTCACCTCGTGGCTTGTGGGGGTCAGGCCTCCCACCACAGCCATAAGGACCAAATCCTTGGCCTGGAACATGACCAGCATCAGTTTGATTTGGTCAGGAGAAAAGACTGCAGCCACAGCTCAATTATTGTACATCACAAGATGACAAAATTACAAGATAATCTATTAGTTTATCTGCTATGAAGGTCCGTAAGACACATGTTAAAGGACCAGGTGCACATAAAGAATGTGAATCTTACACATACAAAAAAACAAAAACAACATAAATCACACCGCCAACGTATCACAGAAACTTCTATAGTTTATACAATCAAACTTTCTGAGAGTGAAGCTTGAGCATGGCAGCTGTGTTTTGCATCTCCGATTGTCTTACACATATTTCCTTTTTATCAAATTTTCTGAAAGGTGTAATTATGTCGGCCCCCTTGAAATATCCCCGGCGTGTTCGCTCGTGTTCGTACGGTGCTCAGCACATATAATTTAATTTGAATTCATTACTCCCCCTCCTGTCAGTTAATATATTCATGACTTCCAATTCCCTCAGAGCTGTCCCACCACCTGGAGTGTCCTCCCTCATCTGTGTCACTCCTCCCCCTCCTCCTCCCCCCCTCCCTCCTCTGCCTCACCCCTCCTGGCCCTGCGGGATCCCTAGGGGCCCATGAAGGGGTGTTAGGGCCAGGGTCACAGAGGCTGGGGGGCCCGCTGTCATTAGGGTGCAGTGGAATGTGTTAGCAGGGACCAGCTGGGACCAGCCAGCGCCGTCCCAGCCTTTTCTGTGCTGGTACTGCTGGTGTGCGCGTGCGTGCGTGTGTGTGTGTGCCTGTGCGCGTGCATGCCTGCGTGTGCGAGGGTGGTTGTTAGGGAGATAGTGACACCTACAAATAGCAGAGATGAGGTGGCGTTGGTGGGTATTCACACTGCTGAACTCCATGTTGTGGAACAGCTTGTGTTTGTGTTCAGTCTGAAAAGATGCAGCACAAACTGAATGTTACGTTGTGTCTTTTTTCCCCCCCTGAGTCACGACGTTTGTTTTCACAGGTCACAAAAGTCACAAAATTAGGATTCATATCTCATGTTTGATTCTTTAACTGTACAACCAAAAACACTCACAGCACCACATTTGTATTATCTATAAAAAAACACTGTAAATTCAATCAAAACGTAGTCGAACTGATGAAGAGAAATAGTGTGGGTTTACCTTGGATGGCACATAGAACACTCTAGTGTCTCTCATGCCTTTATCTTCCCCCTCCTTAGTGAAAGAAAGCAATATTTATCATTTGCCAATATATTGCATCATTAAATAAAATGCTAAAAGAGTAGGCTTGTTTTCTTTGCAGTTTCATGGTTTCAGCTTCAAACTGCTCCTCTCCTCCTTTCATATTCTCTCTCTATCTTTCATGTTGCACCTTTGTTCCAGGCTCTCGACCGACACTGAGTGAATGTGTCCCTTCTGTGCGGTAAATATTTCATGGCGGGGCGCAGCTCAAAGTTTGATCATTGCAGGGTGCTGGTGTTGGAGTTCAAAGGAGATGGTGGATCCTCTGACAGCCAGCCAGAAAAGAAGAGTGGAGGAGGAAGAGGAAGGAGAGGAGGGGAAGGAGGAGGTGAGACAGGGGTAAGACAGGAGGTGGGGGGTGGGGGTGGGGGGAGTAAAGAGTGGAGCACTGCTGTGAATGGAGTTTAGATTCAGTACCACTAGTTTCCTGGACAGCTCCCTCATTCTTTCACAAGGCAGTGAAGGAGAGTTCTTTCAAATCTTCATTTGCTTTGTATTCTTTAAGCAATTTAGTGAGAATAATGCGTTTCTATCAATTGGAATCTTTTCTGATTTAAAGAAAGTTGTGCCCTTTGTGGGGTAATGCACCTCCAAACATTTGTTACTTCGTTACTTTCTCCCATAAGACCGAAAATGTGCATTTTTTCCCCCTAAACGTTTCTGTCACCGAGCGAGCGAAAGCATATGGCGTTTTTAATGCTAGTTACCAAAATTAGAAGAGCAGATGCAAGTTTGTGTGTGTGTGTGTGTGTGTGTGTGTGTGTGTGTGTGTGTGTGTGTGTGTGTGTGTGTGTGTGTGTGTGT
>JASSRZ010000001.1:17089711-17103887 GCA_032164315.1 Malacoctenus gilli
GTGTGTGTGTGTGTGTGTGTGTGTGTGTGTGTGTGTGTGTGTGTGTGTGTGTGTGTGTGTGTGTGTGTGTGAGGTGACAGAGAGATAGGGGAGTGAAAGGAAGAGGGGAGACAAAGCTGTTTTCGTCATTAATGCCATCAAAGGGACTTCCAGTCGCACTATTATGGTACAGCGAGTTCATCGAGGCGAGGTTCCCACCTTGTGTGCATTTCATTGTGCAGTTTATCAGGCTGGCCACATGGAGTGTCGGCGCTAACCCGGTGACCGCTCAACAAAAGGCCAAATTAAGAGGAGTGAGAGGCTGTCGTACAGGGAGGCTGACAGGTTGACTGACGCCGTTCCCTAGGAGAATAGCATCCTGTCAATCTCAGAGCTGTCACCTTGACAGGAATCCTTTCTTTGGATGCAGCCCCCATCGCCAACCTTTCTGTCATTCATGGCCACACACAAACACGCACACAGACACACACATACACACACTTCTGTTTTCCGTATTGTGTGCAGGGAAGCAAATCAACCTCCTACAGTAACACACTGAGGATGGGACACTCGCACTGGTGCATGCGTACGCATCCGCTCAGGTCCATGACCGGCAGAGAAAAACAGGTGTCTTGGAGAGCCGGACTTTCACAATGTTGCACCACAAACTGCAAGATTAGGTCTCAGCTTGCCGTGACCACTGCATCTCTCTACCTGTGTGACCTCAGTGTTTCACCGTCGGTGTGTGTGTTTGATCGCCTTCACAGCAGCAGGCAAGAACCAATATTCTGTTTAAAACAGAAACCGTGCCTCGTGTGAAGCTCTCCTTCCTCCTTCTCGCGCAGAAAAATGACCAAGTTTCAATCACGGAGCGGCGGAGATTCTCCCTGCGTGTCCGCTCACATTATCCAATCGCCTTTTGAACATTCAATTTTACCTCTCATCTCCGTATGAAGGCAGCGCTTGTGCTCAGCCTCGGCGAGGCTGGTGAGACCGGAGTCGGGGCACAGCAGCTGTCTGTGTGTACTTTACAAGCTGGTTCTGTTTGTTCTGCAGACACAGGAGGGGTCAGGAGGGTGTCAGCTTTGTCTACTGTCCCCCTCCATGGCTATGCGTGTGTGGGGTGTGTGTGTGTGTGTGTGTGTGACAGCGAGAGGGCAGGTGGGTGGGGCGAAGGGACTAACAGACCAGTGTGGCCAGGTGGAGGATTCTCACTACAGAGAGACCAGCTGTACTGTACCTGCCGTTTTCAATTTCTATTTGTGTCTCCTGAACATATTTGTTTTTTTTTGTCCCTTCAACTGAGGGGAACAATACGGTTCAATTCTGTGAAATACAAAAGTCTACAGTCTATTTTTTTTCTATCTGTAGCCATGCCAAAGTGAGAAGCTGTCATCAAATTTGTGGATTAACAGAAAATTAATGGAGGAACAAGTGTCAAATCTGTCACTGCCTCTGACCTTCAAAAGTAGAAATGGGATTTTTTTTTTTTTTTTCCCTTTACGGAGTGCCTTTCAGTTTTGGGCTTTTGTTCAGCATTTCTGAGCAATCTGATGACTTCTTTTTCGGCTTTGTAAAGCTGTGATTGTCAATTAAAAAAGGATTTTTGAGACATTTTATCACACAAGCAAATTCATTGATTACCAAATAAAAGCAGGAGTGACAAATTATTAAAATATTTTCTCTTTATCCTCATCCAGCTCTTGTGACATGCGCTCTGAAAAAAAATAACTAACTGCGACATGCAACAAAGGCTGCCATGTTATCAAAATGTGGACACATGTGGTCCTTTAAGGTGTAACTTTCTTCTTAAATCAAGGTTCAACCGTGATGTTAAAAAAACAACGGATGTGAGGTTCATCCATGAACACTAATTGCTGTTATTCGCAATTTCGATCACTCTTTCATCTTTACTTATCGTTCAGTTGACCTAAGCCTCTTCCGAAACTTGAACTCTACAAACCTAGTTCATAGATTTTAAAGAAATCTGCTACAGTGGCTGGTGTGCGTTCACATACCAACACACAGGCATCGTGTCTTTAATGACTTTGGCTCTCAGAAACCTGTTCTTGTGTTTTTGTTCGAGTGTTAAAATAAATATAGTCTGCAGAGTTCAGTTGTGCGTGTTGTCATGTGATGAGGAAACAGCGGCCCCCACGGGCAGACAGCGGGACAGACACAATCACGTTTCACTCAGCCTTTCGTGCGTTTTTATTGGCGCTGATAGACACTGGAAACGATTATTTAGGTGTATTCTGTTTTAATTTCGCAAGCTAGAAGTCCAAGAGGCAACTTCATTAAGATTGTTTTGTTTTGTTTGTTAAGTCTCGCATCAATTTGTATTTGTTGTATATTAGATAACTATTCTTATGGCCAGTTTTCCTGATTTAGTCCCTCACACGTGCGTGCAAATAACCCGTGTAAAGAACATTTCGAGTCATTTCAATAATTCGCTCCAATATGCGGTCTGCACTCTTCAATTTGGATCCTTTTCAATTCAGAGAGGATTCCTGTACAATAGCTGCCAGCTCTCCTGTCTCTGATGGTACCCGGGAGAGAGAGCGCGCGCGAGAGCGAGAGAGAGAGAGAGAGAGAGAGAGAGAGAGCGGGGTTAGGAGCTCCAGATGGTGTTTAAACGCAGACAGAAGGCTACAGCGAGGACAGAGAGAGAGAGGAGGAGGAGGAGAGAGCCGCTGCGGTTACACTGGGTCCGCCAGCTCAGCTCCACTCATCACTGAAGACAAAACAAGTCCAAGAAAAAAATAATCCCCAAATTGTGAATTAGTCGAGGAAATAATCCCATCTATGCTCGGCCGAGTGTGGGCTTTTTTTTCCTTTCAATTTGTCCCATTGGGGTGAAGTGAAGCTCTTTCCAACACCACCTGAAGACCGCTCGGAAGCAGCGGAGGATCCGCGCGCCGGAGGAGGGGGAGAAGAGGTCGGCTGTGCCGCGCAGAGAAACGTGGAGCTGTGGAGGAGTCTGCGCGCAGAAACTGTGAGAAGAAACAACAAAACAAAACAAAGGGAAAAACAAACAAAGAATCGAGCTGCATTCTTGCTGTCGGATGTACAAGGACTCGCTCCCGAAACTGTGAACTAAAGAAGACGGTTTTTAAAGTTGCTGGAGGAATAACAGACGCACCCTGCAGAACCGGAGGATTCACCTCTCTCCTGTCTGTTTTTACACCGGGAGACGCAAGGACAGGAAACACTCCTCAGAGAGAAAAAAAATCGCGTTTTGGGTTTTTTTTTTCTCTGAGAGAATAAACAAAAAAGGACGAATTTACTTTCTTTCTTTTTTTTTAACACCCGAAACTGTGCCGTTGAAATTTTGCCTGGGATGTTTAAAATGAGCGAGAGAGCGGATTTACGTGACCGGGACAAGTTGTGATTTGCGTCAAAAATAACAAACTGCTTTAGAAAAAGAAAGAAGAAGAAGAAGAAGGGAATCAAAACAACCAGAACAGACTGCATCAACCAAAGACATCGATTCGCTTGATGATCCGAGAGAACCTGGCATTGACTTTATTTCTTTCCTGTTTTTTTTAAAGAAAAAATATGATTGAGAAGAAAAAAATACCTCATTATTTATTGAACCTGGAAAGTTAAGACCCCGTTTGAACCCCTCCCAAAGGAAAGTTTAAAACAATTTCGTATGTGAGAGACTGTTGTTGTTATTTTTTCCCCCTCCCGATATTCCAGAGGCAGAACAGAAGGAATAACTCAGCAAAAAGGCTTTATTCTTTCTTCCCACCTCAGACGATGAGGGTCGAGGCGATATAAGAATCTGTTTTTAGGAAACTTCGGCGCGGATTATCGCCACCACAGTTACCTCAGTTTGACCTCGACCTTCAACAAAGTAAGTAAAAGCTGCACCCTCGCATTCAAGCAAATCGCTCCAATCTTTTTTTTTTTCTTTTCTTTTTTTCATTTGCTGCTGACGTGAGTTGTTTTTAATCGCGCTCGGGAGCCTCGCAGGAGCAGCGGGAGACGTGTTTCATATTTAAAGGTTCAGACTGCGGAAACATCGCAAGTTCGAACTTTCATTGTCCGGTCAACGTTTTTCCCCTCTGGTTGGAGCCTGGTGCGTGTTGGGGTGAAGATGAGGATGTGTCCTTGGGGGTCGTGTCATTTCTGAGTTGATTCGCATATTACATTGAAAATTGTAGCCTATCCCTTGTTATGAATGGATGGATGTCTATGTTGGACGATACTGTAGTTTATTAAAGGGTGCTGAAGAGAAGACAGTAGGACATCCATGCTTCCTAAAAGCTGAAAATAAGTGCAAAAAAAATTCCATTTGGAGACTAGAAGAATATCAAAATTCAACAGCTGACACATATGAAGGTACACATACAAATTTAATGTCGTTTTGTTTTATGTTTTACTTTTCTGAACACATTTTGAACATTTTTTTCAGAGGAGGATAGTGTGAGACATGGGATGAGGTGTCTGGTCCATGAGTCTCAGCTGCACATTCAAGTGATGCTGAGATGAAGATTCAAAACCTCTGGTCTTCATCACCTCAGTGTCTGCCTGGGCTGGACGAAGGTGACGGTTGTCAAGGGACACAGTTTGCCCTGAACTGAACTGTGTCTTCCAGTAGCCTCCCCACATCGTGTGGTGCATCGTCAGTGTCTGCTTTTGGGGTTTGAGGACCAATCATCAAGTAGAAGGTGGGGGGGGGGGACGCTTGATGGGAATACTATGGCAACAGCAGAAAATAAACACAACTTAGAAAGCTTAAATCAGAGAGTGTGATTTGCCGAGACTTATGAGGGAGCGGGGACACTCCCTGAGAAGAAACAAGTGCAGCCAAAGGTTTCTCGCCTCACTTGAACAGCCTCAGCGGCGCACGTTACTGCATGTGAGTGCAACAGTAAAACACTTTGGCCATTTTCTCTGCAGGACAGAGCCCTGTATAATTGGCCCTGGTAAATATCATCTGAATAATTGAACAGCTGATAATAGTCCTGAACAATGGATGGGGAGGTTGCAGAGGTGAAACCGCAGTGCAGACACCCTGCCTCACCACACATTATAACCCCCACCCCCCACCCCCGCCCCATCACCGCCAAGCGAGCGTCCCCTTCCACCGCTGGCCGCCCCATCGCTCAGACCGGTGGGGCTGGCCGCCTGCAAAGGCAGATGTCCCCCACTTCATCATTAAGTAGGTCTCTTAAAAGACAGGCGATTCATTAGGACCCCGGGCCTGCAGAGTGTTTATTCAGTTTCCATCCACCACAGGTGCACGGATGGGAAGTCCTCTTGTTTCACACGCGGGGGGGGGGGGGACATACCACTTGTGCACCTGGAGTGTTTTCTTCTTCAGCGTCAGGCGAAGACGCGGGCAAATCGGAGAGACCCTCACCGTGCTTCCCTTTACTTTATGACTTTGTTGTTTGTTATCAGTGTTTTATTGCGGCCGTGTGTGGTACATCATGACAGCTTTCCCACCGACGTATCGGGATATTTTGCTCCCCAGTGAGTTACAGATCAGGTGTTGGACAGCCGACAAAGATAAAGATGATGAAAGTTTGTGTTTCCTTCCTTCCGGTTTTTTTCGTCCCCTCACTCTGACAGTGTGTTGTTATCGTCTTCATGCGAGCCGTCTCCGGTCGACGCCATGAATCGATGCCGCGGCGGCTGAGAACAGCTCACTTGTTTACTGTACGAGTGTGTGGGCTTATGCGTTGTGTGTGTGGTAATTATTGTGATCTAAATGCGGGCAGTGCAGGTGAAACTGGCTGTCTCCTAATTAATGAGAGGAGCAGATGGCCTCGGGTGGGCGGGAGCTGCGAGCACACAGCGAGCCGGTCAGGTGGTCAGCACAACACAGACACCTGGGCCATCACAAACAAGACGAGTCAAGCAGCTGACATAAGCCAAAGACAGTGGACCAGTGTTTGCATGTGTTTACATATGTATCCATGGCCTTCCTGGAAGTCAACAAACAGACATATAAAGGAGCATTATGATCGAACCTTTAAGCCTGCAAACCTTTTTGTCTTATTGTACATGAGTCAGGTGCAAGCTCTTGATTCCTGTATGTTTATTTTGCACTGGAGAGAGAAGAACAAAACCCAATTTTCATCCTAAAACTACATGGAACAAATTTCATCAATACTTTTTTTTAGTTGTTAGATGTCTTACTTTAAGAACAACACGCAGATAGATAGGATCGAATCATACAGTTTTGCCATTGATCCCGAGTTCACAGGTCGTGTGTGATCTACTTACTGATTATCTACATCTTTGTGTGTGTGGGAGACAGCTTCACTTAACAAAAGAAACAAGCTGAGTATTCCCATCTAGTACCAATGTATACAGCGAGTTCAACCACAGGAAATTTCACTCTCTCCAAGTATATTTGTTCAAGTGTTTATGTAGTCCATGTTTGATCTGAAAAGTCGATGTTTCGAATATGAGCACAACAAAACTGTTGTTTATGTTACTGTGCTTCATGATGAATATTCGTGTCATGATCCCGAGAACAAGCAATTTTTCACCCATTAGTTTATTGTGTTATGTGACAGACTTGCTGAAAAAAAAATTGCCTTTCAAAATAAGATAAAGCGCAAGCCTTCGCCTTAGTGTTTTTAGTACAGAGCTCAGAAAAGATCTTAAAAAGAAGCCCCCCCAAAAAAACCTGCAGAAGCAGCTGAGGTCATAACTCCTCCAATAGAAGTGGTCAAACTGCTGCAACCCTTCATGTGTGCTTGCGTGTGCGTTTCAGGCAAAAAGTAACGACTGGAGGCTCACAAAAGTGGAGACAGGAGTGATGGAGAGACTTTCGCAGCTTATTTGAATTTTGTTAGTTGTTCTTCGGTATTTCGGTGCTCAGGGAAAATGATTTTCCAGCAGTCATCTGCAGAATTGACGCTCGCAGCGGAAACGTAATGTACTTTCCATGCAGTTCGAGTGACTTTTAATAACATTGATGTGTAAATTGTGTGTCTTCTGTAAAAAAAAAAAAAAAAAAATAGACGCAAGTGATGAAGTGACTATCCCGGCGCAGAATCTTTTATAGTTCCACTGCCGTGTTTAACGCTGATACATACTGGGAAAGGCCAGTGTGGTTCTGGCTGCCTCCTGCTTCATCTTGCGTATGTGTGTCGGGCTGCTCCGCGCTGGTCTGTTCCACATGTGTTTGACATTACTGCGACAAGGCTGGCCAGCCTCTCTGGGGAGATGGAGAATGTCAGAGACTCGAGTCGAGGAGCGAGCAGCTTCCCAACATCTGATGGAATGAGAAACACACTCGCTGGATGGCGGGCCTGCTGACGCCACAGCGTGGGAGCAGAGCAGAGGGTGGAGGCCCCGTTAAGAAGACTAAAAGGAAAAAAAACCAAACAAAACAAAAACAAATTTGCGGCGACGGCCTCACTCTTGCGCTGTTTCCTACACATGCTCATCGATGCTCAGAATGTCAAAGACAACTCATGAACACAGCGTTTGTTTATGGGTAAATAAAACACCACTTCCAGTCACTGGAATAATCAGGTGTCTGCTTCATATTTGTACTGCCGAGCAAGCGAAATGCTCAAATTACCATATCTGTGACGTTCAAGGGTAAAAGCTCGCCATTTCTCGCCGAGCATTTCTGGAAATTATTTGTTGAATTGGCTCTTCATTTCGCTAAATTTCATCAACATGTACTGCATTGACAAACTGCACCCTCAATTACGCGTTTCTAAAGGGAGGCACATTTCCAGCTCAGACACGCTCACTCGTGAAAGCAGTTGCAAACAAATGTCACAACATCGATTAATTCGCATGTGCGGTACGTTCCTGAATCGCTCACAACCACAGCGCAGAAAAAAAAAAAACACACACACTCTTCCTCCACCTCCCTTCCTTCTCCTGTGCCTATTTCACCTCCTGCTCTGCCTCCTCACCTCTGGCTTCCTCGCTTGCCCATTGACCTGTGACCCGCTTTTGACCCGCTCTTCCTCCTCCTCCTCCTCCTCCTCCTCCTCGTCCCGTTCTCCCTGCTGCACCTTCTACCCTCTCACCTCTTCTGCTGCACCCCAGGAAGTGTGCTCAGATCAGAGGCAGACACAGGAAACAGCTGGGCTAATCTACAGTAGCGCTGCGCTCTGTTTTAATCAAACCGAGTGGACAGGCGGGCAGAGAAAATGGGAAGTTCATATCACTGCCGCTACCTGATATAATGAATCCCTCCCTTTCCTTCTTGCCCCGCACCAAGGCCTTTATCACAGGCGAGGAGTAAACAAGCACAGAGGAACACAGGCTGGAATCATTGAGGCCTCCACTCTAAAGTGGTTCTCTTTGGATGTCTGGGGAAGCAGAGATTGGGAAGGAAGGCATGTCTCTCTCTCTCTCTCTCTCTCTCTCTCTCTCTCTCTCTCGCTCCTTACAGTATTTGTGAAATTAAAAATGCCGTTATCTCCTGGAAACAGATCCTGTGCCACACAGATGGTTCCGTCTCTCTTCAAATAGGAGGCTGAGCCACTGAGTGCCGTTGTGTTACCAGTTAGTTGTACAGACCTTAATCTCGGCTCCAGCCTTCCTTCCTCTGCCTGTCTCTATGCGCACACACACATACACACCCAGACACGCACACACGCACGCACACGCAGGCAAACTCTCACCCGTCTGATAAAAGTATTGCTTGTGTAAAGTACTAATTTCACCAGGAGATGGATGTTTTAGCCTCTCAAAGGTATTTGAAGTGTAGAAAGGGGGAAGGTCAGAGATTTTCTGGATATGTCAAAGAGCAGTGGTCACTTTGAGGAGCTACTTATCGCCCAGTCTCAGTGGGGTACAGGGGTTGTGTTTGATGGTAGTCTTTCAAGTACTACTTCAGTCATTGCCCGTTCCATTAGTAATATTCGAGACCTCCAGGAGCTATAAGGAGGAAGACGTCCATACATGTGACTTTAAAAGCTTTCAGACACACAGGAATGAGACATGTTTCAGAGTTATCACTCCACAGGACCACTGCCTCCCTCCACGAACTGCTGGTTGGGAGCTACAAAGTCGCAAGGCAATCGACGCTGTAATGCATTGTTTGGGAGTCTGTCGGTGACACTGCAGAACTGATTCCCATGAAAAACATCAAGCTAGAAAAGTAAAGATTGTGAAATCAATCACACTGATTTCGCAACCAAAGATTTACACAAAGCGGTTTCCTCCAGAGTGTAAAAATGTCAAATATAACATGATTTTATACAACATAACCCACTTCCCCTTTCTTATACACCGTTGCTTTGCTTGCAACTGCTTTATGGACGTTTTTTGGAAAAAATGCTCAGAAGAAAAATACTTTTGAGTATTTTCAGAGAGAAAATCAAAGTGCATTAAAAACTGTTTTTTCTTATTTTCATTGTTTTTGGTACCTTTTAACTTGAGGTTGTGTGACAATCCTTGTTTGCCAAGCTAAGATCATCTGCATCTAATTGAGTCATATGCTCACAAATAAAAAAAACATTTTACTCTCATTCTGCTGCATTTTGAATGAATAGAAATCTGATGTGACCATAATTGAATTGCTAAATAATTTTTTATACTTTAAACCTTATTTAGGACACTTTGACATTAATTTTCCCAAGAACTCTTCCACAGTTTTACTGTCGCTGCCATCAAATTTTGAGAAAGTGTGATAAAGCTTAACTTGAGACTCGGAGATTTTCCCTAATTACTACTTCATTGTAGCGGTCGCGGTCGCTCTCCGCTTCCTTTGACCGTGACACGACAGCGGGTCATCTTAATTTGCCAATTAGCTCACATAATCAGCATGTTATTGGCACAGCAGTTGCTCCCTTTCTTCGTCCACGCGCTCTGTTTTTGTGGCGGCGTCCTGTAGTCGCCCCGTGTCCCAGAGGAGTAGCTGGTATTTATTTCTGCAGCTTCCAGCATGAGCTGGCTGTAGGCTAAATGGAGAAACTGTCAAAGCTTCTCTCTAACCTGTCACATGAATGCCCCCCCCCCCTCACCCCCCTCCACTCTGTTTTTTCCCAGTGGTGTGTGTGTGTGTGTGTGTGTGTGTGTGTGTGTGTGTGTGTGTGTGTGTGTGTGTGTGTGTGTGTGTGTGTGTGAAACCTATGGGGTCCTGCAGGATAATACAGAACACCCTCCTCATGCCTGGCTAATGTCAGGAGCTTTTGTTGCTGTGCCTGCGGGCCAAATGAAGAGGTATGAAAGTGCTGGCAGGCTGGGGAACAGTTCAGGCAATAGACAGTTTTGTCAGTGTTGACAGCTCCACAGTGACGGCGCAGACATTTAACACTGAATGAAATGAAATGCAAGACATCAAGCCGGAGAATGACTAATCTGCTGTTTGTTTTCCTATCTTAGCTGTAAGTGACGGCTCAGTGTCAGGTTTTTAATGATGCCCGAGCATAAGAACGGGGAGAAAAATAGACAGACACTCTGTTTAGTGAGCACACATGCATGGAGTCAGGGTGTAGATACAGAGCCGCTGCATTTGCCATGGTGTATGTGTGTGTGTGTGTGTCTGTGTGTCTGTGTGTGTGTGTCTGTGCGTGTTGCCAGGGTCAAATCTAAGTCTTTTGTGCGCCATAAATCAGCAAAACAGCAGCGATGACGTAAGAACAAACAGGGCTGCTCTCTGCTGCAGCTGGCTAGAATGAGGGAGAAACAGGAGGGAGGAAAACGGAGAGGGAAAGAGAGAACAGGACAGCAGCTGTCAGGCCTCCATCGCACACCTGTCACACAGGAAGCGAGCGCCGGCCACTGTTTCCTGGATACACCTCCTCAAACACTGCTCCTGGAAGAAGTGCAGGGAGGACATCTGCTGTGAAGGAGAGACAGGCAGCTCCGCTGATACACTGACGGATCAATAGCTAGAAACATTTGCTAAGGATGAAGAATAAATGCCAAAATAACAGGAGGGGAGATAAATAACAGAACTGCTCATGGCTGTGTTGCCTTTCTCATGTCAGCTGCTTTGGGGATCTAATAACGTGTGTCTGTGTGCGCGCACGCGCATGTGCATGTGTTTCGTTTGCACAGTTCGGAGGATGTTTGTGTTATCGCTGGGCTCTATGACAGACAGGTCACTCTGTGGAGACTCCAGCCTAACTCTCCCACAAACACAATAAGGCCATATGCCCTAAACTTAACAGTGGGACATTCCCACGCTAGCTCCGCCCCTCCAGCCCCGGTCCACCCCGGCCTCGCGCTCTCCTGTGGCCAACTTGAACTGATCCAGATGTAGCGTGGCCACTCACAGATGCAGCACAACACGCTGCGCATGGACCTGCTCAGCGTCTCTCCCCTTCCTCCCTGCATCACCACCTCTCGCCCTCGTCGTCACTCAGCGCGCAGTCTTGGCCGGCGTGCCTCGCCGATCGGAGAAGGAGGTGATATCACTCGATGCTCCGGTGTTGCTGATGAGGCACTTGGAGCTATTGTCTCCCTCCTGTCTTCCGAGCTGCTCTGTTATGGCTGCTGGATGAAAAACCTCCTCTTTGTTTGTCAGGCTTGTCAGGATGGGTCCTCAGGAGGCCCCCCTTGCCCTATTCCCAGGCTGCCCTTCATGCTGCCTGTATGCAATTAACAGAGTAATTAAAAGCCTGATGAGCTAATTGGTGCTGGGTGAGGCTGCAGGTGTTTGGATCAGAGAGCTTATTAATGTAAGAGTGCTTATTGTGAACATCCTCCCATGATTTTTGATGTTTTGCTGCTTTTAAATCACCTATATTGAAAGGTGTCGGTTATTGAATGAAACAATCTATGTGCTTGAGTCTAGATGCCGCAAACATGTCACACTATGCACACTTAACGGAGTTTTTTGCACACAAAGGTACATAAAGGACTATAAAAAGCGAATTATCCAGCTGTCGTTTTTAACCATTTTCAGTGTGTCGAAATGCTTCGATCTGATTTCCTAGTGCACAAACTGCATCAGATGCGGAATGATCCCGAAACTGATGTAGCCCAGTTGCTGTGTGCATCGAATAGAGAAGAGACAAAAGAAACTCTGATCCGATGTCGGTTCGTGGCAGCCTGAGGCTGAGCTTTCAGCTGGCAAAATTAGGCACATGCCTGACAGGGCGGAGGAGAAGAAGATGTAGCTAAGTGGGAACAAAAGACAGTTTTTATCCAGAGCACAAGCTATATGTAAATCCTTCTCACTGCTTCTGTCTGTCTGTCTGTCTGTCTGTCTGTCTGTCTGTCTGTCTGTCTGTCTGTCTGTCTGTCTGTCTGTCTGTCTCTCTGGCCCAGTCCCAGATGTACATGCACAGTTACTTCCTCAAGTGTGTGTCTCACTCTTGTCTCCTGCTTCCTCCCCTATGTCTCTGCCCACCCCCGCTCCCCCTTTTAAACCCCCCCACACACCCCCCACACCCCCTCTCTCTGTGGCAGCTGTGCTGGTGATGGCTGTATGCCCGTGGTGCAAGCTGGCTGTGGGGTCCCAGGTGGCCCACATGACAGTTATTGATGTTCAGGTGTTCAGCTTCTCTCACACAGGGACCCTGGAGCCACACACGCACTCACATACACACACTGACAAAAACACACGCAGACGCACACAATACAAAGATATATTCAGAGATACATGCAGAGGCACAAAGCACATCCATGCACTCCATTGTGGTTCACATGCATACACAAAATACATGCTTGTTTTCATGTACTCGCACAATTATGCAGATAAACTCAGGACTACTCTATTATTTCTGAGGAATTGTAAACAACACACCAACAAACTGAGGCAGAGAATCTGTGCACACAGCTGCTGGGCTCTCTGGCGAGCACAACAAATTACAGTCTTCACTGTGAGGTGAAAACCCACAAGCTTTGTGAAAGTGTATGTAGTTCTGTGTCTATATATTTCTTAGGGTCAGTACGTGGGACTACCTATGTGTGTGCCTGCGCGCTGGGAGAGCCAGTGTTGGTACCAGGGCCCAGTGCGGCCCTAACACACTCCAGATGTGTCTGACTAGCCAGGGAGTTGTTCTTGGCACAGCCTGCCTCGGCCAAATGTCACAAATACTTTCCTTTATTTAGGAATGGCTCTGGGTTAGTGGCTGGAGGGAAGGAGGGAGGTGAGGATGGATGAATGGTGGAGGGGGGAGGGAGGGAGGGAGGGTGGGAGGGAAGGAGCAAAGGGAGACAGATTAAACGAGCAAAATAAATGATTAGCAATGTAGAAGGACAGGGGAGAGCAAAGAAGAGGAGGAGGAGGAGGAGGAGTGACGAAGAGAAGAGATGTGGAAGGACAGAAGATGGAGAGGGAGGAGAGAAAGAGGCGGGAGGGAGGCAGAAACAGCTCCAGTCTAGCATCTGGATTTTATTAGCAGCCGTTGGGAAAATCTGAAAAGGAAGTTTTTTCTCTGTGAGCACGTCGGCAGCAGTGATATGCTGCACATAACCACTTCACTGCCGACGAGAGGAGCCGGGCCCTCCCAAAGGAGAACAGATGGTCGCTAGAACTTCAATACAATTACATCAACAGCTTTCACAGATATAAGCGCTGTATGACAGGATCCCTGCAGCTCAGAGAGACAGAAATACAGCTCCCCTAACCTCGGCACCTCTGGCCCTGGATAAATTGTCTTTGATCCATCTTCACTCCCTGCTTGTCCTCAAGTTATTCCTCCGCTCCTTGCCAGTTTAACCATTTAAAAGAAAACGCTGATGCTTTTTACCGGGAAAAGCGGGCGAGTTGTGAATGATTTGCTTCTGGTAATCTGATCAAGAGACAGAATGGCTTTTGTCAGTGGTTATTAAGGAAAACCAGTGAACTCCCCCAACCCCCCCCCCCACCCCCCACCCTGTTTGTTTTTTGTTCGACATGTTTGTTCAGCCGGCACTGCATGTGTACTATCACAGAGATTCTCAAGTAACATAGGGGGGGGCGGGGGAAGATGTGTGTTTGCGTCTGCTGCGAGAGCATATGCATTCTGCAAACTTATGAGCACAAGTGAATGCATATGTGTGTTTCTTTGCGTGTGTGCATCTGTTTTTGTGTACGTGTGTGTGTTTGTGCGCGCACGCACTGCAGCAGCCTGTCTCCCACCCTGTCATTAGAGAGGGCTTTAAAGCCTCTGAACTCTAAATCAGCTCAAGATGAAGTGGAGTCTGGGATCCGTCTGCAGAAGCAGCCCCTGTGCTGACACACATACGTACAGGCATGCACACACACACACACACACACACACACACACACACACACACACACACACACACACACACACACACACAC
>JASSRZ010000001.1:17135084-17150084 GCA_032164315.1 Malacoctenus gilli
GGGGGGGTTCGGTTCGCGCCCGAGCCGTCGTTTAAAAAGAAGCGATTAAACAAAGCGGGACTGTTTTTTGTGAGAGCGTGACAGCGTCACTTGGCCGCGTTCTCTTTTCAGGGTCCTATCTGACTGAAGGACGTGCAAGTGACCAGCAGGGGGAGCAGTTGATTCGACGCAGAGGTGGACGGGTGGGTAAAGGTTAGATCTTCGTTTTCTTTTTAAGGCTCTTTTCAACAATCTGTGACATCACAGCTTGATTGGAGCAAGAGGAGGGGGGGGGGGTGGGCGGGGCCAGCCGGAACATTCCTGGGATGATCCCCCTAAGAAAGGTTTTTGTTTAAGTGTCGGACGTGCAACTTTGAATCAGTAGTCAAGGGGTTTCCGAGTCGCGTTAGTAGAAAAGTTGGCATCATATACATTCATTGATACATCCACAGGAGGGTGTGAGTTAAGCTTCCCTTTGGGGGGGGGGGAGGGGGGGGGGGTCTGAATTTGTCAGACCGGCAGACGGGCTGAGCTGGACTTCAGGACCTGAATTTGGCAGGCTGCAGGTCCCTGATTGGCCAGGAGGGGGCATCACCGCGCATCCAGTTCCACAACTGGAATGAATACGTAAATGGAGCCGAGGAGGAACTATTGTAAAAGAAGTAAAAAGAAGTTCAGTCACTAATATTCGAGTCCCCAAATTAAAAGCATGTCGGTTAAAAAAACAAAACAAACAAACAAACTATCCGAGAACCTCCAAAATAAGAGAAATGTGCAAAACCTTGACGATTGTATCAGAACGTTGTTTGGACCTTTTAAGGCTGAAGCTGGCGCCACTTTGCCCTGCTTGGACTGTGCTCATAACGTGCCGACGGCAGCGAAAGAAAGAAAGAAAAAAAAAACAGTGAATGAAGTGGTGAATGATGTCACCATGGCTTCATCGCGGCCTCGTCGAACCCAAACAAAAAACGGATCTGGACGATGCTCACTCACTTTCGTATGTACAGCGGTAGCTTTGGGTATAGAAACGCTAAGGTTGGCAGATGGCACCACAGCTACACACTCGATGGATAACCACGATTCAGCGATGTAAAGCGAGGGGGTTGGGTGGGGTGGGTGGGTGGGGTGGGGCGCCGTTGCGGCATTTTGGCCTAGGAGGAGAGCCGCGGGGGGGGCAGGGCGGAGTACTCCTCGTTCTCCGAGTCGCTGCTGTCCTCCTCGTTGCGCTCCTGGTCGCTGCCCTCGGTGCTGAGCTGGTCGAAGTCCTGCCGGGTGTAGCCCTTGTGGGACGCAAAGAAGTTGCCCAGGTTCAGGCCGCCCACCGCCTTCCCTGAGCACACGCAAACAAACAAAAAAAAAAAAGCACACGCATGAAGCATCTTCTCGAGCAAATCCGTTGGTCCCTTCTCGGCTCCTTCCTTTCAACCGCTTTTCGCTCCGAGGGCGGAAAAACCGGCGACGCCGGCAGAGCGGAGGCCACCGATTGGCCTCCGACTCCGTCGCCAGACGGGCGAGTCGTTCGCAAGAATCTGACACTGAAGGTTTTCGTTTTTTAACCGTGCCCACGAAGGAGAACACACGGACGGCGCCACGGAGGGAACGGAACGGGACGTCTTCCATCGACGTTTCGGACTTCAGTCGCAGGTTTGATGACATCACGGGAGCTAATTCTTGTCAGACGCACCTTTTCGTCTTATTGTTATTACGTCGATATTAATTAACTAGGTTTGTTTTTCTGCTTGCGAAACAGCTTCGGTGTCCGTAAACATGAGCCTTGATTCATATTTCATCCAATAGACGCTGCAGGATGGGATACATCTACTTTCCTCTATTTTTTTTAGCTCTGTGTGTTAGGATGTGACGGAGAAGAATGAAAAGACAGTGACTCACCTCTGATTTTACCCAGGATGCCTTTCACCGAGCTGGGTTCGCTTTTTACTTCACACCGATCTGCGGAAACAATCAGAAGGTTTTGAACGTGCTTGGAGAGTTTCCAGCATGTCAACGAGAAGAAAACAGAAAAAACAAACAAAACAGGCGCCGATTCATCCGGTGAGGACAGCAAAACAACAACAACAACAAGGGTCTGTAGAGTGAAAGATCAAAGTGTCCGGCGTCCCCTTAAAGCTCACCGTTTTTCCTCCAGCAGATGAAGACTCCGATGGAGACGACGAGCAGCAGAGGGATGAGCAGCAGGGTGGTGATGATGGCCGGGAGCACACCCTGCCCTGCGTTCGGCTTCGCTGTACTCTTCCGCTTCTCCTCCTCCTCCTCCCCCTCCTCCTGCTGCTGCTCCTCCTTCTCCTTGGGCTTCTCCTGCGGCGCCTTTTCTCGCGGGAGCTGAGGTTGCGCAGCCGCAGTTTGCTTCTCCTGGACGGCCGCCGTCTTCGACGCGTTGCGGTCGGGCTTCAGCCTGGTCTGGACGATTGTCTCCATTGCTGCAGGGAGAAAAATGTTCGTTTTAAGCCACTTTTAAAAAGGGTTTTTGTTTTTATTTCAGCCACATTTGACAGTCTGGCACCAAGGTGATAGACAAACAACCAAACAAACAACTCACCTTCAAGCTCCTGAACCTCAATTCCTGCTTTCTTGACGGAGCGATGGAACTCTAAAGAAAAAAAAGGACAAAGCAAAAAACGAGTCACCAACAGAGAAAAATACCAGATTTGTTGCCATTCCACCTCAGAGAAATTGGATTTTGGTACACTAAATACCTCAAAGCGGTATTGACGTGTGTCTTATTGATAAAAAACAAAACCCTTACTGTGTAAATAACCGCAAATATATTGAAGCCTGTAATAGTTAAAGAGCTTAATGTCCCTCGATAGAATTTGCATCAATTTATTCCACACTTACACTACTTTGTTGTTTCATTAAAGGAGCCCAATTATGCTATTTCGACTTTTTTCAAATATTCACAGTGTAAAAGTGTTGAAAGCTCATTGAGACAAGTGAGCAGCGCCCCCTCTGTTCACATTAAATCATGTTTGAGATATCCAGCGTGCCTCTCCATTCAGTTTCTGTGGTGGTAGAAACGGTCAGTTTCAGGGAGTTTTTTTCACATCAGTTGTTCACTGACATCACAGGGGGAGGGGCTTAGTGATTGGACAAATTCTCTATACTGGGCGCATGGGCTTGCTCCTGGCAACTGCTACCAGCAGTTAACCAACCAGAGGCGTCCTGCATCTTGTAGGGGTGGGGCTTAATGTGGAAGAGCCTCATTCTGCTCGTTTCTAAAGGGGGGGTCTATTAGGGCTGAAGGAGACGATCGAGATATAATGAAATACAGTGTTTGAGAAAAAGAGCTCGATCTATTTCTGTCATTGTTGACTTGCATACAAAGACAAATGCATCCAAAATGTGTAAAATAGGGCCACTTTAATATATACAGGCGTCGATACTCATCTCTTTCTTACCAGGACAAATAGACAGACCCTCCTGTTGGCCCTTAGATTTCAGCCTGCATAGGCCACGCCTCTCTTGTTTACCACTGCTTGGTTTTGCTGGAGGGTGGGGGCGGGGGGTCTTCCTGAGGTTTTAGCCAAACTATGTTTGTCATTAAAGCTGACACAATGAGCACAGCGATACAATACGCCCCGATCTCAATCGTCGAGCATCCGATTGCTTTACATACTGGACCGCTATGAAATGGGGCTCAAAAGAAAGGGGGGGGGGGATGATGTCGCGCTTTCCAAAGTGGTTTGATTGATTGTGGATGCGTTTGATTTTGTTGTGATGGTCTGAATTTTGAACACGCTGCCCAAACATACAGGACCAGCTTTCAGTCGCCGGCGATTTCACTGTGTGTGTGTGTGTGAATGCACTTTACTTGTCACAACAGGCATCTTGGCCACAGAGCGCAGTACCTTCCTCTGGAGAATGGTTTTGATGAATGGTTTGGGGCACCAAACTGCCACTTTGGCCCTTATAACAGCAGCGTCACGCCCAACATCCCTGTCTACAACAACTCCGAGATGCTCGGCAGGTAGTGTCACACAGCAGCACTCAGATATACATTTCAGCGCACGCGAACAGAGGCTGGGAAATTTCAAGAAATTTTCTTTTCCCCGTGACTCAGTGGAAGAGTTTGGCTGTCTGCTCCTCTGGATGAGTCGAGTGTGTCTCTCTCTTTCTGTCTTCCCGTCCCCCCCCCCCTTCCTTCTCTGTACCAGCTGTGCTTGTGTATTCCATTTTCCGCCCATTTGTTTTCCCCAAAACAGCCATATGTGTATTCAGGGTCATTGGAACTGGCAGCCGGGCGTGTTTTTCGCTTAGCCGTGGGTTTAATCAACGCTGCGTACCTGGGCCCTGGACAGACGCACACAGACACACGCCGCTACACGAACACACAAAGACACACACGCGCCCTCAAGAGACGGCAGGTTGCGTTGGCTGTGTGCGAGGACACCTGGAGGAAGCGAAGCGTAAGAAAGAGATGCCTGTCACCGCTCCTCTGCTCGCCGCGCCACGCTTCAGCGGCACCTCATAACAGTTCCCTCTGCTCGGCTTCGCCGCGACTCCCCCAAATGTGTCTTTCTCCAAAAACTCCTGCAAACACAGTCAACGACAAGGGAGCATTTCTCCAATTGTCCTAATGATACCGTCTGCTGCCGCCGGAGTTACTTTCGGAGCAGATTTCGCGTCCAGACTCGGCAGTGTAGTCAGCGGAGAGAAAAATCACTTTATGCAACAAGAGAGAAGTTTGGTTTTTGTGGTTTTGGAAGTTACCGGAAAAAAACTAACTCCTAATAGTGACGATGAAGTTCATCGTTCGGGCTAATGCACTTTTTTTAAACTAGGTTTTATGAAGAGTTTGAGATCAACAGGAAGACTGGAGAGTCAAACCTCACACAGATGTACTTGATGGTAAGTCACAGCAGAGTACTTCAACGCGCAAACAATATTTGCAGGGAATCTTTGTTGAAGCGCATTGAAATCCTAAAATATGACATTATTTTTCCAATGTGCAGAAAGTTGTTTTCCCAACAAAACTCCTCGAACATCAAATTTCAAACACAAAAAATTGTGATTCGATTGAATCTATGCGTTGCTCTTTGTGCGCTGACATCGGCAGTCTTTTCACACCGTCTCTGACGGCGACATCAGTCCTCATTTAGTTATGAATCAAACACAGCATGCGGCGATGTGTTGCACGTTTAGGAAGGTGTTGTGCAGCACCTTTAGAAAAGGACAGGCCTGTCAATCGCGGCGTTTTACAGCTGGCGTCGGCTTTAGGAGCGTATCGGTATCACGAACGCAGTCTGTTTGCAAGATCGAACCAAATGACGAGCAAAACTCTTGAATTCTGAATATTTTAGCTTTGAATGAAAATCGGGACGCAAATGTTATCCCGGAAATCAAAGTCGTATTAGTTGCAAAATGAACCCTATATTTTTCTCACGACAATTTGTCTCTTGAGTACTTCAACAAATGACAGATAAAAATTTTTTTTGGAGGGTTTCACTAGTTTTTTCAAAGGCTCACACTGTTATTGCTTTTGTATTATCACCTCAAACTGATTCCATCGTTACTTTCTCTGCTGCTTTTGGGACAAACGATCGGCTCAGTCACAACACAATTGACTGCTGCTCACCAGTGAAGTCGACTGGACTCGTAACTTTTTATGCTTTTTTCGCTTTTCAAACTTGAAAGAAATTACTTTAATGTTATTTTTTTAATAGAAGTTCTGAAGAAAATCGCCTCGTGCTGTAAAAATGTCTCAACACTGGGTGAAAATTAGGGAAAAAAACCAAACATTGGTTCCTATTTTAATAACACTGTCTTCCTGGCATCTGTAGGAAGGACTCGACTTCATCCTCCGTCAGACAAAAGCACAGAAACCTTTCTTCCTGTACTGGGCGGCCGATGCCACCCATGCGCCCGTGTATGCCTCCAAACGCTTCCTGGGGAAGAGCCAACGAGGCCGGTTCGTTTGACACGACCCCCCCCCCCCAACCCCAAATATTTGTATGCAGATACTTCTCTAAAGGTTAATTATGATTGCCTGTCGTGCTGCAGTTATGGAGATGCAGTCATGGAGCTGGACGACAGCGTCGGTCAGATCTTGGCGTCGCTGAGGAGTCTGGGCGTCGAAAAGAACACTTTTGTCTTCTTCACCTCAGACAACGGAGCTGCTTTATCGTCGGGGATTAACGGCATGAAATACACACGCACATCCCCGTTCAGTGTTTTCTTTGAGCCACTGGGTTTCGTGTGATTTTTCTTTGAGGCGCTTTCAGTTTTGCAGGCATGGTGTGAATAACGTGCGTCTGGGGATGTCATTCCTCAGGTGGCAGCAATGGGCCCTTCCTCTGCGGGAAGGAGACCACCTTCGAGGGGGGCATGAGGGAGCCCGCCATCGCCTGGTGGCCTGGAAACATCAAAGAGGGCACGGTACGAATGCTCCACTCATTTATTGGCTGTTACCGATTAAAGCCCCCCAAAAAAACCCCAAAACAATTCGATCACTCGCTAAGTCCCTGGGACGTTCTCTAGAGACGCGACTGAGGGATCCAGAGACCATGTTTTTTAATTCCACCCATTGTTGCTCTCTGATGTTTTGCCCATTAAATTAAACCAGCAGCCGAAAATGTTCTGTGAGAGGCTGCAGGCAGCGCAAACTATTGTGAATCAGGTTTGAGAGTAAAGGAATAATTATTTCACTAATCCCCTCTTTCAAACGATTGTTTCTTTTTGTTTATTTTTGTGTATCATTTACCACTTTACATGCAGGCTTTCTGATCCATTGGCACAGCCAGCATTTAATCATGAGCGCGTTTGAGTCCTATCAGGCAACTGAACTCCAGGAAGACAAACTGTGTGTCATTTTGGCCACAAAGCATGTGGGTGCTTTTTCTTTTTTTTTTTTTTTTTTTCATCCACAGTTTTTTTTTTTCGTTCAAATATTTTTGGCTGGAATTAATGTCCCAACACTCACTCTCTCCCTCTCTCGCTCCCCTCCTCCCCATTCCCCAATTTAACCCCCCCTACCCCCCACCCCCCACCCACACCGTGATCCCCTAAGCCTGTGCGTTCTGCAAATGACTTTTAATTGTATTAGGGGCAGCTGTGACACGGGGCTGTGACGCAGAGGGATTTTGTGGAGGAGCAAGCGGAGGCAGCAGTCTGCAGTAAGCCTTGCCCCTGGCTCATCTCACAGGGTTGTGCTGGGGCCTGATAGCACAGCGGAGTAGCGAGGGAGAGGGGGATTGGGAGCGTCTTAAGCGGCTAATCTGTTTGTGTGTTTGCTGAGGTTGGATTGAGCCGTAATGAGGACTTCAGTATCTGAATATGCCAGGCGCTCAGGATAAAGGAAAGAGAGGGGTGGGGTGGGGGTGTGTGGGGGGGGGGTGTATGGGTGAGAAAGGGAGGGAGGGAGGGAGGGGGGGGGGGAGCGGTGTTGCTGTGAAGGAAGCAAGGAAAAAGTAAAAGAGGCGGCTGGTGTAGAAAAGAGAAAAGGAGTGCTAAAGACGCGGCTCCACTGCCAGGAACCCTGTTGTGTTTCGCGGAGCTTTGCTGCACCTGTGCTGGGTCGTATTTGACCAGCACCACTGTGTGTGCGTGTGCAAAATTGTAGAACATGTATATTCAGTCATTGTCCGAGCGCTCCTGACTTTATATGTGAGCTCTCGTCACTTTTTCAGTTGGTCACTAACTTTTTTAGACCCCCAGAAACAGACGGCTATAAAGATGATTACGATCAATTCTTTTTGGGAATCTTTGGATCCTCGATGAAGCTTTTTGGAGCTGCGGCGGCCGCAAAGCTGCTTTGCTGCTTCTTATTGTTTTGGGAGGGAGGACAGACCAAACACAGGATTGCCCCCCCTTTTCTTTTTTTTTTTTAACTTTCTAGCCTTTTAAAATCTCTTAGGATCCTGCGCGTTGAAAAATCTATAGGCTGCTGCAGCAAAATGCAAGATAAGAGCCAAGCAATCTGTTGTAAAAGTGGATTTCATCTGGTTTACTGTAACGACAGACACGGATTCATCTAAACACTCGAAAATGAGGACAGATGTAGATTTGTGATAGATGGAAAGCGCCTTATAAGTGGCCGTAGCTTACAAATATTATCAACCTCACTCATTCTTTCTCTCCTATCTCAGAGGATGGATGAAGGTGCACTGGAATGAGGCAGCAGTGTGGTGCTGATGCAGATTCAGCATTCTCCCGGTGCCTGGGAGTTGGGGGGGGGGGGGGTTGCGAGGGGCCGGGATGATGAGGACCGGTGGCTGTAGGAAACAAAGATGGGGAGGTGGGTGGGCTGTCAGGCCCACAACATTGTTGAGCATCACAATCCCTTTTGTTGGGTTATCAGGCGGCAGACACGCGGGCAGAGTGGCAGAGACGAGGATAGAAGCACTGCCGGCTCAGATAACCAGCATCACCGCTCACGACGGCACGAGCGAGAGAGAGAGAGAGAGAGAGAAAGAAAGAGGGAGGGAGGGAGGGAGAGAAAATGTGACATTAATAGAGATAGTGATGAGTCGGACAAAAAAGGGAGAGAAATAAATGGGGGATGGAAAAAGAAAAAGTTTGGTTTGGACTGCAAAAGAGGGCAGAGTTGGAGAAAGAAGGAATTATGACAAGTCATGAGATAAATTCTTCTGTCGGGCCAGTTTGAGTTGTGAAGTTTTGGGCTTTTTTTGGGGGGGTTTGTTTGTGCAAGTTATTACCAGCTAAATGTCAGTGTGTCGTCCCCTCATGTCCTTTTGTCCTGTCTTCTTTAATGGTTTGTGTGTGTGTGTGTGTGTGCGTGTGTGTGAGGGACTTTAAAAGAATGAAGAAATGAAGTAAAGGACTAAATCTGTTAGTGTCTGAGAGAGAGAGAGAGAAAGAGTGTCTGCATGTGCAGATAGATCATGGAACGCATTGCGGAGTCCTTTCTGTGGCGAGTTCTGTGGATACAGAAGAAAAGGGAATTCATTTCAGTGCTTAGGAGCCTCTATGAGTGTGTGTGTGTATGTGTGTGTGTGTGTGTGTGTGTGTGTGTGTGTGTGTCTGTGTGTGTCTGTGTGTCTCTGTGTCTGTGTGTGTCTGTGTGCGTCTGTGTGTGTGCCGTCTGCCGATAGGAGCACAGCGGCACATGGCGGTGCAGCTGCAGAGGCCTGATAGCGCTATCTGATTGTGAGCGTGCCGTCTCCCTCTAAGGCTCGCTCAGGAGAGAATGGAACGGAAGATCAAGGATGACAGCGAAAAAATGGCATTTTATCTGAAAATAGTTCAAAGTTTATAAATAAAATAAAGCTTTTCACTGGGACTGGGAGAAGGAGATAAAACACCAGCTCGCTCCAGCTTCAGCCGCCCGCCTGCCCGGGCCTCGTCCTCGCCGTACTTTCTTCCCTCTTTCGGCTCATTCCTCTTCCCCCATGTAAAAGAGGAAGAAAAAAAAATCTCATTTAGAAAAACAGTTTTATTAAAAAAATCCTACCGACACAGAGTAGATAGGAGCCGGGTGACATGTATCTGCTACATGTTTACACACTCCACCACAGGTGTGAACACCCTGTCGTGACGATACACGGCGCGCGTGTTCGAACTTGACTTCCTGGAGTGAAGTCATCGTGCTTTAGAGTTTGACGTCCAGTGCCCACTAAATTCAGCACATTTTTTTCAGTGCACACTTTACACGGCGAACACATAAATCAGTGCATCACACAAACGGCAGACTTTTGCCACACAAGAAAAGTTCCCCAAATAAAACCCACAAGTCCCTTCGAATGTTTTTTCTGCTCACCGCGATTTTACTTCATATATATTGTCAACGAAGTCGTGTTCGGTGTAAGGTCGGTGTAAGAACAGGGTTCACTGAGTTCATAACAAATGTCGCGACTCGTGTTGAAGTTGTGACAAAACGATGCCGAATTTAGGGCCAAAACAGCCCACGACCCTTTTGGACCTTAAACCTCGGGCAGTCTTCAGCTGATCTTTATGACACATTGAACATTTTACCAGGTTTTCTGGAAAAGTGACCACTTTCAAGTCGGAATCTGTCAGTTCAGTTCGGCTTCATGTTTGTCAGGGCAACAGTATGAAGCCACCGTCTTTGCCAAGGACCTTTGGACACCGCGATTGCGTCTCGTTCCTTTAACTCGCACTTCACAGCGGTTGTTTCACTGTTGCGTGTGATTCCTTGCATCTCCCCCTCGCAACCATGCAGGTGAACTTCCAGCCGGCGAACGTGATGGACCTGTTCCCCACCAGCCTGTCCCTGGCCGGCGTCGGCGCCCCCGATGACCGGCCCCTGGACGGACTGGACCTGACCCCGGTCCTGCTCGGTCGCTCTCATTCGCTGGCAGACCGGTGAGGAGACAGGCGCGCCACGCGCTGCCTTTCATACATTGTTAACGAGGATCTCTGCGTCAGATGAAGCCGCGTCAAGTGACTGATTGAAATTTAAATCTGCGACAACCCCGAGATGACCTTCGGTCGTCGCCGTCTTTCTGTCTGATGCCTCCGTGGAGTCATTTCAGTTTTGGCTTTGATAGATGACCAAACTACCTGCAAAGAAGTTCAATCTCTCATCAGTGTCATCTGTCTTTCACTTTTCATCTCGTACTGATCTACAGATACGGACACAGGATTACACATTTCCACGAGTTGGACTCAGTGTCACTGTCTTGTCACGAGATAACGCAAAAAACAGTTTTGTTTTGTCGATGTATGGGTGTGTAATTTGTCATTCAGTACATACGACCATCGACATATGTAGGTTTTTTGGAGCTTTGCATATGTAACCTTTTTACGTTTAGGTTATGTTTGTGGGAATCAACCAGAATTCTCTGACATTCTCCCTCAAACTCTTTTATTTTTCCTGTTTTTCTTCCTTCAACAGACCAATATTTTATTACCGCGGCAACGAGATGATGGCTGTGAGGATTGGACCGTACAAGGCTCACTACTGGACCTGGAGCAACTCAATGGAGGAGTTTAAACAAGTGAGACTGACTTTTATTGCACGTCAACTGTGTCCCATCTCTGTTTTCTCGCTTCTTGATTCGCAGTGCCACATCCTCCCTCTTTGTCTCTCCTAATCTGAGTCAAACACACAAACACTTTGGCTGTTGTTGGTGTTATCTTGAGAACGGCTCATCAGTTGACTGCTGTGTACATCAGAGTGTAATGAATATTAATGAAGAGCCCCCACATCAGCGAACTTACATCATTCATCACCCAGTTGACTTGTTTGTTCAACTCCAGTGGAAATTTTCCCCTCCATTTACATATCACGCTCCCCGCTTCTTCTCGTGGCATCATAGAGCTCGGCCATAATTACATCAGCTCAGTGTGGATTAAGTATATCTGGAGAAATTAGAGCTGTGACACCCAAGACGCAGGAGAGTGTGCCGCGTTTTCTCCTTTTCTGTCCACACAAACATGTCCACCTGTCCTCCCTGGGTGGCTATGCTTTTCCTGTGATCCAGTTTGTTTTATGCCCCATCGGTCGCTTAAATTGCTCTCTCCTTCAGGGCCGCTGAATCAATAGTAGCCTCCTTTATCAGCTCATGTGAACTGAAGTGGAACTTCACAAATAATGGCGTCTGATTGCCTGTGAGTTGCCTATCGATTGGGGGGGTGGGCGGGGGGGGGGTGCGTGCGTGCGTACACGGAGAGGAGAGTGGAGGGACGGGCGAAAACATGCACATGTATGTTTGATTCCCTGTCCAGATGTGCCTGTTTGTGCGCGTGTGCCCGTGTGTGCAGGCGTGTCGTTGTCGACTGCTTCCAAGGTAAAGTTGTTGCATCTCCATTATGTCTTCAAGGCTGAAGCGCCTCTTCCCGCCGCTGCCCACGATGCATTTCGCAAACATAAGAACTGTAAACAAACGGCTTATGCACTCAGTCCGATTTGGAACAGTGTGTTTTTCGTAAATCAGCTTAAGGAGAAAACATGTTTCAAGGATCACGTTTTTGTTCTTTTTGTTCGCCCGACACCGGAACGATAGTCGCTGCTTTTCTGGTCCGCTCCTTAAATCCTGTACAGATAAAAGATTAACCAGCCTTATGACAGAAACACACAATGAAATCCCTTCTTCACTGAAATAAAACTGACGTATTCCTGTTTTTTTTTTCCCCAGTGGTTTGATAATGCACAGAAACATAATGGGGCATTTTTTCAGTAGATGAAAAATAAACAAGGGAGAGATATGGTGTGTACGTGCGTTTGTGTGTGCGAAGAAGAATGAAATTACAGGTTAATAGCTTGGAGACGTATCGTTCCGTCCTGGCTGCACTCGTGCAGCTCAGCCATGAGGAAAATGAGAAATTTCACAGGCTTAAATGGCTCTCATCAACCTCTCTTGAGGCGGCGTCGCGATGGTAATGTTGAGAAATACAGTGTGCGATGACAGTGACTCCTTTTGTACGTGGATTACGGAGTAAACGAGACGGCGAGAAGAGCTCTGGTGACGTCAGCGGGAGCGATTTTAACGGAGCCCGATATCAAAAGGAGACGAACGAAAGGTGAACGAGAGTAACTTTTCTTCTGCACCCGTGAGGCTGACGGCGGATGTTTGAATTTACTTCCTGATTAATCACTTTGCAAGTAAAAAAAAATTAATTAACAAGTTATCTTATAGCTACTCTATGTCTTTTTGAGGCACTTTTTCAGGTAAAACTCAGATATGAGTGGGTTTTTCAGCTTTACAGCAAATATTTAAATGGAACAATTAGCTTTAATCAATCAATATTGATGGGAAAAAAAGCTGAAACATAAGCTAAGATAAATTCTTTCGCTCCTCTAAATTCAGATCTCAAGCCTCTAATCTCTGGACATCGCCAGCTTGGCAACTCACCTGCTATAATTGGAGAAATGTGCATCTAATATCTGAAAAAGCATTCGTTTTGGTCACGTGATAAATGACTGTTGTTGCTGGCTTTCAGTTTTTTTTAGGTTTGTTCAGTTTCTGCTCAGTTATTTAAACGTACGCGGTTGATCGATAAAGTCGTGTAAAATCTCCCTGTATGAGTGGATCTGTTAAAGTTTTTTCCAAACGCTTCAATAGTGAATACATGTAAGCTTTGCTTTCAAATTGAAGCCGCGGCCAAAAAGTGAATCCTCCAAATCTCCGATTTTCTCGTTTATAAACGCACATAAAAACCTGGTCCATTCCCAAACTCCATCCCGCCACCCGCGGGTGCTCCCTGCACCTCATCGTGTAATGACGGCGGCCTCGGTCCAGTTTGGAAGCAGCCCTGCTGTATCTCCGACCTTAATGTCATGCGAGATACAGAGTTGGGACTGTGATGTTGTGGCTGGCAGAGATGTACACACAGCAGGCCTTTCTGGCTGCTCCTCTGGGATGAGTTCTGTGGGGGTTTTTTTTCTCTCTCTCTCATTCTTTCTGCATTTCTAAGCTGTTGGCTTCAAAAGACAGGACGAGCGTGGATCAGTGGAGGCTCTGCAGGGTCGGGGGTATCTCCCCCCCCTCTCTCTCTCTTTTTTCTCATCTCTGTGTATTTTGAGGTGCTCTGTTGAATGATCTCAGAGGGGGGTCAGCAACAGTGCCTTACAGATGAAAGCTTTTTCAATATTAGTT
Source organism: Malacoctenus gilli (assembly GCA_032164315.1). Taxonomy (NCBI): domain Eukaryota; kingdom Metazoa; phylum Chordata; class Actinopteri; order Blenniiformes; family Labrisomidae; genus Malacoctenus; species Malacoctenus gilli. Next base: position 17,148,599 of record JASSRZ010000001.1, read on the forward strand.
GTGCTCATCAAAAAAAAAAATGTGTGCGAATGCAAGCGTTTGTGTGTTTGTGTGTGCGTGCGTGTATGCATTGAAGGAGGGGCAGATCTCCGGGGGGGTTCTGGAGGAGTGAGTGTGACTCAATCAGGCTGCGATCACTGCCAGCCTCCCGAGAATGGAGTCAGAGAGCAGGAGTGAAGGCGTGGAGAGATGAGGAGGAGGAGGTGGCGGAGGAGGCTGCGAAAAAGTCCTCTGGTTTTTTTGCGAGTGACTTGAAACCCTTCAACATGTGCCAACGGTAGCTGCATAAATAACACAACAGATTGGAGAACAATAAGCACATAGACCATACCGCAGTGAGATTAGGCGTTCAGCGCCACGTGGCAGGTGGCCGCAATACTAAATCTATACACGTGGATTCTTTCAGCAGTTTTTTGGGAGGTGTTTTTCGAAAGATTGTACGCAAGAAAACACAAATTATTTACGCTTGTTTTCAGCTAAAACCTTCAAGAGCGTCATACGTGGACTGAAAATGTTACAGTTTGTGACAAAACATGCCGAAAAAGTAGTGATACAGAAGGAAAATATGTATGTACTACATGAAGTTGGTTGTAAAAGTACATTTTACTCCATACAGTTTACTCATATTACAAATGTGGTGCCTAAGCAGCAACGAAACATGTTGAGCCAACCTCAGCTGTTGTGATAGGTCTCCGTGTTGAGCAAACACTGACCTTTTATATTTAATTTATGGGCGTTCTGTTGCCAAAACAGGTCAGTTCTGCTCATTCCTGTTGAAGATTAGTCTTATAGCAGAACATGTACAGAAAGCAGTGACCTGAAACTGCCACTGGCTTCTGGCTCAGCTGTGATCTGTGTTTTAAAAAACAGGCACTGCGGCAGGCGGGGAGAAAGACAGCAGGTTCTTTCGAAGTGGAAGAGAAGAACCGAGCCGGTGGTGGCGTTCAATGTTCAGCTTAATTGCGTTCGTACCCCATTTCGGCCTGTCGCGCTGAATTGTTCTCGCTCCAAATTGTGTGTGTGCAGGTGTTAAACTGTTAAAATGTGCTCCAGAGTCAGAGTCTGTCTCTAGAAATGAGGTGAGTTTCCTGGTGTCTGAACAGACCGACAGTGTTTATTTATGTTTTTTTGCTTTGTCCTGATTTTTTTTTCTTTGTGTGTCTTTCTCCACAGGGGATAAACTTCTGTCCCGGTCAGGAGGTGCCGGGCGTGACGACCCATAATCAGACCGAGCACACGATGCAGCCAATCATTTTCCACCTGGGGCGGGATCCTGGAGAAAAGTACCCGCTCAGGTCAGTTCACGGGGGAAGTGAAATTCTGAGGAACAAAAGGAGAGACACCGAAGTGGAGGGAAAGAGGCGGAATAAAGGAGGAAGTAAAGGCTGAGAGTAGAAAGGTTGCTCTGCTGTAGAACACGCCGTGTGTAGGATCAATGTGGACTCAGTAGCATGAAGAAGAGGAAGGTGGCGGATTGATCCACTCA
>JASSRZ010000001.1:17152831-17178348 GCA_032164315.1 Malacoctenus gilli
GTGTGTGTGTGTGTGTGTGTGTGTGTGTGTGTGTGTGTGTGTGTGTGTGTGTGTGTGTGTGTGTGTGTGTGTTCCCGCAATAGTGTTATGAATCAGTAATCAGAGTGGTGACACACCTGAGCAATGCCCCCATCCCCCTTGGGTGCCATACATTATAAATCAAAAGACTCGATTTGCATACAGCCTGCTTATTATTCCAGATTTTGCCTCTACACTAGTAAGCTAAGGGTTATAATCATGATAATGAGCTGTGCTGACTGTGGGCTTTTCATTATTTGTTTGCAGAGGGGGCATAAACAAATAGTATTATTAGTTTTTGATTAAGAGGTCTGCACTGTGAGATTCTCGATGCATAGACAAAACAATGGGAAACTTTGGCGTGTCGCGCAACTTTTCCCCCGTCCGCGGCGTGCTTGGCTTGCACACTCGCATGCAGAAATTGAATACTTACAGCGGTCCGATAAATCTCCCTTACATTTACTTCTATTAGGCTGCTTCATCACTTATCAGGAAATGAATCGCTACAATCAGTCGCGGGCACAGATAGGGGGAAGGGGGGGGGGGATGAAATCTCCCTCGTGCCGATCCCGATCGGGCCAAAGCAGAATTTGCGATCGCCAGATAACGAAAGCAATTTAATCTGAATGTCTCGATTTTGTAACCAAGCGGAGTTATCTGCTGTTTTTTTTTTTTTTTTTAAATAAGTTGGGGGGTCACAAGGCTCCGATAGCAGGCTTATGACAAACGCGGCACACGAGGGAGAGAGACTAATTGCAGCCAGCGCGCTACCAGTCGAGTAATTGTAGGGGAAAGTAAAGACTGAGTATCAAGCGAAAGGAGCAGGTGCTGGCTGATGGAGGAAGCCTTGCTGCCCTGTGGGATATCTGAGAGGGAGGGTAGGTGTGAGCTGGACAGCGCCCGGGGTTATTACTCTAATTGACACTTCACCTCACACACATGCACATGTTCCCCGGGGGCCAATCAGAGGGTCGGCTTTGCAGTGGAGGGAGGATGGAGGGCTGGCACAGGTGCTGCCGGCGAGTGTATCAGGGGTGTAATTGCACTGCTGATATTTGTCTATCCCTGTGTCACGCCACCAGACGCCCACTCCCCCAACACACACACACACACACACACTTGGGCGCGCGTGCACACACAGCCCATTAACCCTACAGGTCCTATTGAGAGCAGCGTTCCTTTGAAAGCCTTCAGGGCCCCTGTGTTTTACACCCTGAATATAATAATGCACAGAGGTGCTCAGGCGCGCTGGTGTCCAACAACAGTAATTGAGAGACAGGGGATGTGATGGAGGTTACGTGGTTCACCCTGCTGAGTGCAGCGCTTTCTCAAAGGGCGCCGAGCGGACGGCTCACGCGCGCTCATGTGTTGGTGTTCCTCTCGTTTCCCCTGAAAGTGACACCATTTCTCCTCACTGATGTAATTAGACCCATTGACAGGTTGCTTTTTTTTCTTTTTTTTTTGAGGAGCAGTTATGAGAAGGCTCAAGAATGACAGTGTTTGACTTGTGACCACGTGAAGCTTGGAGACAAACGGCCAAACAAACTGATTCAGGCTTCCATGTGGGTTCGAGATGGCGTGCGTATTTCTGCCTGTGACCTTTCGAACCCTTCCAGTCATCGCATTCCGACTGTTGTTCAAACGCGGTCCAAAATTGCAAGTTCCAGGATAGATTTTTGCAACACTTTGCTGAAAGCGATAACGCTCATCGACAAAATTATTCAGCTGATCAAAACCAAACATTATTTGGCAACTCTTTCACCCACAGATTGCATTTTTTCAGCCAAAAGATTTGAATACTTAGAACAAACTGAGAGTTATGTCCTCTGGTGAGATAAAGCAACACCATTCAGGGCTATGAAACAAGCCTCCAGAATAAGTGATCCAGCAGAGGATTGCTCTCCGAAGTTCCTAAACGTCCCTGCGGTTGTGTTCGCAGCGTTCTGTCGAAGGAGTACCTGGCTGCGCTCAACATGATCTCTCCAGTGGTGGAGCAGCATAAAAACGCCCTGGTGCCTGGTGTGCCGCAGCTGAACATGTGCGACTTGGCGGTGATGGTGAGTTTCACATTAGAAAGAATAAAAAAAAGAAAAGAGGGGTGGAGCTTGCAAACATGTCACTTCTGTTATTCTATCAGGATTGGATTAGTTGCTCTGAACTACTAATCTTAAGGTGACGAGTGAAATCCAGTCGCTTGAATAGTTTTTTGGGCGAGTCGCGTCCGAAATCTACGATTTCATACAAATGAAGCATCTTCGTGAAACCACCGATGGGAGTAAATCTCGGCTCCAGTGTTTTGCTCAAGGACACTTTGACACATAGACAGAGCAAGACGTAGAATTGAACCGAGAGCCTCTGGTGTGGAGGACAATCTGCGCGTCCATCTGAGCCACAGTCATCAATCACTGTTTTCTCGTCTTTCCGTCACTTTTGCGCGTTGGATGATTCAATTATAAAGATACCGATCAATATTTTCCAAAAGAGTTGGAAAAAAAAAACCCCATTGAAGACCTCTGATTGAAAAAACAACACAAAAGAAGACTCTTTACTTTTCTCTTGAGCACATTTTGATTCAGCCGTGTTCTTTGTTCGCGAACCTCTTTCTCAATGAGTTGCACATTTGTTGATGTCATCGCCCGGATCTGAACCCCTCCTCCTCTTTAACAGCGCGTTAGTGTTAAAAAAAATAATCTATTTTCGGATTAATTAACGCAGCTGAAATGTGGCTTTGTCTCCTCAAACCTTCAAAGAAGCGAGCCTTCGTATTTATCCGTGTCACAGCACTGCCCCCTTGTGGCATGTTGAGTTAACACAGAAGAGTCACAAACTCCATGCTTGTTGCATTCCTGATTGCTGAGTATTTGCAATTCATTTGAGAATATAAATATTTTGGGGTCATTCCTCTCATTTTTTTTTAATGCAAAATGTGACAAAATTGTACAAAAGTACCTCATTTGGAATCTGCGATTCTTCTGACTGCACACGGATGAGACATTCTGTGCCTTTTTTTTCACTCACCCTCATGTCCGCTCTGCTCTACAGAATTGGGCCCCCGCCGGCTGCGACAAGTTGGGCAAATGTCTGAAAGCTCCAGAGTCCCAACCCAAGAAGTGCAGCTGGCCCCACTGAGCGCCAGCGAGGAGGGACCCTCCAGAAGTGCCTCAACAAAGAACAACGTGCTACTTTCCCGCTTCGTCAGATCGTTTACGTCGAGCAGACAGATGTGGGATCAGGGGGATTTGTTGACACAACAATGTTACTTTTTTTTCTGTTTTTTTGTTGTTTTTTTTACAGCTGGATGTTTTTTAAAGGTCAGTACAGGCCTAAACCTGCAATCATGCAAATGAAGCTGAATTAAGAGCTGGTGCTCAGGTATAATCATGTTAATGTGAAGATTAAAAAGGGATGCTGTGCTTATTCCAGCATGGCCTGGAAGGATTCATTCAGGTACATTCACTGTTGTGTTATTACTGTATCACGGCAATAAAAGCTGGCTAAGAAAACTTACTTTTTACAGTTGAAAACAACAGTGACAGAATCCTTATGGGGGAAGCTATTCATGTGTGTGTGCAGCTTCACCACCCTATGTAAAAGCTGGGCTATATTTATATTTTTTTAACGAATCGACTGACTTGATGACGAACCTTTTTGATTCATGTACATTAAAAATACACACCGGAAGGCCTTCTGACTGTTTGTTTACTCTTCACCAAGAGAAAGTGAGCATTTATTTTTTTTGCGTTTCCTTTTTGAGACGCGCTGAACAGCTGTGTGTATTCAAAAAAAAAAAAAAGTTAACAAATACTAACAGCCATTTCCTATGTTGCTGAAAGGAAATTGCATGTGCCAGGAAACCGAGCGGGTGAGCCGTGACACTTCAGATCATGACATCGCTCCAACGGGTCACATAGAACCGCAATTAAAAAAAAAAACAGCAACGATGGAGGTGGACGCTGCGTTTCTGAGGTCCAGGAGAGGAATGGTGAAAATGGCAGAGATGGTGAGACGTTGGCGCGTCATTCTCACTTCGGACATGTTGATGCAGAAGTCTTCGGAAAGCGCAAAAAAAAGAAAGAAATGTGCTGCCAGAGTTCATGTGGCGTCAGAAAGAGGAACAGAAACGGAGCGCGGGGCAAAAGTCAAGCGGCACAAAGTTTTTCTGCGTCAAAGACAGAATCATGATCAGAATCATCATATTACCGGCGCTACTTTGGCTAAAAGGGAAACTCAATGCGAAGTAAAGATGTTTTGGAAAGATGACGAGCTCATCACGTTTTAGTTTATGCTTGAAAAGAGGAACCAAGCGTTGCAGCTGGCAGGGCTGCTGTGCAGTTTGGTTCGCTGGCGCGTTGGCGGTTTATTTCTAAGGAAGCTCGGATTCAAACCCGAAACTCGGGCAGCGTTCCGTTTACGGGCTGACTCGCGTCCTCCCGCAGGTGACCCTGCTCGCGGCCTTCGTGTGCTTCGCCGTGGCGTCCGCGCCGCTCTTCACCGCGGCCGCCGGCTTGGAGCTCCTGGTCACGTGTCTCCTGCTGCTGCTCTACCTGCTCAAGCTCCACAAGAGGTTCACCTTCTTCTTCTGGCCACTCGTCGTGAGTCACGTCACACGGGGCGAGCAACATAAACAGCGAACTTTTGTTCGCCCCGCCTCTGATCGATGTTGTTTTGTTTTTGTTTGTCTCCAGGATGTGTTTAATTCAGCCTTTGCCGCGGTCTACTTCGTCGTCCTGAGTCTGATCGCTCTGAGAACTTACACGGTGGCGAGCTCGCTGGTCGGAGGGGTGAGAAGAGTTTGAGTCATTTGTTGAGGGGAGGGGGGAGGGGGGGGGGCTTTACAGAAACAGCCCACCTCAAATCGGCATTACACTGCTGGAGTTCGTCACGTGACAACATAAAAGTACGGCGTTACACACAATTTCAAATGCTTCTTTTTGTGATTCAGTGCAAAACAGTTTTGAGTGCATTTTAGGGTGAAAAAAGTGTTTAAAGTGTCCTTTTTTTTGCCATTTTTAACAACGTCCCTTGATGTAATAGTACTACCACATGTTTAATTTCTGACTGTTTCATGTTAGCTGCTTTCTGAACACCCATAATGCAATTTTCAGGGTTCATAAACCTGAAATGACAGTGATGTTGGTGCGACTTCACGATAATTTTACAGCTGCAGCTTCCCTGATCTTGTGTAACAACTGCTTCTCTCACTGAACCCAGTGAGTCCATTTAAAACAAGAGTCACTTTGGAATGAATTTATATTCTGGTGAGAGATCCTCCTCTGGGACAGGTTTGACTCTTTGGGAGGTCCTTCTGGGTGACACTGCCTATTTAAAAGCCCCCCCTTTTCTTTCAGAAATGACACTATTGCTTAAAGGGACACAGGAGTGAGTTACTCCAGTTAAGTCATCACTTGGAGACAAAGGCAGCTTTGTCCAGCCCTGATTGGTCCTGCAGGGACACTGTCATCTATTTGTGCTTTATCACACGTGAATGTAATGAAGGTTTTTCCAATAGAACCCGATTAAGATCGAAGAACAGCCTTCGATTTTGGTTGGTTGGAGATGGGACGATCAGGGTTGGACAACGGACAACAGCAGCCTGATCTGATAACTCTTGAGTGCAGGGGGTGGGGGGTGTGTGTGTGGGGGGGGGGGGGGGTCTTGCTCCATATGGCCTGAAGCTGTATGGGTGGGAGCTACCACACAGTTGTCAGTGTTTTCACGCCACAACGTGCTTTGTTTTTGCAGATCCTGTGTTTGGTATCTGCTGCTCTGCTCGGCGTGGACAGCGTCGCCCTTTTCAGGAACATCACATTCAACAACCGGAGAAGTGGAAACCAGGGTCAAGTCAGCAAATGAACAATCCCAGTTAGAAACCAGCCTATGTGGGAATTAGAAAGCAAAACTCATTGACCCTGTGTTTATATTTCCCTTATCATTAATAAATATCCACTAAAAACATCCTTCCGTCACTTTAATGCGTTCTGCTTATTTGAGATTCCAACTGAAGCTGCTGACATCAGCGACTTTATTTACTCTTTGATACATGTGTTTGAAAAAAGGCGACGATCAATAAAGATTTAAGTCTCCGCGAGCTGCATATTTTCCTGCGGGCGGTCCAAAATTGGCGTCGCGCGCCGCTGAGGGGCATCACATTTCACATCTGGGGAAAAGCAGATGTTGCGCTTTTGGGGAGCGTTTCCGCGCTGTCATTGTTTCCGTTTCCACCTCCGAGCAGCCGCGCGCCTCCGCTCGGCCGAACGATCTCCGCTCTCCCGCCTCGCCGCCGCCGCTTCGGACAGAGAGCCGCCCCACAGTCCCGAGGACGCGCCTCGCACCCGCTTCCTTCTGGGGTTCCGACAATGGGGGACATCGAGGCTCCCACCTCGACGCGGCCGCGCCAGACCGTCCTGCTCTCCGTCCTCCCGAGCAAAGAGTTCGCCACCTCCAGGAAGGGAATGCTGCTTATTGCTGAAGTGGTAAGAAATGAGCGGAGGAATCACGCCTACCGAGAGAACCATTGTTTTTATCCCGTGCGTAAAAACGCGGACGTGTGCCATGTTTTTTTTTTCTTTTTTTTGGTTGCCTTTTGCTTTTTTTCCGGATCATTTACAGTTTGTTCAAAGCACGAACTTTTTCCAACTGTTCAACCGTCTTTTTGTGATCACTGCGCGTCCGTTAGGTTTCAATTAGTGGCGAAGGGAGCGTCAGAAAGCGATCAAGCTCTCAGACAAACTTCTGAAACTTCGGGGGAACGTTTGTGCGCGTTTTGATCGTTAACACCGCGCGAGGACAACTCGGTGCCCGCTCGTCCTTTGTCAGTGATTGGACAAAACTCCCGGTCCGTCTCAGTGTGTCCAACTGTCCACGCTGACAGCCCGCCGACTCGGTTCCATTGTGTGTCAGTTAAAGTCGGAGATACAAAACGCCGCAGTTGTGAGGCGGTGTTGGTTTTCAGCGAGTGGGCGTGTGTGAGGAGGGTGGAGGGGCTTCAGAGACATCATGAGTGGTTTGCAGGGGGGGGCGAGCGGGCCCGTGAACAGTGACTGTGGTCAGAAAGCGTCCTGGGCCGTCATGTGACATTCGGATCATGTCAGGCAGTCAGTCTTTCTCACAGGCACATCCTTTCTTTCTGCTGTGAAACAGTGTTTAGCCTGCAGCGCGTGCAGCGACCCCCCCCCCCCCTCAAACACGCCTCTTTAAAGCCTTTTTTTAGTGCCCTTATCCTTTGGTTTAAGCCATCGGAGTCGTTCTCCCTCCAGCCATTGTCCATTGTCTGCAGAAGTGCATCTCAGTCTGTACAAGCACAACTTCTTCACAGCTGTGGAAAAGTCCAACACTCTGAGACGTTTGCGTGAATCCCTTGTGTGTTGTTGTAGTGTGTGCAACTCGATTTGAGAGATGAACCACCTCTTGTCAACTGAGCTTCATATGCAATTTCAAACAGGATTTTCTTTCCACTATTTTCATGCTGAACGTATTTAGTTTGAGTGTGAAGAGTCATGTGATGCTTACGCAACCGGTGTAACTGGCACCATATACTATAGATGGAGGCCAGCTGCTCTGAATTCAGCCCAAATAGTTGAGACCTGTGTGTCAGTGCCTGTTTTTTGACTCAATTTGGAAGATTGAAGACAGCTTTATAAACTGTTCTGCACTTCAGCCTGACTTGACCACTCAAAAGTCTCCCTGAAAAAGTTATAGAACTGCAGTTTGAGTTTAGAGGTCAAACTTTTTGTGTGCACACTGTAAAAAACGTCATCTTCCCAAGTACATTTGACTCTCAAGTCAAAACGATCTCATATCACATCCCAATGAGACAAATTCACCTTAGAAGTATTTTCCTCATTTTGTAATAGTTAACTTTTCTCATTTCAAGTGTAAATTCTCACTTGTTTTTGGCTTATTTTGCTCATTTCAAGTCAAACCATCACAAGCTGCTTTGCACTTGAGAACAGCGTAAAGAGCTGCCAATGAAACACGAGAAATTGTCTTAAAGTGTAAGAAAAAGACCTTGAAAAAGAGAAAATTCATACTTTTCTCTTTCCTTTTTGAAGTGAAAATATCTTTCGATGAGAAATAAGTCAACTGTGCTTGGTAAGATGTTGTTTTTATTTAGGGCAGGAAGAGCGAGGTGAAGCAAAGGTCATTTATGTTGCTCACGTAATGAAAGCAGTTTTCTATTGTACTTTTTGTATTGTACATCGGTCTGAGCAGCACAAACAAACACTCCGTTTGGTTCTGAACATCTCTGTGGTCGTGGATGCCAGCGAGCGTTCGCTATTTCAGCCTAAAGTTTCGCTCTCAGTTCAAAGGTGGCGAAACGAGCAGCGTTTTTTTTTTTTTCTCGAAGCAGTGAACGATGACGCGCATCCCAGCGAAAGGCGAGGCTCGCGCACAAGAAAACGCATCACGGCTTCGGAGCATTAGTCAGACCCGCAACCTGCTGAGCGTGCATTATCGTGCACAGCGGGGCCTGAGCAACAGTGTATTTCTCATTAAGACGGCGGGTCCCGGCCGACGGCGCGCCCGATGAGGAATGCGAAATCGCAGGGGCGCGCGTCTGATGTGCGGCGAAAAAAGCCCACCAGTTTTACAGTGTTTTCAAACATTTTTTTTTTCCCCAAAAACCCAAACAAGCTGTTAATGAGGAGTCCACCGAGGGGGTAAACGTGTGTAAAGTGCGCTGCCGTCTCCCGAGGGGACAGTGACTCCGACGGGTTCTGAGCTCAGGAGAGTGCAGCGTGTGGTTTTAATCAGGCTTTATGGTGTTTTGTGAAATTTAACAAGCGCGAATGTGCACTCCCAGCCAAATGTTTGTTTGAAGGACTCCACGGTGCAAGACACACATATCACGTTTCTGTAAGCAGGACTGATTTGCAGAAGAGTTTGTTTGACATCTCAGAGAATGGATTGGCCACTCTGTCGTCTTTCTGCGCAGTTTGACGGTATTACAGTCGGTACGAGGACGTGGTGGTCAGTGTTGCTGCCTCATGGTGAGAAGGTCCAGGGTTCGTGCCCCGGGGGGGAGGTTCTGTGCAGAGTTTGCATGTTTCTCTCTGGGCAGATGTGGGCTTCCTTTTGGGCACTCCGGTTTCCTTCCGCAGCCCAAAAACTTACTTATGAAGTCATTTGGGGACTCCAACTTGGGCATCGTGTGGATTTTTGTTCTCTCTCTCTCTGTCTTAGTGGGAATACCTGCGTAAATACAGGAAATAAACACTCGCCACTGTTTATTTGAGTTCTTAGGAGGGAGTGGGTGGACATGATAAAAGAAACAGCACTGTCCATGCATTTGGACTTCTGTCCTGTTTTGTAGCACATCAGGTTCAGTGTTTGAACACTGAATTAGGAGGACCAACGTTTGAAATCTTGGTTGTGGCGATAACGATGCGACCGTCCTCCGATGTGTCCGCTACGAAGAGAGCACGCCCGAGGACGTCGCCGGACAAATCCGCGCAGAGTTCACCTACAAGTCTTGTTTTTTCTGGGGAAAGCTGGTGGATCCCTGACATCAGCAGCAGCAGCAGCAGCAGCCCTTTATCTGAGGAGCAGCTGCAGCCCGTTCGGGTTCAGACAGAGGGAGTTCCTACCCCCCAGGCCAGCGCTGGATAAATGGCTGAGACAAAGACAAGATGGCCGGGCCTGTTTGAGATTACGGCGTCTGGTCTTGCTCTCGTTTTACGCTGATACCGTGTGTCCCGGCCCTCCGAACGGAGCGCCTCAAAGTTCACTCCGGCTCAGTCCTCTTCACGGCGCGATGAGCTGCACCTTCGAGCACCTTCTTCGCGTATGACGGCTTTGTGGCTGTTTTGCACAAACGCGTTTTGTGTGCGAGCGACACGGAGGAGGATTCAGGGCAACAGTGTACAAGCCCGTGTGAATAAACATTGACTTTTTAACAGCTGTATCTCCTTACAGGAAGTGGGCCCGCAGCAGTAATTCGGCAGGCTCGCAGCTTCAGGGGCTGAGCGGCGTTATCTCCCAGAGAGATCTGAGGAGACAAGATTGTGTTTATCACTCGGATCGAAAATGTAAATTCGCCGGCGGCTCGGCGAATCTCACGTCGGAGTGGAAGTAGATGTTTGTTTTCAACTCGGCTGGAACGCAGACACACGTTCGAAACAAATCACGTCTGTGCTGCTCGTTCTCTCTCTCTCTCTCGCTTCATCTCCCCAGGCCTCGTCCTTCGTGTCGTTCGTGTGCTTCGCGGCGTCCACGGCAGCGGCCTTCGTGACGGTCCCGGCGCTGGAGTTCCTGGCGGCGGTCTTCTTGTTGTTCGCGTACTCCACCAAGCTCAACGAAAGGTTCAAAGGCTTCCGCTGGCCTCTCATGGTGAGAGCGGGTTTGGGCAATGGCGTCCGACACTTTGCAGCCCACTGTTGTGACCCCTTCTAGAATTGAAATAATAATAAAAAAACAAAGTCTATTTTGACTAAAACTTCATTTTTTTAAAAAAACTTTTACTCAAAGGACTTCATGAGATGTGTGACTGCCTCCATCATCTTTTTCATCATCTCCATCATGGCAGTGTCGAAGTATCCGGATGGGTCCTCCAAAGCAGCTGGGGTAAACATTTGCTCCGTGCAACATTCGATGTTTTTTTCTTAATATAGACAAAACACTCGGTCGAGTAAACCTCCCAAATTTTTTTTTATTTTTTTTTTTTATCATGTGGTTGTGCTCTCTCTGCCAGATATTCGGCTTCATCGCCACCATCGTCTTCGCTTTAGATTTTTACGTCATTTTTAACGAGCTGGCCAGCTTCCTGAAACAAGGCGGGGAGTCCAACGAGGAGGCATCCAGACAGCAAGGTAACAGGAGGCCTCAGAGGGAAACCTTGCTCCTCTGTCTGCCCACATAACACCCAGGCACTCTGCATGTATTCAATGCAACAGTGCATCGTTTGAGACAACACGTTTCTGGCACGCGGAAATACTTTTGCACTGAAAGTGGCAATCAGATACTCCCACGGAGACAAATAGTTTCCTGGTATTCATACGAAATGCTTGAGTTCAATTCTGTTTACGTGTGCATCTATTTTTGCTTTGCTTTACCACACATACAGCTGACGTGCACGATTCACTCTACAACTTTAAAGCCTCTATTTTGAAACATGTTTATTCTAGTCGAGTGCGTTCTCACTCAATAAAGTACCAAGTTACCTCTTTAAGCACTAAAGAGGTAACAGGTAACAGGTGCCTGTTACCTCTTTAGGTAACTAAAGAGGTAACAGGCACTCTGCATGTATTTAATGCAACAGGGCAGCGTTTGAGACACGTTTCTCACATGCGGAAATACTTTTGCGCTGAAAATGGCAATCAAATGCTCCCACGGACATAAATACCGTAGTTTCCTGGTATTCATACAAAATGTTTGAGTTCAATTCTGTTTGCGTGTGCATCTATTTTTGCGTTGCTTTACCACACATAAAGCTGATGTGCACGATTCACTCTACAACTCTAAAGCCTCTATTTTGAAACATGTTTATTGTAGTCGAGTGCGTTCTCACTCAATAAAGTACCAAGTTACCTCTTTAAGCACTCGACACGCGTTTATCTCAGCCCCGCTTCATTGCTGTTGCGCCTCTTTGCGTTTTTGCGAGCCAGACCTCCTTCTCACACTTGCTATTGGCCCAAATCGTTGCCGGTTATACTTCTGTAGTATGTACCAGCTTTCAAGCTTCATGTGTTGCAAGTAAAATTTGACTTGTTTTCTTTCCTTCTTCACGTTTCGCGCACTTTGTTGAGGTTTCTTGAAACTGGTCGAGAGAGAAGCGAGCTCTCTTTCTGACATTGTGTTGTTGTTTTTTTCCCCCAGAGGATTTTTCAGACTCTGACTCAGACTGAAACCACGGGCCCCTTCACCAGCAGGGGAACTCATCACCACTGAGCAGTCGTCTGCCAAGACCTGCAGGTCTTTTATTACTCAGCAGCATTTAAAAAAAAACAAAAAAAAACAAAAAAACACTGTAGAAAGCAGAAATCCCACCAGGGTCACGTCAGTTGTCTGTTTATCTGTTCGTAGCAGCTTCAGCCTACATGTAAACAACAGGATGATGTTTCTTTGTTCCCGAATAGTTCTGTTGAGAAGCCAAATGTGAGGACGACCAAAACGCCACTGCTAGCCCGACACTTTGATCAAGCTGTAACGATGATGTTTTTTGCCTGTTTCTCGTGAGAAACCTTTAGTACGATGGAAACGTGGGAGTGCGTGTTTGAATAAGAACGAATATATCGACTTTTTGGGAATTTAGCGCGACCCTGTCTGCTGACCTGTGAAGACACTAATTATCTGACCATGGGGAATAAATGTTTACTGAAAAAAAACTAACAATTAGGTTTCGTTACATCAAAGATGTTCAGTCATCATTCATAATTCACAGTATTATCAAAAAAACAACATAAATCTATTGAAAAGGAGAGAGGTTGGCTGGTTACAACCTTTGTTTACATGTGTGAACCCGACGATAACGTAACCTTAATATATGTAATCAGCAAAAAGTTTTTTTTTTCCTTAATCTTAACTTTTCCCGTTCCAATCCCAGTTTCCTGTCATACGTTACATCCCCTCCTTCAGTTTCTATTTGCTTCACTTTATTAACCTTTTTGTTGCTGATTTATTGCCAAAAAAGAAACAATGAAACTCAAAGCAAGTTAAAAACACACAAAAAAAGCAACTTTTTTGAATGCTTGTCTACTGTATGTACGATTAAAAATGTTTCTGTGTATGTCTGGGCAAAACAATACATGCAGTTTTGTCATGACAATTTCCTAATGGATGTGAATTGTGTTTTAGAATTCTGTCTAGTTGATAGTTCTGCCTGTGTTTCTATTTTTGTCTATTTCTATAAATTGTAATCGAGTTTCCTGTTGGTTGAAAGTCACTACTGAGAAATCAGACACGAGCGGCGCGGTGACTGTTTGTACGATACGGACTGCACGGCGGCAAACACTGTGAAGTGAAAGCAGACGACAGAAATCTGCATCAGTGACTTCAGAATTCCCCCGTGAAGTTGCAACTGTTGTTTGTGTCTGAGAACATACGGAGGAAAAAGAAGGGTTTATTTCATCCAAGCTCCAAGAATGTCGTTTCAAAACTGAGACTGAAAGAAAAAGGAAGCGTATCAGGATGTAAAAAAAACCCCCAAAACAACAAAATTCAAACAAATCAGGTGCACAAGAGGAGATTGATGAATTGGATCAGATGTCTTCCTTAATTAGAGTTGAACAAAAACGGGCCGATTGAGCAAAAAAAAATAGTTTGGAGCAAAAAGAAAATGGTTTCAACTTCATTTATGCAAATTACAGTTAAAAAGGTGATACGCTTTCAGACTTGTTGCTGAACTTTTTATAACTTCAATGGGTTTTTTTTAGCCTTTTTTATTGTGGAAAAAACCAAACAATAAAAAACTATTTGTTTTCAATATTGTCATTTTATTTGATTTGTCACTATAAACCGATATGAAGCCTATTGAGAATGTTTCAAATACAAAAATACAGTTAAGTGCGGCTTCATGCTGTACGAGACAGACATTGTTCTGATCATTGACAAAAGCACACAGAAATCAAATCACAACTGCAGAGCGTCACACCCCGAAAAAGTTCATCAAGCTAAATAATCCTCCTTGTTTATATAACAGTCTGGAAGTTGTGGGAAGTCTTCTCATTTCTCCCTCATAAATACAGATTCTCCACTGTGAGTTGGGCAGAACGAGAGCTGCGGCTTGACAGTTTTTAATGTGAACGCGATCAAACGGCACAAGGCTCCCGCAGGTGATTGAGTGAGCATCAATATAGTACAAGTCAAATCCATCAATGCAAATTACAGACATAAATACTAACGTGATTGTCTTTTTGTCACACCACTACTTCAGTAACTAAACTCAGAGAGAGATAATCAAAACACACTATAAGTTATTTAAAACATGAGAAACGCTTCAATCAATCAACTGTTTGGAGCCCGTTCACATTTCATTGTCCGAACACATTTCTGGTCCCCTCTCACTGATTGAAATCCACCGAATTCATAGGAAAAACCCTTCCAGATGTGTACCACAAGATGGTGCTGTAGAGTCACTTTATATTCTGTACCCAAGCAGGCTGCACCAGCCAGGCCCGAGGAAGTTCTATATCAGGACAAAGTGTAGTGTCAAGGTGAAATACCGCAACAAAAAAGAAAAAAGTAAACATTTCTTCCTTCTTAAAACGCAAACATGATGTTACTGTTCAGGATTAGGCTTCATGTTTGCTGCTGGTCAAACACAAGAAAGGCCCAGGAATGACACCAATACACGACATAGCAACGGCGATAATATATTATATGTACACACGCGAACATTTCAGTTGAAGCCAAAAACAGACTGGCAAATTGCGAGTTTGCTCAATGTACCTTCAAACCCTCCCGTCAGTTCCTTCTGCCGTGTCCGATAAATAGAAAGGCGTTAAGAAATACAGCGTTCAGGTCGAGGCACCCTGTGAGTTCATTTCTAGTGTTTTTTCTGAAGAAGGATCAAAGATGGAAGGAGTGTCAATACCTGAGATACAGTGTGTAGGATAAAGGCATTCGACTACTTTGCGTAACCTCTCTTCCCCCCGCCCCCCCCCCCATGTCACTCAAGTACAGATGTTTTACCTGAAGCCTGGGATATGTGCAGCAAGAACAACACAGATATGACATGATAACCTAAATGCAGAGTCACGGCATTGACTCGCGAATAAAAATCAAACTTCAAGGAATGTTTTTTTTTTCTTATTTATGTACATTGGTTAAATAAAACAGACGGAATTAATTTTGGTAATTGCTAATTTGACCCTGTATACATTTGTGATTGCAAAGAATGTATTTCGTCACTCATTTGAAGCCATTGGCCTCGTGCTGCCAACCAATTATTGCCATTTAAAACTGACCCTGCGATGTGACAATAGAGTTACAACGCAAACCTCAGAAGTAGTAAAAAGTCGCGTGTTAAAAAGGAGTTTTCTGAATGAGCCAAGACCAGCAAGAAAAATAGCCGCGCAGCCTCAGAGACAGATAGCAGCCAGTAAGCTCGGAGAAGAACAATAAAGCCACGGTGCCTCCGATGGACTGCAGCTTTTTTGCGTGCTGCTGGTTCAGTGGCCTCCTGGAGTCACGGTCACATTTTCTGTCTCTCTTTCCAACCACACGCGGCGTTACGAGATACTGTACAAAAGCCGGCCTTCTTAAATCCCCCCCTTCGTTCACAGTGACACACCAAACCCCCTCCAAGGAAAAAGAAGTGACCTTCTGTCCCATTGGCCTCTCGGCGCGGCTCGGCGGGGAGGCCGTCCTTCACACCGGTTCGAGAAGACGAGGGTGAAATGTTTTAAAGAGGACGCCTTCAGTCGTGACCCGGCCTTCCCTCTCTGGGCCACGGGGAGCAGCCAAGATCCCAAAAGCACGCAGCAGCTCCACGCTGGAGTGAACGAAGATTTGTTTGGAGGCCGCGCGCTGTTGAAGCGTTTCTAACAGAAGTCCAAAGAGTCTGGAGGCTCGTCACACTCACAACTTTAATAAGAATACTGTCCTGAAGGCTGGGTGGCGTCCCCCCCCCGCAGCCCCCTTCCTCAGCCAGCTGCCGGTCGTTTCTCTCAGTCTGTCCGATTGTCGAACCCCCCCCCCCCGCCCGCGGCTCATGCGAGCTCAGGCCGGGCCTCCATTTCCCCGCGAGACGCCGTACGCGCCCGGATGTACTCGCTGGTCTGAGCCGCCCCCTGGCACCCATTGCCGCGGCGCCACCGCCGTACCGCCAGGAAGGTGTTTGTTCCATAAACACCTGTGACCAGGAAGCCAAAGATCTGCATACAAGTGGGAGGAGGAAGCAGAACAACAATGTGTGAACTGGAATTGGAGGCAAGGAAAAGAAAAACAAAAAAAAAAGAAACAGGCTGCATAAATAGTTCCTGCAATCATTCAGTCTGACTTTGCAAGTAGAAGAAGAAGGGAAGTGACATGAATGAATATAGAAGAGCTAAATATGATATTATGTATGTCAGTTGTCAGCACTAACTATGTCTAGTTACATTTGTTGTCATACGAACATAACTAGCGGTTTTCTGAACATGAACGATACTTACAAATCTGATTTGTTTCCAACTAAATAACAAAAAGAGCAACAAAAAAAGAAGACACAAGTAGGCAATGTTGGTCCTGACGACTCACCACTGCTGCAATTTCAGCTCCTGTGCTGTGGTTGATGCAGGCCAGCACCAGCGATGACAAGAAGAAGAACAAAGTGCTGGCAGCGGTGTTAACCAGATCCTGCAGGGAGATGCTGAAGTTATTAGGATTATATTTACATTTCATTACATTTTCCTGCATCAGTAAGAGGAAGTAGAATAATGAGCTTCCACTTCATTTCGGCTGAGATTCAAATTCTGTTTGATATAAAAATTACATCTTCTTTTCCAACTTCCTGTAACTTCACAGAAATCACAAACTTCCAACACTAGCATACAGCTTTGAAAATCACGAACTGCAAAGAACAATGTTGTAACCAACTGACTAAAACTGAGTTTAATGGTCTCTTTTTGTCATAAAACAACTATTTTCACAACAGTTTCGAAAGAAAATCTCCGTGAATGGCATCACATCACATCGCAAGTTCACAATAAAGCAGGTTACAGTTTGGTCACAGTCGTAAAGATGCTTTTCTATCAACACTTTGCTGGTAAGATAGGTTGTGCCACAAGACATCGTTGACACTTTTGAACCGACCAAACTTGAGCTCTTGCTGCCATCAAGCAAATATACCTCAATGAAACCCAACGATTGCTGCTGGTGAGTTATCGTTGACACATTTCAAACTCTTAACAGACACACAGTCGGTTCCAAAACTTTGTCCAACATCTTAAACCACGTTTTAACATCCAAAACAAAGTATCCTCTTCCAGCCAGTCAGGCTGCATCCTGGTGTTTACCGTCAGGTTGAACCCTCAACAGTACATATTTAAAGAGCCACCTTGGACCTCACATTACACACAAACACACACACACACCCACCAGCAATCCCTCTTCACACACACATACCTCACTCCATCCCCCACCTTGTTAGTCCTGAGAAAGAGGCTGAAAGAGACACTTCCCCTTTCATGTTTTACACTCCTGGTTTCCAGCAGGCTGGATGGCGTGGAAAGGGTTAAGCCTGAAGCTCTCAGCTTGACTGGGGCAAAGACCTCGTGATCCAATGCATGATTGTAATGACTGCACACTCAGTCACTCCTGGGACACACAATGGCTTTATCACAAACGCTGACCACACAGACACACACACACAGAAAGCAGAGGAGGCACGGAGGAGGCGCAGTGGGGCATAAAAAGTTTGATAATGTGCAGCTCATCCTGTGGTTTAATCAGTGACACATTAATATGGAACCATTACGCCACACACCCGCTGGCACAGTCAATGAACACCAGATCCATAATCATAATCCCACACTGACACCCGATCCCCCTCTCACGCACCGGACACAGCCCAGTCACGTGCACCCACAGACTACAAACGCTACTCACACTACCAACACATCCCGTCGAGCTGGCCTGACTGGTGGAACAGGAAGTAGCCGACTCTCCAATGTCCTGTTCTCCTGTGCGGCAAAGCTTTTTTTTTGTTTTGTTTTTTGTTTTGCACAACTCTTAAGACTCCTTCTTCACTTCGAATCAGCGCAGTCCCGTCACACGGTCGATACGGATGAGCTTCTCTCAGCACACATTCTAACCAGGCCAGCACAAACCTGAAATACCACAAGCGCAGACCGGACCAAACCACTGGCTCTCTGTGTCATTAAGTCCAATCACTCTTCCCCCTCTCTATCTGCTGAGCCTCAGCACATTAAATAGGTCAGACTTTGAATTACAGTTCTATTAGATTTGTGTAGCTTTACAGTTTATACTTGACCATAAATCATAAATCCACACGAATATATAGTTTTCAATCCAATCTAGCCATCTGTCCTACAGGGCACAGGAGCTCCGAGTTTGGGAGTTTGAGGATGTTTGCTTCTCGCTGTCCATACGACAAAGAATAAGGCCGCATGGTAGCGTAGTATTTCGCACTCTTGTCTCACCGTGAGTTTCAGCCTGGCCTCCGAAGCTGCAAACTCTGCGGCGAGGCCATGTCCTCCCAAAACCAAATGCATGCAGATGAGATCAACTGGTCCAAACTGACTCAGGACCAGCGCAAGTATCGTCCCAAGGCCTAGCTGGTTATTCACCTGGCCGCTCTGAGATGACACGTTTGAAATGTAACCGTCCAAATCTATAAACAGTTGCAGTTGGGTTTTTTACATGTGCCCATGAATAAAGGGGATGACGTCTCGGTGGCGCTGGTCAATCGTCCCAATCTGCTGCTTTGTTTCTCCGTCTCTGTTGTGCTCTCCTCTAAGAAGCTGGAAATACTCGCTCAAGTGCAACTATGGAAACCCCCGAGGGTGTAGCAGCACACTGATTATGAAATCTATTCTCCTGACAGCGAGCCACACAGGGCCAGGAGGCTCCATGCAAGAATAAAACCTCCCTCCGCCTGATTCCCCTTCAAACACAAATAAAGACGCCGAGCGAGTATTTCAGATCTTCTGTCTGCTTGGGCGGAAAACTTCAGCTGTCAAAACCGAGAGAGATTTTATTGGATTTTACTCGTAGATGATGTCAATACACCGTGCGTGAAGTGGTGTCTGTTTTTAACTGATGAGAGGTAAATGAGGAGCGACAAACACAAGCATCAGCTGTGTGCCGTTTCTGCAGAGAGGTGTGGTTCATTATCGGCAGAAAAACACACAACCAAGCTGAAGGACAAGGACGCATTTCTTTGAAGAGACACCGATAAAAGCCCAAAAAAGGAGACACAAAATATTCACTTTCACACACATTTACAGTGAGTGGCAGTTTCAAGTCGCCAGTTGACTTTGCAATCATCTCTTTTCTGTCTGGGAGGAAACTGGTGTGTCTGCAGAAACCCCTGAGAGGCAGAGGGAGGTCACGCAGAAATCCATAAGGAAAGGCCGGACAGGCGGTTCAAGAAGCCAACTGGTGGCTGGAGGGTTGCCAGTTCAAGTCCCCAGACTGGCAAGAGGCTACAATGGGGAAAGTGAGAGCAACGTCTGACTTTAGGTTAACAATAAAGCACAACTTAACTCACTCAAAACCAGGGACGTTCTCCCAGTGAGGTGAGAATCTCCTCACGGTGTTTGTGGCGTCTACAGCGCAGGTGGGGACTGCGGTTACATGAAGCATTAGAAATCAGCCACCATGACTCGTCCCTCTGCAGGAACCAACTCATTCATGCAGGAAATGCGATGCTGTCTGTTTACAGCAAAAACACCTCGGAAATATCAGGCACACTGGCAGAGTGTTTAAGCTGCTGCTCTACATCTAAAAAGGAGGATAACAGCTCTAATATCTCATTCCCTTTTCCCTCCCTCTGCTGTGGGCTTTGAATTTTCTGCTGTGTCTTTAGCGTTGGCCCACTTCTGTCCCAGAATCCCAGAGTGCTGCCAACAGTTATTTGGCTTTGAATTGGGGGGGGAAACAACGCACCGAGTGGTCTGCTTTCAAAAGCCGAACCATCCATTTCTACCTAATCACTTGAAGCTTTACAACAAGGTCCCAGGGCTGCGTTCATTTCCTTTGTGGAGGAAGAAGGGGGGAATGAGGTCGAGGCCTGCGTTTCCCCCTCTGTGCTGCCAAAATCATCACACGGGGTGAAATGAAGGCGATGGGATCGTATAGCACAAAAACACCTTTCAAAATATCTTCTTCAGTCCCTCAACAGGAGTCGCACGGGTCGCTCCGCTGAGCCTGTCGGGCCACAGTTTGTAGTGAGACAGAGATGGTGAGGAGAGGCGGGTGAAATTCCCAGAGGCCCAAAGTGCCTGTTGGAGCTTTGGACTTCACAGACATCAACAGCCATTAAGAGGTGCGACCGAGCATTGTGGGGATCGCAAGTTACGACTGCTTGCTGATAGCTCAGACACTGTGAACGGCAATACCTAATCTAAAGCTCTCTTAGAAAAGAGAAAATGGCCCCATTGTGTTGTTGTAAAATTGGTGAACCCGATGTCATTTGAAAGAAAATATAAGATACTTTGTTCATAACGGCAGGATTTGCCAAACCACAGTCTTCGCTCTCTCTCTTAGGCCAACCCACAGACGACTTTAGTGCAAGCCTACTCATACAAACAGGGATTTGCACAATACATCTCGCTTACATAATGGTCGTGATTCAAAGGCCAGTGATTCCCAAAGTGTGGGTCGCCGTGAAGGTACTGCAGGTGGGCCGAAAAGAGGTCGCCCAAAATAAATGATCCGAGTCTTTCGTTCCGATCACAGTTTTGATGAACGGTTTGGGTGGGCAGCAGAGGATTTTCAGCTGACAAACTGGGAGCTCTTAAGTTTGGGAATGGCTGTTAGAGCTGATGAAATATATGGATGGAAAAAAACTACTAACTCGCCAGAACTTATGAAGGACAGTGGAAAAGGCAAAGGAAGAAAAAGGTGCTGAAAGCTCTTGTGAAAGGGGCAAACAAGGGCGATTGCAGATTATGAAAAAACATCATGGTGAAAGGTATCTGGGTGAAATCTCCTGAATCAGCATTTCCAAGTTGCTTCTGGCCTCTCCAACACTGTAAAAAAAGCTTCCATTTGGCGCCGTGGTGCCAAAAGCAGAAGCTGAAGTCAACGCCTTCTCTTCGTGTTTGAGGTGGAATACTGTACTGAGGATGGCAACCTGATAGCTATGCTTGGATTTGGACATCTGGCTCAGGATCACTGCTCCACTACGACGTGTACTGTAAGCTGTGTGGTCCCTGGAAATATGGTTATAGACACCCCCCCCACCCCAGCCCCCCAACCATTTGTAAAAGATACTCGGCTGCAGATCAGAACACACCACTGTGCGCGTGTAGGCAAATACTGAGAGGCTGCCAGTATTTACTGGGGGAAACACCCATCAGCCCATTTGCTTACAGCTGACGATGCAGATCCTGCAACAACACTGGAGCTCGCCACGCAGACTGAATGTGATGACTTTTTCAGAAGTTTCCCGTTAAAACAGCTTTTAATTACAGTGTTCCACAAGTGGAACCTGTTTGAATTAGTCTAAACATTAAAAGGAAACAGTAAGAGGAAGTTGGCTGTAGTATATCCAATACAAAATCACCATAGCCAATGATCCTAAATGACAGTTAAAAGTAAAAATATATATATATATATTTAGCATCAGTTTCAAGGTTTTATTAACAACTTTGACAAAAAATGGGAAAAGGATCACTTTGCTATTGGTTGCCCTTTTGTATAATGACTTTCATTGTTTTTCCATCAATGAACTCGTGATTTCCAGTAATATCAAAAGTGCTTTCATGACTTTGCAGCCATTGAGTGCGCAAACCTTAAATGTCCTTGTAACTGCAGCCAAAATAACATATACTGTGACATTCTTACTCTGCTGTGTGTTTGTGTTGTGTGTGTCATTTCGGCACCGTGTTATTTTCACAAAGACTGGGATCTCTGGTACGTACCGTGAGGCTCCAGTTGATGTGGGGCACCTTCGTGTGGAGGTTGAGGCAGAAGATGAGGAGGAGGACTCCCGTCACCACGAAGGCACTGCAGCTGACAAACTCAAAGAAGTAGACCCCTCCACAGGGGGAGCACATCATGATTGTCTCTATGCAGATGAACCCGATGAGTGACAGGAGCTGGAGTAAGACAGGAAACAGTGGGAGGGAGCGGAGTTAGGGGTGAATAGACGACGATTGTGATGAATGCACCACGCGGGAGAGCATCTGCAAAGTTGAATTATGTCACAAACAAAGTTACATGAATCATCAGCTAATGAATCAATCATCTTTCCTGTTTGGAGAATCAGGTCACCATGAATAAATACTTAGCATAAATTACTTTGTAGTTGACTTAATCATGCTTCTAAATGACTGTCATTTCACTTAAACACCCAAAACAAATGTATTCTAATTGCCTGCGATTCTGTATGAAGCTCAGAGTGATCCGACAGCGGTGCTGGCTCACAACTTGAAGACAAATCAACTAATTGTGAATTTGTGACATTGTATCAGACATCGTCACAAGACTGGGAAGAATTTACTGATTTAATATTTTGGCAGTTGAGGGTCAAAGTTGGGTTTTTTTTTAACCTAATTGTGGAGATTTTAACAACTGATTATCTCAGCATAAGGGCGGGGGTGATGTGGGGGGGGGGGGAGGTGTTCTTTCAGAAGCACAGCTGGTCTTCTGTCAATGCATCAGCAGCTGTATTTACATTTACCATAAGCAATCATATTCTCAATCCAATGGAAAATGATGTCAGAGAGACACTCCTATCAGATTAGATTGGCCCATTTCTGACTGAAACTGTGATGTGATTGCAGAAGTGCAGCTCAGATCCAATTACAGTTGATGTAAACGTCACATAGACTCACTTCCAATCGTCTGATTGTGTGCATGTTTATATTGTGATGTGGCCATCACATGGAATCTTGTCGTTTCTTTTCGCGTATGAAGTTATGAGGGAAAAAAAGCTGTAAAAATGCACAAAGGGGTGACGCAGGACACCACAGTAAGAATCTTAAAGTCCCATTCTAAACAAAGAGAATATTCCTGTGTTGTTGCAGGTTTAACTGCAAAAAAGAAACACAACAGGTTGTCCCTTTCCCGGCAACAAATCCATCTCCAATTCTAATGGGCCACCTGATAAAGCCGGATTTGGGATCAAGTGCGCATGTCACCAACACTTATGTCACGGTGCAAAGCATTCTGGGACTGATCAAGGGACTGCATCTGGCGGTATTCTTTGTGCCTGCACGAGCGTCAATCTGATCAGATTATTCAGTGGTTTTAGAAAGCGGGAACGGTCCGATCTTGTAATCAGACAGAATTACCTCAGACTGGCAGAACGAAACCATGGAGACACCGACCGTGTCTGCGAAGGGTGGAGTGATCTGTTTATGTGCTTTGCCACCAACACCACCTGCTGCCTGCTGTTTCCAAGGTACAGCTAGAGATCCAGGCAGTGCAGCAGCAGCAGCAGGTCGGGAGGCTCTATGGCTGACCAATTTACCGAGTCATTTAGCATGGCATGAAGAAAGTAGAGTCACTGCTGGGACTCATTCACCTTTTTTATTCTGTTGTAAATACTTTGAAGAAAAACCCTCTCGGCGGTATTTTTGGGGGGGAGGATTCTCTGGGGCCATTTCTGTAACTTTATGTGAAGTTCCGAACTTTCCACATTGTGAAGGGATTGTCCCATGAATAGACCTGAAGCTGCAGAGTCCTGCTCCTGGCAGCCCGTGACGATGCCCGTCTCCCGCCAGGGTCCGTCAACAAACCACGGTATGGGAAGAATTCTGCTATTTAGGTGTCTGCCCGCCGTCCAGACCCCGACTACAACCGCACGAGGATTACCGACCGGCTCGGAGTTGTCCAAAAGACTCCGAGACATAACACAACCGTGAGAACGCCGCAGCGACGTTTCTACGCACCCAGAGCAGCCAAACTGAAATCAAAGCAGATGGAAGGCGCGCACACAAACCAATGGGAGCAATTCAGGGTTCATTGTCTTGCTTAAAGACGCTCCAACACACACACACAGGCAGGTTGAGATGAGGATTGAACCAAACACCTCCTGGTTAAAAGCCAACCCTAAAAGCTGAGTCTCAATTACAATAATAAACAATAAAAAAAACACATTACTGTTAAAGAAATTTGAGTTTCTTTCAGTTATTTGGATATGAAGTCATTGAAGAATAAGTTCAAACAAAGAAAAACTTTCAACTACAACCCGGATAAGTACATTTACAGTATGTCTTCTGTAGATGTACATGTATGAATAATTTAATCTATACAGGTAATGCACTGTCTCTTCCCCGAGAGATCACAACATCAATATTGCAGAAAACACTTTCTGATCATTTGCTCCACAGGGAGACGACTGACCAGCTGCTTCAGCGATCTGATGCAAGGTTGCGAGGCGATGTTAAGCTGTGATATCGAATATCGAGACGACGTTCATACACACATTAACGGCGGTGCTTTAACGTGGCCGGGAGGGGCTCAGATCTGGTGTATTCTCCAAGATAAAGTCAGAGGGATTTATTTTCATGTACTTCGAATGGAATCCCCCCTGCCGCAGAATGGGCAGGCTATCAGCATAAAAGTCATTACTTCAGGCAGAGTGACCTCAAGCTTGGATGAGCACCATTTACACTCAGTCCTACGACTGGAGACTCGCATATCAGCTCTCACTCTCAGCGCTCTGGAATCAGTCTCTTGTTCGTCATCTGGCAAAAATGTCAAAAAGGAAGAGCTTTCAGGGAAGTGGTTGGACAATCGAGTCTTATTTAGGTGGGCAGTGACACGGGGAGGAGCGTTCGGGACATGGCAGCCGAGGCGCTCGTATCCTGGTGAATGATAGAGGGGTGGAAGGAAGAAAAAAAAAAAAAGGACTCGCTGAGCCAAATGGCTGAAAAAGACAAAAGAGGAGGGGGAAGCCACAACTGAGAAGCTTCAAGGCCATTAACTGAAATGGTGATATATATGCCAGCTGTTCAAAAGTCAGGCAAAGGACCTGGTATAAATAATTCACACTGAAAGTCTTAACTATAACATTGCAAAAAAACCCAAAATAGGAACTTCATTTTTACCATGTAGTTTTGACCTAAAGATTGTCTGTAAAAAAAACAAAACTGCTTTACAATTCAAAGGATCAGGATAATAAAACTAAGATTTTCGATAAAGTTGTCCAACTGATGTAAATCCCACTGAACACAGCTAAACGACCATGACCTGTCTCACTGAGGAGCCAAAAGACCCCCTACTCCTTCTCCTCCTCCTCTTCCTCTCCCATAAAATTCAGCAGCTCAATGGACACCCCCATTTGTCCAATTTGTGAAACAGGACGTGCTGCTTTAGACATATGAAGTGTTGGCTTTTCTGATGGACAAAAGAACAAGGCTTCTCTGACAGACACAAGTCCAACTCTACAAGCTTTTGGCGAAGATAAAGCAGTTGAAACAGTCGATGGTAATTTATGCGCGCGACATGTCCAGCAGTCCCATTAACAGTGACACCCTGAAGCAGAATGAAAGCAGCCTCCCTGTTTGACAGTCAGAATAGCGGTATAATTTTATGCAGCTGTCGAAGCCTAATTGGAGCATGACACGAGAGTTCGTCAGTGACAGCAACACGACCTAAAAGGTTACACCCAAAAAGGAGCGGAGGGCTGCGCGGGCTCTCACAGATGATGTCACGTCGATTGAAGAAAGCACATTGCCCCCCCCCCTCCCCCCCAAGTCCCTGTGCAGCAGGTGGCGGGCAGTCACAAGGGAGGAGGCGCGGTATCACAAGCACCATACTGGATAATCTTGTAAGTAATGATTTCATGTCAGCCTTCAGTGCAAACTGTTCCCTGTGTGTGTGTGTGTGTGTGTGTGTGTGTGTGTGTGTGTGTGTGTGTGTGTGTGTGTGTGTGTGTGTGTGTG
>JASSRZ010000001.1:17209505-17219912 GCA_032164315.1 Malacoctenus gilli
ACACACACACACACACACACACACACACACACACACACACACACACACACACACACACACACACACACACACGGGGTGTTGAGCGCGCAAAGGGAAAAAAAACAGTAGCAGAACAACTTTTTTAGGAAGTTATTTGTAGCTTTACTTGACATAACCAGTGTAAGTAGCTGCCGTCTCAGTTTTCATTTTGGCTCAAGACCCGCTGGGACTTTCAAGGCGCTGGCTGTTGTATCAGCAACTATTCAGTGTCGCAGTGTTTGCTGGGTGGCACCAAAAGAGAAAGTTGAGATGGCACCCAAAACTGCTACGCCCATCATTCTCTGAGATACAGACACATCCAACCTTTCTTCTTTTTTTCTCTCCATCCAATCGGGTCAACACTGACTCACGAGTTTAGCATTTTTTGTTTACAAACTGTATTTAGCTCCATCGTTTCACCTCAGTTTTTTTTTCCTGCTGGATGAAGAAAGCAAGAAAACAGTTTTGTTTTTTAAACAACAAAGGATCCTCATCCTTTGTGTATTGCCTTTTTTTTACTCAAAAGAGTTTATCTACTCAAGAGAGTATTATATCATTTAAATCCATGTGATTTATTTAAGCACCGCTGCAACAAATCAAGTATCGTGTACGTTTGAGCTCCATTCGGCTTCACAAATTGCGGTTTTGCCAAATTTAAGTTGTGTTGACGACAACATCGTCCCATTAGAGCAAAAACATAGTGTTTTCTAAGCAGTTGTAGCACATGATATTCACAAACTGAGGTTGATCTGAAAAGTTCGTGAAGCTAAATCAACTGTTTCAATCAGTCCCCGTAAAAAAAAAAAAAAAAAAGCTTTTCATCACCAGCACAGAAATGTACCTGTAGATTTCCGAGTGTTTTTTCAGCATATTGGGCAAGAGACTGCTCACTTGGAGCATGTCAGCACGGTATTTGTTTGAGGAAGGAAACTCAGCCTGTGTGCAGTCACCTTGATGCCTCCAGGCCCTGCAGACTGCAGAAAACAAGTGAAAAGTTCATTCCTCCTGGTTTCTGTTGTTTTTCCCAAAAGAGAGATACCAGAATAATGTGCGTGTGTCTGTTTTGTGCTTTTTCTCCCCGAACATTAAATCACTGGTCTTCGTTTCCTTTTTAAACAAGGTATAAAGTATTGATAAAGCTTTAATCATTCTATTTTTGTATGGAAATGCACCCCCACAGTGCTTGTAATGCGATTTCAGCAGCAGAATCGCTTCAGTGCCAGCCACTGTGGCTGCAGAGGAGTGTCCATAGGGGAGAGATGACCTTCACTGTGCCTCTGATGACAGACAGAGCTAAATCAAAGCTGCCGCTTGTTTAAGACAGCCACTGTACATGAGCTGCATGGCCCTCGGTGAATTATTTATACGTGAAATGAAATGACCCCTGGCAGTTTGAAGACAGCGCGGTTGGGCCAAGGACAAAAGCGAGGCAGCGGCAAAAGATATGGGCTTGGCAGAGAGAGATTTTTTTAGGGGCAAAATTTGGTTCTGACCGTATGCTTGCAGAGTTAAAGTGGGAAAGGGAGATAGAGGTAAATGAAAAGTGACAAACTGAAAGCTCAGCTCTCAGGAGGCGCCTGCAGGGGATCATTTTGGAGGTATTTCCCAACCTGCTGGAGCAGCAACTTGCTCTCTGACTCTTTCCAGACTTTTGGACAGCCAGCTCCGCTAGCACCCGTGTTACCGTACTGAACCCGTAACAGGAGGATATTTTTCGGAACTTTCAAGGAATGCTAAAAGATTGACGATAGGTTTCAGTTCCATTTCTAAAAAAAAGGGGGGTGGTGGGGGTGGCAAGAGCTAGCGACTGGGACATGCACAGAGGGACTGAACACCGAAAGAGAATGCATCATGTCAGTCAGGGTCTCCACAGGTACAGGAGCAGGAAGACCTGCGTGCGTCTGATTGGAGGAGTCCGCAGCCAACTTAGCGGGAGAGTCGTCAACTCTGATAACATCCGTCTGAAGCCATTCAAGTAGGATGCTCAGTTGCGAAAGAGTGAGGGGGTTGGGGGTGGGGGGGTGGACAGACCAGCCTTTCCTGCATATGCAAGTATCCATTAGTTATTACCACTGAGTGCCAGGGTTCAGTAACCTCCACGGCCAGAAATTCCGTGTAGCTCAGTGAAGGGGAAGGTGAAAGTTCAGAGCACTCAGTCAGTGTTTGGCCACAGACGCCAGTGGCTTTTAGATGTGACACCTACTTAATATTGAAAAGTTTGCCTTTTTTTGAATCTTAATATCACCCATTGGCTTCTTCTGTGTGTTTTTTTTTATTTTGTCTTGTGCTTCTATTGCTAACACTCGCTTACAGTGTGTCATACGACACGGGCCGAGAACCAACTGAGCAAAGTCACGGTGTTCAAAGCTCAAAGGACATGAGGCGAACAGCTCCCAGGTATGGTACGAGAACAGAACCACGAATAAAATCAAAGAGACATGATGAAAAAAGAGTTTTGCTGTTGGTAGAAAAAACAGGGGTGTGAAAAACAATGCAACAAAGAATAAAGGTAAGTGTAAACTGTATCGTCTGAACGCAAAGAGGCAAGTTCTCGTGCAAAATCTCACATTTTACTTCTCAGAAAGGTTCTAGGCACAACACAGGCTTAGACTTGAATCAAGTAATTGTATGCAAATACCAGGAGGTTTGTTGCTATGATCATGTTAATGTTGCTCATGATTGGAGGCTGATAAGGGCGTCAGACCCTACCTGACATCCACTTCCTGTGAAACCTAATGAGGGGCAGTTTGTTGAACAAAACAAGTTTGTCAGCTTTAACCCCCGAGAAGCTTGTGCCATTGATCCACTCCAGCTGAATCTGAGAAGTTCAGGGTTTGGCAGGTCAAACGATGGTGAAGACCATTAAAAGGCCAAGAGAACAGGAAGACAGGAGGCGAAACCTTGCAGCATAGGACGCTGTTATTATAGACCAGTTGACAAAAGGAGTGAGTGACAGGTATGACTGCCTGAAACGCCACATTCCTCTCCAAAGCCCACTCTCAAAACTTGCACAACATGTCCAAACAAATGTTAATAGACTCGAAATATAACCCAATTGTATAAAAATGATGTCAGGAAAAGAGAAATTGGCCATATGGATCGAATGTCAAACCCTGCTTGTCTTCTCGCCTAAACAGTTTACTCTCGCACTCGAGCTGGGACCCACACCGGGTTCTGTGGCAGGTAGACGCTAAAATGGCTTTTCCTGGGAGCCAACTGCAAATAGCTGCTTAAAGCATCTGTCACCTACAGCCCAGCTGCTGCAGGCACATGAGCTGCAGTCACAGGCACATACGAACATGCCAGAAGTCCTTAAACGACGATTACGTCCCTCTGATTTTTTAACAGCGTTCTGGCACTTCTTCACTGTTCGGCCTCAGTTTGAGCTGAATCTACGGACGTCTTGCTGGTGCACACGTGAACGAGTTCCAGTTTCTTTCGGTGTTTACCGCTGTAGAACAAGAAAGGACCTTCAGAAATGGCTGCAAACAGACGCTCTCGCATTTGATCTCTCCGATCTGTAGTGACACAACATGAAAACTTACAAAGAAATCCACATATTATCCCCGACAGCACCCTGAGCAAAAACATAGTTCTGCAAGCGGAGGAGTGGAGGCTTAGCCAGCAAATATATGGCCTGGTAATCTGCCAAGCCTCTGGCAGAGTCTTGATTTGCTCCTTTTGTATCATATCATTATATTGCCAATAAGAAGTGCAAAGGAGTTGCCTCTTTGAAAACTCCTGTAAATAAAGAAATGTAGCCAGATTACACGTTAATGTGATGAAATAAGCTGATAAAAAAGGAAAGTAACAAGAATAAATGGACTTTTCCTAGCTTCCTGTTCACTACATTTCAGCTCTGCCCATCTTATCCAGCATAATTGAGGGACTTGGAGATTTTTTATAAAAGGTGCTCAAGATCACTTTTTTTCTCTTCATAGAAAAGTTTGTAACTCGATGCTTTTCATCACATGATACCTTGGTGAGGGCAATATCCTGTTTTACCAAAGTTGGACTGGTTCAGGCCCCTCTTCAACCCCCCACATTTCTCCCTATGGTTACACAACAGAGCGTAAACAGTCTGGTTATGAAGAACCTACACTGCATGAAAGCGTCTCCAGAAAGAGTTCGTAAACGCATTCCAGCAAAGCAACAACTTAATTGGCAAAAGCAACCGAAAGTATGACTCAACATCTTGTAAAGTGAACGCATGCATGACCTAACGAGATTGAATATTGTTTCCCATCAGCTGCAGCGTGCGCTTTGTGTGCCTTTTGTTTTGACCTGTCAACATGTGTTGAACTGGAGCGGACTCTAAAGCCTCGTGGCAGATCGTCATCCCAGCTTTTCATGGTCAGCAAAGAAGGCGAGCGAGAAAGAGAGCATGATAATGCTCCTTTTCTATTCCGACTTGTGGCAAGTGAGCACTTAAACCCATTAAATCCCCACACTATCCCAGCATTGTTGCGAATTAAAATCTGAACAACATATCTATAAACAAGAACGCTGATGTCATGTATGTCTCGAGGAAAACAATGCTCATTTGTAAAAACACTGGCACCCCTCTCCGACCAGGGTCCTTGTGGAGTGTGCGAAGTTAATGCGATTTTCCATGGATGACCATTTATGCCATTCTGTCACTTTTCCATAAGCTGAAGATGGTCTTTCTGTGTCAGCACGTCTGTATACAAAACAGAATTCCAGCTGATATTCTCAGAATAAGGAAGGCAGTACTCATAAACCAGGAATCCCTCCAGCCTGGACACATCGCAGACACACATGTAAACAAAGATCATCTCCGATACACGGAACAAAATTAGGTTTGTTGCCGTTTTAGCCTCATGTTGCTGAGAGGAGCAATTAGTTGACATCTTGGGAATAAAGTGTGTTTCTTAACTCGCTCATGAAACAATTTCGCAGCCTGAATTTGTGCCCATGTGTCAGTGGAAAAAGAAACTGAAGTGAAGGACAAAAGAACTGAGATGGAAAGTGGGAGCAGGGTGGGGTCTTATTGTATTAGTGTAACAAGGACTTCAATCACGCCCCCTCCTCCACCCACCCCCACCGCCCTTTACAGGGAACCACTGGGCAAGTGCCGGACCCTCCCTTTGTCGCTGACCCCTCGCACGCCTCATTAAATCCCTTAACTTTGTCATTGATCCATCCCAATACACACATATGCACGCTTACATTCATGCACAAACACACACGGACATATATAATACACACGGCACCCCCCCCCTGTGCGCTCACCCCCCATGATGCCCCTGGCTTATGGCATCGCCATATGTCCTCTACGCAGGCACTGGCAGCCCTGTGCTTCTTTGTACTCGGCATACACATTAGAACGCACGGCAACATGTGAGAAAGACCCTGCAGAACACCATGACGCGAGCACCATCTTCTTTGTGGAAGATGGCGTTCCCAGTGTTCCTTCAGAAGAGCAACAATTGGGTTTAGACTTAACCTCGCACGAGCTGACGCAACACTGCTGAAAATCTAAGCGTGTCATAACAGTTTTTCCAACTTGAGTTAATGGATTATATATTCTCTGTAGCTGTGAAGGACTCCAACTCAATTTTTTCCTGTGTCTTTTTTCTTTTATGAACCTTTTGAACAGTTGTGGATGAAAGTAAACATGCATGATTGAGTATTTTTTGAAAACATTATCTCTTAGTTCTGTTTTCTGTTTAAAAAAACATTGAAAAATGTACAGAAAGTATTCCAAAAAACCCAAACATTTCATCATGCTTCTGCGCACGTGACTCGACACCAGTGAGCGACCATATAAGGACTAAAAATACCTAACTGGAGTTTGGCGTAGCTGCAACCTGCGACCCTTTGCCCCTGACTGAGCCACTTCTTTTGCCCTCCGACCCCATGTTGGGGTTTCACTCAGGGTCTCACAGTGCTGCACTGCCGGAGATCACATGAGACCTTACTGGAACCAACTTTGCATTCCCAGAACCACTGTACAAGTCGGGAGCTTGATTAATACACCACGACTGAGAGTCAGGGAAACAAATACGGGTTTGTCTTAGTTTATACTTGCGGTTTTGGTGAAACCTTGACAGGGGTTGCAACACTGAAGTCTCACAGCTATTCTTGTCATTCGTGACCTTGATTCAGGGAGCGAGAGAGAGTTGCTTTTGCTTACAGTCACATAATTCCAGTAAACTCAGAGATCAGATCAGGGCTTACTGTTTGTGTTGTCTGTGAACTGTTTCCTTGTGAGTCCACCACACAATGAGGAGGATATGTGATCACTGTTTGTTGTTTAGTTTGTCCATCTGTGAACGGAATCACTCAAAAACCGTCTGATGGATTTGGATGAAATTTGTAGGACAGGTGAGTGGCGGTACGAGAGAGAGGTGGTGAAATTCGTGTGGTGATCTGGTGATTTTTGCTGTTTACAAAAGTGTTGACTCAGCAGTTGTCCTTTGTTGCTATGTGCGGTTACATACCAAACAGTCCCCTTGCTCGTTTGTCGTGTTTTTTTTTCCGCGTAGCATTAGCTTGTAGCATTAGCTCGTGCTGTAGGGATGCATTATGATTGTGTGTCAAAAACTGACTCGATGATATATTGTGATGAAGCCTTGAAACTTAAAAAGTAACATTGTTCAGCATGAGGTAAAGGCCGGTTTTCCAGTTATTCATCAGAATTTTGACGATATCTTACTATAATAAGGAATCATGCCCTCACCTGAAGGGACCCTCTGATACGTAGATTGAGAAACATCGCATAAGGCCACTGAGGGAAAAGAATGTGATGGAGATATAAGAGGATGAGGGTACAGGAATTAAAAAAAAAGAGACTTTCGGCTATTTCCTTCTTTTTCACTGAGACATGTACCGACAAGCTGTGTGCGGAGAAGATGACTGCAGAGGGTCCACGGCCCTCTCAGACACAGACAAGCACATACATGGAGTGTCAACTGTCATTCATGAACATACTGTATGCGAGCAAAAGTATTTGCCTCCTGTAAACTGTTATATAAGAGCCTCAAGGACAGTAGAAACAGAGCAAAAACAAATGTTATAAGAAATGAGGGATGGTCACAAAATATGATGAAAATCCCAAAAGCAGAGTTGTTTTTTCCCCCCTGTTGCTCCGTGTGGAGGCCAAACATCCAAGACCAGCGGCTGAACAGGTAGAGCCAGCAGTGACTCAGCACTGGGCACCGAGATGTGACCCAGATCCTCCGCTGCTGTGAATTTCTGATGGAGAAGTGTCATGCAAAGCAGGTCAGAGGCTGCCATCACTCCAAACTCTTACTGACGTGCTGAGAAAAAGGAAGGAACAGCTTCCCGCGGCACATTTCAACAAGAGAGCCAACTCAGCTGGTGCTCGGGGGGGGTAAACGGCGAGAGGGGGCTGTGAAGCGGGAGGAGGGCTGCGCTGCATCGCGATGTGTCCGCTCATGCATGTGACTCCACAGAGGTAACCCCCCGGAAAGGTTCCCAATAACTTTCTTTCCAGCAAATAACAGCGACTTATCCTTCATATACTTGGAGGGCGGCCACATGCACAAGCTGCTGACTTCCCTCTGACCCTCAGCGCTTTGCTTATTGAACATGGAGGCTTAAGGAGAGTGCTAAGATTACATGCATGCATGTGCCAAAGATGTGGGCCGGTGGCCTAATACAAGCATTGTATGGAATCACACTATGAGATTATAACCAATTAACCCTCTTAACCGCGAGTGAGAGCTAATTGCCGAAAACTCGGGAGAATGTTGTGGCACTCAAAGTGGACGCGCAGTTCTGCAGCAGATGGAATGTAAAAACACTCCTTCGAGATGAGACCTCCTGTGTTTTTCTTCAAAGTGCGCCTCTGAGAGGTGAAACGGAGCGGGGGGCTTGTAGGGTGTGTGAGCGCGGACGGGCCGCAGAGAGCAGAGTGGGAAAGAAAGCTGTACAACTGCTTGAATGGCGACCGATTGAGCTTTCTCAACTCCGAACGAAATGCTTATTTGAAAGGCATTTGATAAAATATAGCACTGTGAACGTGAAATAGTGAAAATAATGCAGTTTTCTATGTGGTGTGATCAGGTCATAGGGACTGTTTGAAGCCTTTCTTTGAGCTGATTACTGTTTTCTTGGGCGCATTGCTGCCTAAGTGTGGATGTTGTCTGGCGGTACTAAACCAGAGCACAGCTCTCGTTCATGTTTTTTTTTTCAACATATGTTTTGCAGTACTTGCCTTCTCTAACCGATATTTTCGCGTGTTTTCTGTGTTTTAACCTATAATTTCATGCCTGGACGAAGGCTACTCGGAGTCTGCTGGTGTGTGCCTGCATTAGATAATATTCTTACAGCCACAGACGTCTCCCCCAGTGCTCTGCCAGGCCTCAGACTACCAACATGGCAGCGCAACTCCCCACTGGAATCTGATTGCACCACACACCCCCTGCTGTCTAATGAGAGGATTAGACTCTACATATTTGTTACAATCCCCTGTTGAGGTTGCCCCTTCTGTCTCCTCCTCCTCTTCCTCCTCCTCCTCCTCCTCCTCCTCCTGCTCCTGCTCCTCCTCCTCCTCCTCCTCCATGCTGCCAGGGCGGACTGCTGCGTTTATGGGTCTCTGTGGTTTCTCTGTGGTCAGACTATCTCCTAGTCTGCTGACACATGCAAGGTACAAAGCTTCATGTGCGCAGAAATTCAAGCTCTATACACCTACATCCACCCACACATGTGGGCACATAAACTCATGTACACACACACACACACACACACACACACACCCATACACAAACCCAAGGCAGGCACAGCGGCAGTGAAAATTTATGCTGTAAGTGTTTTGCTTTGAAACAACCGCGGCGTGGCACATGGAGGCGCCTCCATTTTCCTCACACAGGCTATCCGCTCCCCGCGGTCGGCCGAGCGGCTGTGTGGTGAAAGGAGGCGAGGCCGCGGGACGAGCGGCACTGTCCTCTCCGTCTGTGGATCAAAGATATAAAGTTGATTCTGACCTGCCAGTATAATTACGGGCAGGAATCCGAACAATGCTGTGATCTGAACGGAGCCTGACACCATGTAGCTATAGGGCCCCATGGAGCTGATTTACCCGCTGCCAGAGAGAGAGAGGGAGAGAGAGAGAGAGGGAGGGAGAGAGAGAGAGAGAGAGAGAGAGAGAGAGAGAGAGAGAGAGAGCGAGAGAGAGAGAGACTGTTTGTGGGGGATTTTGACCTTGGTGTTACTCGTGCCATCCGTTATAAATGACACATTTTCCACAGTCCTCTCAGTATCTGGCCGTGTTCAAACCAGCCAGCAGAACTGCGAAGTTTCTCAGAACGGGGCTGATTTTGTGCATCTCTGCAGTGATTAAGTCGTATTATCGCAGGACGCTTTCTCACTGCGAACCCCGTGCCAACTGACTCCGGTGCATGCGTGCGTGAGGTTAACCACACACTGTGGCCCGGGGTGTGCTGCGCTCTCCTTCGCACAGGACAACAGGAGGCCATGTCACTTATCTGAGGAATTCACCCTGAACATCTTCTCTTCATAAACACTCCCCTGTGGAGCACATCCCTCTCTCTTTCACATACACACTGCTCCCCCCACCCCCCCCCCCTTCTGAATTTTACATGGTGTGTGACCACTTTGCTTCAGTGAGAACTGAAACCAAAATCTATACAAGAGGCAGTAAAGCTACAACAATATCCGACACACGGTTTGCGTAAACGCCACCTGGAACTTCCATAAACTGCTCACATTGCTGACATAGTTCTGTGTCTTTGTGTTTTCAGTGTTGTGGCTTGACCAAACAGGTGGTGCTCATTAACGCTTGAAAAATAAGAAGTGGGTACCATATTGCGCCTGCGTAGCTCCCACACAGCAGTGTTTCCTTTTGAGTCACCTCTTGAGTAATGAGGAAGACACATCAGATTCGCCCCCCCCAAAAAAATCTTCGTTGACCACTTTTGACCGCCTTCTCCCCCGAGGCACATATGTGCTCTCTCAGGATTCTCAGGGGACGACAACGGCAGCGTGTTGGAGTGCGAAGATGTTTTGTGTCTGCCTCACTCAGACAGATCCGTATCTGGCAGAAACGCCGCCCATACACAG
Organism: Malacoctenus gilli; assembly: GCA_032164315.1. Lineage (NCBI taxonomy): Eukaryota > Metazoa > Chordata > Actinopteri > Blenniiformes > Labrisomidae > Malacoctenus > Malacoctenus gilli. The sequence goes on from JASSRZ010000001.1 coordinate 17,219,592, forward strand.
ATATGGCGGTGCGGTTTTTCTCCCGAACGGAATTCCTGCTGCCTTGTTTCCGACTGATCTCAACAATGAGGAGAATGTCAGTGAGACGACAGAGATAGGAATGGCACCTGGAGAATGTACTCCTGAGCACGTTCGACAACCGCCAAAGTAAGAAAGATATGCTGGAAATCGGCGAGCGCTCACGCTCACACGTACGATTCGGCAGCAGAGGCTCGAAAGACACAGACAGACGGACAGACGGACAGACAGACAGACAGACAGACAGACAGACAGACAGACAGACAGACAGACAGACAGACAGGACTGGAGCTCAGCTCCTGG
>JASSRZ010000001.1:17220776-17246643 GCA_032164315.1 Malacoctenus gilli
GAGAGAGAGAGAGAGAGAGAGAGAGAGAGAGAGAGAGAGAGAGAGAGAGAGAGAGAGAGAGAGAGAGAGAGAGACAACTGATGATTGATCACATGTATATCACTCATAGGCTGCACTTGCACTTCTGTCTTTTTCATCTCAGGTGAGCGTTTACACGTGTACATTGAATGCGGTCTTGTATTCTCTACTTTGAAGGGGGCCTGAAAACTGTCCAGCCTTATAGGGATTAAAATGCTGGGGCCTCTTTCCAGTCCACACACATTTGAAAAATTAAGATTTCGTTGCAGGCCTGACGTGTCAATTACAGTAAGGTCAAGGAAAAGGCAAAAGGTTTCAGCAAGTAGTAGTTGCGGATCAATTTCATAGTAAGTCTGCAAGAAACCAATGTAAGTTCCTGAGAGGTGTGGCAATGTCGCGCGTGTGCGTGCATGTGTGCGTGTGTGTGTGTAATGTAATGTGACACCCAGGTCTGTCAGTGAGGCCTGAATCTGTGACCCCCATCTGGATACGCCTCCTTCCAGGCTCTCCTACGACCGAAGCCACTAATGGAACATAAATCCAACTGAATAGATGGTGGATGTGTACAGACAATAAACAAACGGTGAGAGCTTCGAGTCCCAGGGAGCCTCTTCGCTGTGGCAGTAAACAAACATTTGCAGCAGGCTGTAAAAGAAAAACAAAACATAACCACCGGTGTAAAAGAAAAATGAAGGAATCACTTTGCCGAGGGGGCTTTAAAGCTACAAGGCATGGCTGTAGTCTGATGCTTTAAATGTTGAATTTGCTTTATAGCTTAAAAAAAAAGTGTTTTCCATGTGTTATAAATTCAGAACTGTAGCTCAATGTTAATCAAGAATTATTGAATGTTTTTTATTGACCTGCTTCCAGTTTTAATCTTTTTTTTTCTCTTATATTCTCTGTGACAAAACGTTCGCTCGGGTTCCAGCAGATAGCTGAAACCCACCTCGGTGTCATATCGCCCGGCCAAGTCTGCAGGCACATTCATCCTTTGAATTCATTCAAGTATGTAAACAGGGCCGCGGAAAAGCCGCCACAGGGCTTTAACTTAGGTTCTTTATTGCAAGACCAGAAGTTTTAAGTACGCCTTTGTTATGGGAATGGCGTCGGGAGAGGCTGTATCTATTACATCTCAATAAAACTAGTCACCAAAAGTTGTAACAATATACCGTGATTTGTCATTTTCTCAGAGCAAATCATTTGTTCAAGAACTGTCTGAACTGCCACCACCAACTACAGTCGTCCTCTTTAGTCCGCCGATCGGTTCAGCACGAACCAGAAAACTGGGGCAGCTAAATGGGACGAAGCTGTATGTTGTTTTGGTCTGCTTCAGTAATTTTCTGTCCGTGAGGTGTGAAAATGTGCTCAGTTTTTGTACGTGAGAAGAAATTTAAGACAGGGGCCAAACTCAAAAAAACACTGTTTGCTGCCGGTTTTCTGTCCTGACTCACTCGAAAACACCAGCGCGGTCTATCAAGATCCAGCAGACGCTTCTCCAGCCCGAGATATGTTGTACTGCTGCCCAATTTAACGCACAAATGGGCTCTCACACTCAGCCACACATGGTTCGGTTCTATTTGTGAAGGTTTTTTGGGGGGGGGGTTTAAATAACTGGTCGAGGCTCGATGCATGTTGGAGCCTCAATTCATGTTGCAATGAATGTTTGCGTTCAAAGCGATGGTCATAAATTATCTCCTGTTTACTCACTTCAGCTCTGCTCCGGCACCAACAAAGTGTACAGAAGATTGAACACCATGTAAATCTGGAACCTAAGCTGAGAAAAACCTGGATTCGGTTATACAGTTAACAGATTTACAGCTGTCTTTATCACCGACATCTCCGCGAGATGGCTTTTGTCAACAACTCCGGCTCAAATGATCGAAACCTGCTGTAGGTTGTTTGCACTTGGAAGCTGAGAAAGCAGCACCGGCACACCCTCTGACCCCCGCCTGCATGTGTAGATGTGTGTACATCCATACAGTATTTATACTGCATATAGTGCATATGGCGGTAGACTGGGGCTCAGATATATGTTGGAGTTTCAGTGAAGGTCATGTTTATACGTTCTCCGCTGTTGGTGGATACAACATGAACCGTCCCCCACGTCTCAGCGTGCTGCATAAATCCATTAACAACGCATCTGGAAAGAATATAGAAATTAAGGGCTGGACAGCTCCACCCACGCCGACTCTGACTGGTTCAAGCTACCCCGCTGTTGAGAGTATAGCACATGTCGCAGGTCCTACACACAATGTACAGCGCACAGTGACGTAACACCGGTGTTTACAAGTGACCTAAGAATGAGGGAGAGCTATTGCTCCTGCAAACAGCCCTTTCTTCTGCAGCAAAGTTGTCTCGTTTATGTGGGTTTTATAGTCACAAGCACCGTCTTGTTGCTTTTTCCTGTAAGTATACACGGACCTACATACACTGTAAAATCTGTCTAGTCAATGTTTAATTTATGGAGTCAAGGAAGCTGCAGGTAGTTTGAAGTTCCCAGGCACGATCACATGACTGTCACGACTGTTCTGTAAATCAAAAGGCGACTACGTTTTGGAAAAACGTGCTAATAACCTCACATTCACTTCAAGTTCTCGCTACAACACAGCATGAAAAATAATAGGTGGGCTTAAAATGTTAGAAGTAATTTTGAAAAAGTGATTCTTTCTTCACTAAGTTAGACAACAACAGGTACTAAGTACACAAAACCCGCCTGGAACAATGTCCCAAAGGAAGAACATGTAAAGCAAGCAAATTTAAGTACACAGGCAACTTCAACACAAGGCCTGAAAGCTCCCAGACGTGCATTTTTGTGCGCAGAGGTTGATCTCTTTATTTGTTTCCAAAAGAGGTCCATGAGAAGAGGTAAAAATCAACAAAACAAAAAATGTGATCCAACACAAAAACATATTCCTCATCAGGGAATCTAAACTGTCAATATGCTGAGACATGACAATAGAGATGTGAGATTTTGTGTATTTGTTGTCATAACGTTATGGTTGCAACAGAAATAAATTTTGCTTTATGACTCTTCGGCCACAAAGAAAATGACAGGGACCGTGATGAAATCCTCGAGACACTGAATAATAAAGTAAAACATCCTCATATGAGCTAAGAAAGCACAGGTGTTACATTTTAGAGTGCAGTCACAGCACCATCTGTTTATAGGAAGAAAGGAGAGGCCCTCAGCGGACCCCTGAGAGGTTTCAAGTATGCCGGCCTCTTGCAGTCTCCCAGCAAACACACTGGATACTCCGCTCGGCGCTGGCAGGCCGGTTTTAATTCAGCCTGGGCCTCACGAGGAGGTGAACAGTTGGAGCCCGGCCAGGTAAATGGTTCAAACTAGCAGCCAGGAGCCGTCAGGAGACATCTTCCTTAACCTCCGCGCGCCATCTCCTCTCACCGCCTCCAGTGGCTAATTCGACACCGCGAACGACGAGTCCGTTTTGTCCAGCGGGAGGACGTGACAAAGGGACGCGGAACGCTCGTCCTTGCAGGGGATATTACCATCAATCTGCCACCTTTACTGTGCAGTTTCCCTCGTTTCCCCGCGCTGACTCACTCCCTTCCCTCCCCCTCCTTTGCTCTCTCTTTATTGCTGGAGGCTTCCAGCAAGAATCATCGCTGGCAGTGTGGCCCTTTCTGCAGGCTCGGCCTCTGATTTACTGATTGATTTTTGCATTAACGACCGCCACCCCCACCCTCCAACTGCCCCCTCGCACATGCACACACACACACACACACATCCATTGTCGGCCCTCTGCTGTGGCTTCGAGATAAAGCAGCTCCAAGCCGAGGCTGGGGGCTGAGGCCTCGATAATGGGCGAATGCAGAGAGAGAGAGCGATGCGACACGTTTTTCTAGCGAGTCCTTTCACAGTAAACAAGCTGTCACCTGCTGTAAGGTGAAAAAAATCTCTCATCAGCGAGACCATTCAGTGAGTTCATTTTGCAACAATCGCAGAAAGGTTTCTGGTTGTGACGTCTTACCGACACACAACTATCGAAATCATTTACGTTTCTTCACACAACACATTTGCTATGAGTTTTAGCTTTTGACACTTTTGTAAATATGCGTCATAGGCCGCACTAGGTGGGTATTTAAAGCTACTGCGAAGACATTGTGTCAGTCGTCAGTTGATATCAAGCAAATGTTTTATGTACAAAACATGCTATATGTTGCATTTGACTGAAAAAACACCTTTAAACGAATTGAATCACGCTTTGTGCTTTGATATTTTAGTAGTACTGTCACGCGGTCTGGATCCCGCTTGTGCATCTGCAGATATTCGTGACTCATTAGGTAGTATTTAGTGTAGTAAACATTCTCGCTCTGCCGGAAAGTTAATGTAATAAGAGCGGCCAGCTGGCAGCATCGAACTGAAGTTGCGTTTACAGTCATTCGCTGTCTCCTTCAAGTCGCAAAGACACCAAGAATGTTTCATATAATGTCGAGTTTTTCTAAGAGATTCAAGCTGTTCATACTCGAGAGTAAAACATCCGAGCCGTGTAGGAAAAACAAAGGCGCCGCTGCAGATGGAGGGATCACACTGGGATTATGTAACTGACATTACGTCACTTTGTTGACCCCCCCCCCCATATTATACCTGTTGTACCACATTTTAGCACATTCCTGTGACATACTCACCATTGTAAATACAGCAACTCCTCTTCAGCAAAAATGACATGTACTGCGCATGTTTTCATGACATAATTGAGTCTTTAAATCTTCTGCTCCTCCTCTGATTTTTAGCAGTTTTCTTTAAGATCTTAGGGGCCAAAGAGAAACATGGCGTGGGCTTCATAAACCCCGACAAGGTCAAGCTTCGACCTGCAGTCAGGTGACAGGCCATGCGGCCGCCTAAGCAAAGACTCTTTGCCATCTTTTCAACTTCGCATGTGATTAAGTATTTAATTCGTGACCACCGGGTCTAAGTGGAAAATGATGTCCACATGCTAGGAGACCACAAGCTTCCAGATGAGTGAAACATGACACATGTTACATTTCCCATGATACTTCTTCACGCACGCGTGTTGCATGTAATCCCAATGTTGTTGTAAACTTGTTTTGACTGGAAATGAGGGAAGCCTCGTTTATTTCTGAGTTTACGTCGAGGTTGAAATGAAGCGAAGGATCACGTCACGGGGGTTGTAAACGCAAGAAAAGCTGCGAGCTATTTGAATGTTTTGATTCTAAAACGGCACCACAACAGTTAAATTTTCCAGGTTTTTGAGAAAGATTTGCATTATAAGACCGACATTTGCTTTTTTCTTTAATTGACTAAAAGTTTTATCAATGTGCTCCACTTATTTTTCTGAAACGGCAGGATTCCCACCATGTTTTTACAGGTTGTGCGCTGAAAGGAAACTTCTCTTGTTGCTTCGAAGGCTCCGGACTCAAGTTGCATTTTGTTTATTTTCTGTTCACCGATTCCTGCTCTTTTTTTTTAAAAAAAAAAACCCTTTCTGAATCGATCGTTCTCCGTCGCAGCGTCTCAAATTGCGACAAACACCAGCTACACCTAAACCCTCTGAACCCTCCAGCGAGATGTTCAGAAAGACCGCGTCTCCTTGGCCTGTTTCTTTATCTCTTATCAGCGACCATCCTTACAAGAGTGGCCGCGTTAAGTTACAGGGAAACATAAGTTGCTGTCAGGCGTCTGATAGTAAGCAGATTCCGGCCAACAACTGAAGACATCTTGGCGTGGTTCACAGAGGTCAGCAGTGGATGTTATATATTAAGATGTTGACACAGCTGTAAACAGACTGGCCGGACACACACGATAAAATTTGTGTGATCTGGTGGCCTGTCTGCAGCCTCTTGATGTTATCGGAAAAAGGGCAAAGAAAGCAGACACGGCAAAATATCTCCAATTTTTCATGCTTTGCAGAATCAGGACCGGCAAAACCGAAAGCTAAAAGGAGAAACTTGTCGCAAGATGAGCGACGGAATGCTTCTTAAAAGCAGGAAACTCAGCTTGAGTGTGAAACGCCTCTCCTCAAAGGTGCCTCAGGCAACGGGGAGATAAAATGACCAATAACATACATTGTTCAAACAATGTAAATGCTCCATTTGTTTTTATGGAAACTTCACTCCCTCGATTTTTATCTTCACTCAAGAGGTGGGCACAGGAGAGAAGGAGAAGAAAAAACACCCGAGAGCCTGAAAAGCACAACTCCTTCCTCTAAACTCTGGTGACCTCATCCAGTTTGAAAGATATCTGCAGCCATTCGTTGAAGTATCTGTGATGGCCAGAAATGAAAACACCGTGTTATGACTGAGTAATGACGGCCCTGCTGTAAATGATAATCTTGAGAGGCGGCGGAGGGACGCACGATAATCTTCCAGAGGCGGAGGACAAAATCTTGATTTAGAAAATGGCCCGAGCGCTATTTGGCAACTTGCTCGATCCTTCTCAGACGGACAGAGACGAGGGGTGCGAGTGTGAGTGTGAGTGTGTGTGTGTGTGTCTATGTGTGTGACACATTGCTGGCGGGAAAATATCTGCTCAGGGCAAATTTCCATTCAGTGAGTCTGGGAAAAAAAACAACCAACCAACCAACAAATAAGAAACTTCAGCCAATCCAACGGTTACATCACAATGAGCCTCATAATTTAATTCCCCAAGAGGACCCTGCAGCCCATTAGATCATAACTGCGTCCCAGCGTCCTCCAGGTTTCACGGTGTCGACGTTGTGAAACAATGCACCAGTTAATCGGTAACGCTGCAAGTTTGTTGTTAACAATCTTCAGCTGATTGAATGCGGTCTGTATTCAGTGGTGGGCAGTGAGAAATTGGTCACTGTACAGGAATGTGAAACGGACCTGCTCACCTACAATTATTAATAAATGGAAGAGCGCCCTCTGGTGGACACCGGGAACAAGCATAATCTCATTCTGGGTTGAAGATGGATCGTGCCAGAGGTGCAAGTCGCATTATAAGCCCCCAAAGACGCTCAAAAGCTTGTCAGCAAATGTTTATTGAGGATAAATAATTGTGAAATTGTTGTTACAGCTCCTAAAGTCAAAGTGTGGAGCAGAGTGGAGCGGAGCAGAGGTGAAACCGCACAAGTTCAAAAGTCAGTTGGGGCTGAGGAGAGATCGCTTATGTACACTGGAGAACATGTGTCAGCATTGCTTTTGACTGTAAACACAAAATGTCGACAGTTTGATAAAAAAAAAAAAGAAAAAAGGACAGTTTAAGTGTCAAACAAACCCACATTAAAGACGGGTGAATGAAGGTTACCGAGCACTGCTGTGGTTGAATACATCATCCTTGGTTGAGTTTCACCAACAGAAATACAAGAACGTTTTTTGACTTAAGTCTCACTTTCAGCTTTGTTTAATGATGTCTGCTGAAAACAGAAAAAAAAACATTGAAAGAAATATTTACTTCCACATCCAGGCTTATAAGAAGGCAACGTTTTTTTTAACCAACAGATTGAAGTGCTTTTTTTTTGTTAAATGTTGCAAAAATGTGATTGCTTCTTGCCTTTTTGAGAATCTACTGTGCAGTAATCCAAGTGGACCTAAATTAATCCAGTTTATTGCACTTTTTTTCTCTGATATTTCTCGGGTGTCCGCAGCTGGGATTACAGCTGCAGGGTGGCAGAGGTCTGTGACATTGCGTTGTAGATGAACGTGTTGTTAAAGGGCACAAACTGGTGGCTGATGATCTTGATGGCCTCTTGAGCAGCTGATCCTGAACAAACACACCAGAGAAAAGTTAACGGACATTTTTGTTGCGCGAGCAGAGCTTCATTCAGTGTCCTTATATGGAAGAAAGAAAGAAAGAAATCAAATAACAACAATTGCTGGAATTTACCTCCCAGAAATGCTGCAACTGTGTGTGGCTCCGATGCACCATATCGACAGCTGCATAAAGGTTAAAAAAAAAAGGTTAACGGATAGTCGTTGCCACAGTCACATTCAGAAAATCGAGAAAAGGAACTTACAACTCGTGGATGTAGTCGTCTTTTATATTGACATTGAGACCGTACTCCTGCAGCAGGCTGTTCACACAGAGCTTCAGTTTGCTGATGTCATCCTCCACCTGGTAGTTATAAACTCCTGTCGTCAAAAAAGACAGAGGAACATTTGGTCACAGAAACACTGAGTAAACACAGATGGCCAAGCCTGAAACATATAGAGAGTAGGATCAGTCCCCTTTAATGGTAAGCACAGCATTTAAAGTTGTCTTTTAACTCGTTATGTAAAGAGTCACTGAATAATTTGCTGGTTGGACTTACAGCTCAAGTCATGTCAGCAGACGCCAGCCTGACTTTGTGAAAATGAGCTCACAAGTTCACATAAAGCCCCAAAACACCACCTTGTGGGAAAAAAACTGAAACCTTCCCGAAAGAACCACCGAGTGACCTTCAGCTGCAAGGTGGGAATTCCCATTTTTTCTCAGCGTAGCTCTGAAGGAGAGAGACTGACTGTACCTGGATAGCGGGAGTGTTGCTGATAGAACCGTTCAACTGCCCGGAGTATGAGGTAGAGGACCATCTCACTGTCTGAATTGTCCATGTATGAAGCTGAGAAGACAGCGCTGACGTGAATACGTTTTTTCTGATGAAGGCGTCAAACAGTTAGCTCTCTTTCAGACTTACTGATTTCATCTTTATTCACTGTATCCACACCGTATTCTTCAGCCAGGGACCGACAACGAACCACTCGCAGAAATGGGGCGTTTTTACCTACAAGCCATGAGAAAAAGCATGATAAACTCTCAACATGGCATCTTACAATGAAATAAATGCCTGAAACCTACACTTTGTTGAGTTATATTGTTGGAAGCAAATTGTTCTGAATATATTTCCATAGAAGTGGGGTCCAGACCCCCACCCCTGCAATCTCTCCTTAAAACAAAACAAAACCGGTGCTTACAGAAGAGTCTGATGTCTTTCTCTGAGATGCTCTCCGGTGGCTGGAGGAAAGAAGCAAAACATCATGGAGTGAAGATACACTTCCTGTTGAGTGTATTGATGAGAATTTGGGAGCAAAATCATCCTAAAGCTGTAGCTCGCTCCCGTTACTGTGACATGAGAGACATGTGAGACTGAGCCAAAGGTCGAGACAGAAAAAAACGATTTCCGATAGAACAAACATAACCTAATCACTTGATTGCATTTAGCTTCCCCAGTTAGTTTAACTTGCTGTGTGGCTGTTGGAAGTCCTTCAGATGTCCTGATATTTCTGAGAACTGCTTGTCAGAGCTTAACTGGCTTATTTTTGGACGACTGTCGTAACAAAATACTGAAAACTTCCTGACGGGCATCAAATCAAATTTAGAAGTTGACCATTCAAAACGGGCGTGGGGCTCAACTCTCTGTCCTCGGTGAGGACCTTAAAGGTTTGCGCATACCTTTCCAACAGACTGTAGCAGATTCTCAACATGCCTGGAAACAGCTGAAGCATCCTGCATGGCTTTTTCTCTGTAACTGAAGGAGACAAAAAAAACCAAAGTCGATTCGCCGACAACCCAGACGCTTACATGAATAACTCGGACAACTTCGGTCAAGATCAAATGCAATGCTACTGCTCTCATACCGCCATTAACTAATGCAGATCGACTGAGCACCTGCATTTCCCACTTACACGTTTTGCAGGTTGATAAACTTCTGCGAATCGGCGATCATGTCTGGGATGGTTCCTCGCACGGGCAAGCTCCCGCTGCCTTCGTTATGGACAAACTCCTTTACAGCTCGCAGCATCACCCAGAAGGAGGACGACTAAACAGGCACGAGAGGGAGAAATGGTATGAGAAACATACTGTCGACATTTCCGCGAGTTTGGACGAATGAAACAGAAATTTGCATCTTAAAAGATCAGCTTTGAGGAAAAAGGTCCAAACCTGCGACGTGATGTTGTTGCATTGCTCACAGTTGAAGAGATCCTGGACAGCACTTTGAATCTGGAGAAGCAAGAAACAGCACAGAAATAGGATGTGTATCAAACTGAACTGTCACAACCAGCTAACTGGGCCAATAAAACACACAAAATGTAAATTTTATATAAAATAATGTCACTGATAACTTTGCTGTGCTATAAATATTGACAGGCTGTTTGGATTCATGTTGATTTTATGACCGTAGAACTGTCAACAAGAGTCTGAGATCTGGCACCTTTGTCGGATTTAATGCTGTGTTGACATTCTTAATGGCTTCCTCGAAGTTTTCCTCGTCCTCAGGCACACCGTTGTCATTTTTTCTGATCCCTGAAAGAAGGAGAAATTAGAAGAAATCGCACAGAAACTACACGGTCAAACTTGGATGGGTAGGAAGAAAAACAACTTCACACGTACCTTCCCGAATTATTTGTCTGAAAGCCTCTTTTTCCTTGTAGGTTTTTGGTGGCTGACAGTTGTGCTGCAAAAGCAAATTGGAATTGTTGACTGCAAAGTGGATTTAGAATGAATCACTCACAAATCAAACACGAGTATAACTTTTTGGACAGTTTTCAAAAAAATGTGTCGCACCTCACTGAGCCACCTCTCCAGATATTTTGCAACGATGATGATCCACGGAGTGTGACTGTGATCCTACAGAGAGCCGACATAAAAGACATCAGCTGTTTACAGTCGGTTAGTTTGAACATCACGAGGTAAACAGAAACCGGCGACACAAACCTTCTTGTCCATGCTGTCTAGGTCAAAGGACTCGACGTGGTTCTTGAATTCAGCAAACGGCTGGTCCAACCTCAGGTCCTCCAAAGCATTATCGGGGTGCGATTCAATCACTGAAGAGAGAAACGGTTGAAGGGAATTCTTGTGAAGTATGCTAGAATTGTGAGAAAATGTGCATTGACTTCAGTTGAAATGACCAAACATGAGTGTCGCCCGCTGACCTGTATGCTCCTGCACCACCAGTCTCATGTAGCCAATGAGGCCGTAGGTTCTGCAGACGAGGAAAGGTACCGAGGCGCTCCAAAGGACGGAGCCGAGTCTCAAACACGTGCTGTTGGAACCCAGAAACGATCCATCAAATATGAGAAGAAAACAGCATCTGAATCTTCCTCATCACAAAAATATCTTGGAACGAGATCATATGAACGATTCAGGCTGTTTTTACTGTTTGTTTTTTAACTCATCTAGCAATTATAAATAGGTCATCAGATAGATTCCCTCATAAACTGCTTTGTGTCAGCAATTCTCTTTTGCAAGTTTCCCACCTTTCTGGCAGCTGGACACCAATGACTATGGTGAAGCGATGGAAAAACTCTGGATCGTTGTCCAGTAGCTTGTCTGGACTCTGCAAGAGAGACAGAAAAGACAAAGAGCAGTTCCTGTAAATAATGAAACTGATAGACACACACATGTTCACTCGCAATACTCTGCAAACAAAGATTCGTTCCCTTTTGAATTTACTACATTGTTGTTCCTCCTGGTGTTTTTCAGTTCCCACAGAAACACTTTAGAGTTGAGGAAGCATGTTTAAAACTGGATTTAAATATTGACTCTTACCTCTTCTACAAAGTTTCCAGAAACATCACTGTTCAGCTCCTGCAGGAGTTCAGTGGCAGCCTGTGCTCTGTTCTGTGACATAAAACCACAATGAAAGAGATATTTTTTCATTTTTTCATCATATCATGGAAGTAAAAATATCCTGTTTGTATAATCAAAGACACCTGTGAAGATTTGCACTGATTTTGTGAATTGTTTTAGAAATGCATACCTTTCCGATGCTTTCGTAGCTCAAGAAAAAGCTGCAAAATAAGAATAAGATATCAACTGTGAAAAAGAAAGTTTTCTGCAGTGTGTTTTACAAATGATTCGCACTTACTTGTTCCCAACATCTTCTCCTGCAACCATGTGACCATCTACTATTGTAAATGCACCAATTCCTGACAGATAGGAGGAGACCTTTTTGTGTTAGGCAGATGTAAACACCAGCTACCGCTCTGACGGCAACACAGGACCACGTTTGTTTACCTGGGAGTACCAGGTTCTTCAGGATCTCTGTCCCCGTTGCTGTGGCGTTGATGAGGCAAACATGCGCATTTTCCAAAGCTTCTTGGCCGTGATCACCCCACAGTCTGAAAACAGGCAACAGCGTGCTCAAGTGTTGCCTTCAAACCTTGCAACAGACCTCCAGCATTATGCAAAAACACTACAAACCAGAACTGCTCTTTATTGTGAGCGCTTCCTTAGCACTTGCAGACCTCAATGACAAGGTTGCAGCAGGGGGAAGATTATTGATAATCGATAAATTAGCAGCTATGATGGCCCGTAAAAGAACGACCCACCGGTAAATCAGAGCATCCTTAAAAGAGAGCTAACATGTTCGGTCAGTGCTGCTGTTTTTCACTGGAAAGCTCAGAGGAAGCTAACGACGGCTAATGCTAACACAAATATCAACACTGCCTCTGCTTTAACTGCACACTGAAAACACTCAAAGTATTCAAATAAGGGCGAACTACATATCGGTTGAATGAACATGGGTGTTTGAGCCTACCTGAGTTGCCTGTCGTATTTTTGCTCTTTAGAGGTTTTAGTGGCTGCCATGGTTTTCTCTGGTAATGACTGAACGCTCATAGACGCATCTTTACTTCCGCCCCGGCAGATTCGTCTCAAAACAACCCCGCGAAAAAAATTCTCATACGCACTTTCGTCCCGGATTATTATTGACGTTCCAATTATCGCTGGTATAATCAGTTCAGCTTCTAATATAATTGATATCGTCTAGTAAAAAATTGAAGGACGCCATTTATTTTGTGTACAATATATAATCACACACAATACTTTATATACATTGACGCATTTACAGTGTACTTGTTCACAAAAATATGAAGGGGTGACAACAGGATTAAGGAGCCTTTGGGGGACAGGGGGACCCAATGTGACACACAAAACCAGAATGAATGAATGAATGAATGAATGAATGAATGAATGAATGAATGAAGGAATGAATTCCAAAACACATAGAAAATAACATTAAAAACCAAACATGAAAGTCCATTCTATGTGTGGATTTGAAATTCCCGCCAGCTGTATTTCAGTTCTGTTCATCTGTTCAAATTACACTGATTGGAGACAAATATGAATCTATGGGATCGAGAAAAATAATACCTAATGTAGTTGAAATTGTTCAAGACGCACTCAGTCTTTCGAACACAGTCATTTCTTTTAATTTACTGTTTGTTGAATGTTTTTATCTGATCATCAAATGAGTTGGGTTCCGTTTATAATTGTGCATTGTGCGTTTACAGTAACTCACCTTGACCAAGGGAGGCATCACCAGAGTGAGTGGAAAGCAGGGACTTGAGATGCGTGTGCATGTGCGTGGCGTGTATGCGTCCGTGCGTGTGAATGGAGGGGCGTGTCAAAGACGGATAAATGCCCTTCCCCTTCGGACGCTACATAAACTTCATCAATAGTCTCCCCGGTCTGATGTCCGTGTCCGTCCTTCACGTGCGCACCGGAGCGCGGCAGCGACAGTTCAGTCTGACCTGAATCTGCAAACAGGGACAATGACAGGAAACCACTGGGGATATGGGAAGGAGGACGGTAAGATATCGCAGCATCTCAGGCGACGCTTTCACGGCTACTTTGTACGAGAAGGCAATTACACTTTCACAATTGCTCATTCATTTGTTGTTGGGTTGGGTTTTTCTTTTGTCCCATGAGAGCTGCAGGGGAGCACCGTCAACATTAAGACGGCTGTTAATGCGAGATTAGCTCTGTGCTTAAAGGGCTGACCGCTGTCACTTCACCCTGACTATCTCCTCCGTTTGTCCTGTTCTCCTGAGGGAAGAAGCATTTCAATTCTCTTGTGGCTGATTTTTATGATCAGGACCTGAACTTAACAGACATACACTTTTCTCATGAATGGGAAAAACATTTGTCTTCGCTGATATCTTTTATTCAATATACATTTGCTTTTCCCCCCAAGTATCTTTCTGGCTGATGCTACATTTATGATTTTACTCTACATCCAAAATTAATACTCTGGTTATCTGTAGAATGTGATTTATGAACTTGTCTGTTTGAATTTCTTCCCATCTTTAAAGGTCCTTCTGTGTGGCATATAAACTATCCAGTTGCCCAGGGGAGCCGGCAGTCTCCGATTGACATCGTCCCTCAACAGGCTTCACATGACAACAGTCTTGGTCCGATTGTTGTAGATTATGACCACTGTACCTCCATAAACATTTCCAACAATGGACACTCTGTTGTTGTCGAGTTTGTTGACTCGGATAATCGTTCAGGTGAGTGTAAAAAGTTGTTTTGACTTCAGTCCGCTTGTAAATTGTTGTGATTTCTGTGTGGTATAAAAGGGGGTTGGAAAAATGTTCAAGTATTCTCTTTTCAGGAAATACGTTGTTCCTCAACGAGACATTTTCTTTGAATGTATTGAGAGACTGCCGCTGCTTTGCCGTGACCAATGCTGGTCACAGTTTAAAGATAATCTTATTATTGACATTGATTTCTGCTGGCAGCTGCTTGTCCTGGAAATGAGCACTGGAAGTGAACATGCAGCAAACACCCTTTTCAAAAGACGAGATTAACTTGACTTTTTAGAAAGTGCAAACCATGTGCAAAACTGGCCTTAATCAAAGGTTGCAAATCGACCTCTGATTATGCTGCAGCGACGCGCAGCCGGCACTTAGCAGCATGAGTGTCTGTCTGCTGGACAAGAGCAACAAAAAACTTCAGGTGATCTCAGTGGTTATTATAACAAACATTTGTCTTCATCACTGGGTGGATACCTGTTAACCAGCCTGCCATTACCATGAATGATAAGTTCGGAAATGAGGGAATTCAGCTGAGACAGACGGTGTGCAAATAGCTATTACTGAAAATAACTAATGGAAGTAAAGACCTGTTGGGGAAAAACCATCAGACGACCTCAAAATACAGTTCAAAGACACTGCGTGCCAGTCCAAAAAGTACTGCTGAGTTTGCGGCTTGATGTGTAGAAAATGACAGCTGTTTATGTTACTTTTACTTCAAAAAGAAAAATAAGACATAGAACTGGTTACACTGAAAAACCAATCATGTAAATATGTAACATTTAAATAAGTTTTTCATTTACCTTTCCGAGTTCCAAATTTAGGAAACTATAACGTTTCCTCAAGCAGTCATCAACTGTACCGTCGTCAAGGTCAGAGTTTATTGTCGTAGCACGTGATTCAGCATGGAACTGAATCGCAAGTGGTCATTTTGGACTCGGAGATAGTGGCCCGCGCTGTTTTTCGGACTCATCGCAGGTTTTTTTATTCATCCCGTTTAAATTTTTTATTGCCCCGTTTTTAAGCCGAACAAGACGGGCCTTTGCTCCGTGCCAGTCCTGCATAGCAAGTCCGACTTTGACTGGTGTGACCCGCTTCTCAAAATGATGTCAGCAGCGTCACAATGAATAACAATCAGATGAGGTAACGGAGGCCATATCCCACGATGCAGTCCACAGCTCCAGAAAACAGGCTGCACGGGAATCACGGGAGAGTTAATCTCATTTCGATGAGAATCGACTCACGATCAAAAATTGTATTAAATTTTGATGAGTAATTTCTTAAACATTATCTTTCTCTGTTGTCGCCGATTGTTACATATTTTCACTTCAAATTGAAGCTCGAAAAGCAGACCTCCCGTTGACCTGATTCCTCATGAGCCCAAAATCCCTTTACTCATGCTTTAGTTTGACTGTGAGCTGTGATAAAATACACTCCGAGTTACCAAACTGAATCAGCCCGCGGTGCTGAATTTCTACCAAGCTGCTGGGATGATGCAACACACACACACACTCAGAGGATGCTCTGCTGGAAAGCAGTTTGTCTGACACTCACACGGAGCAGGGGTGAGGCTGAGCGCATGTGTGTAAACACCAAACCATTTGTTTATTTAGTTCTTTTCCCCTCCTCCAGTGATCCAGGGAGGCCCGCTCAACAACCCCTACAGACTGAAACAGTTCCACTTCCACTGGGGCGGGAAAGGTTGCGACGGCTCTGAACACACTGTGGAAGGATACAGCTACGCGTCCGAGGCGAGTGCGGGGCACCTCAGTGTTGTTGAGGATCAAATATTCAGCAATGTGCAACCAAAACAGTGAAGCAGCACTCGGCTTTATTTGACAAAAGCCTGTTTTCGCTCTGTTGCTGTTCCCTTTTTGTCCTTCAGCTTCATTTAGTTCACTGGAATGCTGAGAAATACAGGACGTTCGCGGAGGCATCGACAGCTCCCGATGGTCTTGCTGTTCTCGGCATCTTTTTGGATGTAAGATGCTTCTCCAATGTGCAAGCCCATTTTCATTATCTCCTCACCCCTCTTCTCTGTTTTGTAGAAGTGTGACCATTTAGTTCCAACATGTCGGGATTTCAATCTAAATGCAATAAAAATCCGTTATTCAAGACAGGTGACGACCACAGGTGGCTCCACACGATAACAGATGCTCTCTACATGGTGAAGTTTAAGGTGAGTTCTGTCAACCCAGTGTGTGACCTGCCTGTGACATTCCTGGACCGTTAAACACTTTGGTGGTTCTGCGTTTCTGATGCAGGGAAGTCTGACCAGTTTCAAAGGCTTCAACCCAAAGTGCCTCCTCCCCAGCAGCCTCCACTACTGGACCTACCTGGGATCGCTGACCACGCCTCCTCTCCATGAGAGCGTCATCTGGATCGTCCTGAAGGAGCCGATCCATGTGTCCGAGAAGCAGGTGAGACTTCGTTCCAAACTGGGTTTTCAAAGTAGTACAGCAATTCTTTCCTCATGTTTAATTTTGTAAGTTCTTTTCTTGCAGACTCTTGGGAAAAACACCCCAAAAGATGATAGAGCACAAGATGCATTATTCTTATGGCGTTAACGGATAATTTTGCAGTACAAAAAAGTCATGTAGCGCAAATAATGGTTGCGAAACACAAACGTTTTGTCACCCAATAGCTACTTTCTGACTCCAGTAGTTTTTTGTGTCATGCTTATACGGCACCTTCAACCTAAATCCAGTTCTCTTGGCGGCGACACAGCGTGGGGCAATTCTTTCAGTTCAAGCCCCATAAAGCCTTCCAGCTGAAGCTCGAGCATTACTTTTGTTCTCGCTGCAAATATGAATTGGATTCTGTCGTGCAACTGATTCCAGCTGTATGGTCTGAAATTGGAGCTTTTTTTTTTTCCCCATACTTGAGTGGCTCTAATGGCTCTGATGCCATAGTTGTGCAGTCAGTTGTAACATTCATGTTTGCTGCCCTGCATAATGTTCAGCGACATGCTCCACTGGGCTCCAAACATCCATTGTCTCCTTTGTTGTCAAACCAGAGTTCAGCATCGCTGGAAGAGTATGCTCGGTTTTAATAGCTCCCTGAGTGATGCTGTGGTTCACCTTCTGTTTGGTGCCATAAGCAGAAATATTGAAACGTTTGTCCTGAGGCATGATGTCATTTACAGACTAAGAGAAATCATCACTCAATGGGGAATTGCGGTGTCGGGGTGAACGTGTTTTTTTTTTTATCCGCTCGTCTAAGCACTGAATTTAATCAGAAAGTTTGGGTTCTGACGACTCCAGGTTGTTGACATGCTAAGCTGACTAACTGGATGTCTGCAGCACATGCCTTCCAGCCCCCCGCCCCCCTATACGAGCTGGCCTTGTGGCAACTGCTGCCGTCCACTGGATTATACTCTCACACGTCGCTGATCTTTTCCAGCCTCGTCGCCCATTTTTAACTCGGGGAAGGGGGGCTGCACAAGAGGAACCGGTAGGGTTATTGACGGTGGCACCTTGAGTGTAGCCACGAATGAGCTGCCCGTAAACCCGCGTCTGAAGCAGAGCTGGGGTTGAAATGTAAGCTGGGCAACTGGCCCCACCAAAACTTCGACTCCGGTCCTCAAGCCTTTGATCCCCTTCAGCTGATTATCCTGATGGATGGATGACTGGATGACGGCAAGGGCTTCTAATTGAAAAATGCTTGCATGGAGACCCTGCAGGGAAAAGCCCTTATATAACAGAGTCATGTTGTTGTTTTTTCTCCTTTAATTCTAAGCAACAACCAAAACAGTCAGGTACATTTTGGAGTAGTTTGAAACTTTGAAATTAATGACTTCAACTCAGAATAAGAAAACTAACTAAGTTCTTCAGTACTGAAAAGCAAATAATTACCTTGGATGGCCGCAGGTAATTTCGCTACTTTTCTGAGCAACACCCCACAAATCTCACTCTGGTTAATGAGGAAAAAAACACCCTACTAATTCATAATTCCTAATCTGTACATATAAAGGAAATATTTTTCTTTTTTTTTCTGTTTTCCTAATTGCAGCTGGGGAAGTTCCGAATGCTGCTGTTCACTGGAGAGGAAGAGGACGAGAGGTTGCGCATGGAAAACAACTTCAGGACCCCGCAGCCTCTCAAAGGCAGGAAAGTGCGTTCCTCCAATTAGCAGCACCTCAAGAGATCGGCGGTTATTATTGAGAAAAGCTCTTTTTTTAGACAGCAGTGAATGCATTAACTGGAGTGCACTTTTTTTTTTAACCTCATGGTAGCTTGTCCTGAGGTTTTGAGATTAGATGTTGTTTTTTTTTTTTCTCTCTATAGACTGAAAGAGTTTAAGAAAAAAAACGCTCACCACTGCCACAAAGTTAACATGGACATTTCTCCTCTACGGTCAATAGCAATGGGAGCTGGAGTAATTCATTTGCCAATTCACTTGTGAATGAGAAACAGACGAAAGGGAGTTCGTATAGCCAAATGGAAAAAAAAAACAACTTACTTGATAGATTGTACTTCTTTCAACTCCAAAAACATATGTTATCACAGGCAACAAGTGAAAAAAAAAAATAATTCGTTCATTCTTATTTGTGTATTTGTCTCGTTTCAATCATGAATTTTCACTTGTTCCTTTGCCAGATTTTTTTTGCTTATTTCAAGCCAAAAATACTCAAACAGGCAGGTTTGAACTTGAAATAACCATGAAAAATGGTCACATTTGTAGGTGATTTTGTCTTTTCTTAAGTGTGATGACATCAAAAAATCAGTTTCATAAGATTCTATGCAGTGAAGCACTTAAAAGCTGAGCAGTCAAACAATTTAAGAAGTTTCAGCTTTGGAAGCAATAGGATGTCTGAAGCAATGGTTAAAAGCTCAATTTGTTGTCACTGACTATGCAAGATAAACACGTGCTGCCAGACAATGAGAAACAACAGTAGGAAACTTGACTATTTGGATCCATGCAACTGCCAGCCTTCTATAGTGGTGAGCTCTGCTTACAGACTGGTTCCATACCGCTCTGCCCTCTGCAGATCCAAAGCCTCGGCCTCCTTGCTGATCCCGACTGATCCTCATTGAGCCGGCCTGTTTCTAAGGGATTCCCGGTCCTTGTGGTCATAGATCCCCTCACTCAGATTAGGGCCGCACCGACGTTCAATTCCCCTGTTGTCCATGACAGAGGCCATCAAAACGCCAGGACTTCCAGAGCTCAGGAGGCTGAGATATTCGGGCCCCTTTGCGCGGCGATTATTTTGGGATTACCACAACTCCCCCAGCCCAAACAAACCCACAACAAACTTCCTTTTTTAAGTCGAGCTTTAAATGCCTCTTTTGCGGAATCAGACAAAATTATCCTAAGACGTGTCGTATTTCCTAGTGTGGTATTTAAACAACACGCAACATACTGAGATGGTCCATAAGATTCCCGTTTGTCACTTGGAGAAATGAAAGATAAATGTGTGCATGCGCAGTCTCTAGTTGAAATGCCTGGCGGAGGCCTTCAGGCTGCATTTCAGTGAGTTATGGCAGCTTTGTGTGATGCCGGTCCTTAAATTAGATAGACCAGGATTTTACTAATGCAGGGATAAACAAAACGCACATGTAAAGAATGTCACTTCAGCCATCATGGTTTTACATTGTTGCTGGAAAAAACACACTACAGATGTCTGTGGCGGATGGGTTGAATATTTTTGTAATGCATTCATGCTTAAATAAAGATCATTCATGATAACGTTTGCAGTTTCATTCTTTTTTCATCCAATAATTCGGTCTTCATAAGGGCTACAGCAGCGATTACGGCAACAGGAGTACTGGCACTGTTCCCATCTCACATCAGGTGAAAGCAGGGCACTCCTGATCACTCAGATCACCAGTCTACAAACACAGACACGGTCACACATATCTGCACCTTTGGAAAAGGTAGTGGAGGGAAAATTGGAGAAAAACCCACATGTGCACAGGGAGATCATGCAAACTCCACACTGACAGCTTAAGCATTAATCCAGGAATGCAAGCCAGAGCACTAACCACCACACACACCTAATTTCTGGATATATAAACTCAACATCCTCTTCACATTGGCATCGGTTGCCTTATTCTAATTGAGTACAAGGAAAAACCCAAACTACAAATAGTTTGAAGCACAAAAGTACCAAACAGGCTTGTTGTCCTCGGATAGACGTGGACTGTCATTAGAACAGCTGCAGTCCGACCTCTCACCAAATCCCCCCCCCCAAACTTCGATCGCCTGGTGCGGCAACTGAACCTTGTACCTGACATTAAATAGTGGGAAGTCATTCAAGTAAATGTTTAAACTCGCTGCCTGACCGGAAGAGCCGAGGGCCGAGATCAGTAGCCAGGCTGTACCTGGAGGGAAGGGGTCTCCCAAAAAACTGCGATCAGTCAATTATTTACCAACTGTGTTCACTGCTAAAGTTTAGCGCCGTTCAACACATTACTCAGCTTAAAGATTAAGTGCAGACAAGGTATGTCTATTTATAGGTACACACTGTCTCCTTTAGTTCCTTCAGCAATTTAAAGTTTGGAACACAAATATTTCATCAAATCCATCAAAACCTTTCTACACATTTTTTTAAGGGTGTAAATTCTGTTGGGATGTTTTCAAGCCAGTGCTTCGGGAAGTAATGACTGACTTGTTTGAAATGGGCAACACAGTAACGTAGTTGTTTGAGCTCTTCCCTCCCAGCAAGAAAGTCCTAGGTTTCTGCCTGGCCGTGACCTTTGTCTGGGGTTTGCGTGTTCTGTTTGTGAGTGGTTTGAATTTTCTCTGTTGATGGCAAATTCATCCACGAAAGCTAAAGAGGCTCCAATCGACACCAACTGATGGATGGATTGCAGTATTTCGTTGACACCTTGCAGCAACCAAGTTTGTCCTTTAGATGGCAGCATCAAAGCTACTGCGAATACCAGAGATGAGTGCATGACACCCAGTCATCCATTGTCACCTTTTGAAACAACAACTTCTCCAAGAATTGTGTGTAAAAACACTGTGATGGTTTTTTTTTATGCTTGATATATTTGTTTTGGCTTTGTTGGAGAAACACGTATTTACTTTTTTTTTCCACTCACGACGCTGCTTTTTGTGCTGTCACTGTCCTCCTGTAGATGGCAGCATTTACTGACGTTTTAGAGGGAGAAGCCAGCCTCAATAATTTTATCTTCAATAAAGATAAGTGGCAGCTGTTCCAGACAGATACCTTCACACAGATGATCGCGAAGCGAAATTAATGTGCTGATAATGGCTGACTGCAGCAGAAACACGCCCAAGGAGACACCTTTGATCTTTCCTGTCTGTATCAGTAACACTTGACCTTGCCTTTGTTCGACCCTCCTCGCCCCTTTACATGAGCAGCTTGGGTCTCTGGGTTACATTACCCCATCGGGTGTCATTTCCACCCTATGGCAGCAGGAACATTTCAGTTTGCAGGTTAATGAATAAGGAATGAATGTGGGCGTGTGAAGTATATTTAACACATGCTGTCGAATAATATTTCAAAAATAGCATCAGTGAGCTTTATTGAGACCGAGAATACCTGAGCGGGCACATCAGCCTCAGCCACAATCGATATGCCAATGTAATAAGATATAACAGTCAGGTCTCAGAAATAGAGTCAGTCACATGTATTTTTAGCTTCAGGATATCTACTTGCTTGTTGATTTTTTTTCCCCAGACACAGCAACTCTGTGAAATACAAACCTGAAGAGCAAACAAGCGACGGAAAAAAAGTGACTGTTCAGGAAAATAAAAGTTCGGAAAGAGTGACAGGTTGACCTACATGTTCGTGAGCTAGTCGAGAAAGGATACACTGTAAAGTCTTTGTGTTGCGATTATGTCATCACTTTACTTTTTTTTTTTTTAAAGCAGCTTCAAAAAGGTGAGACAAAACGTTGAAAAGCGAGAAATGCTTTCAAAAGCAGAAGTGTAGAAATGATGTTTATGTCCAAAACCTGTTTGGAATATAGCAATCTCAACAAAATCCTCAGTTCCTGCGCAGTGGTGTGGTACGTAGCAATATCACTTCACAGTAAGACAATTGCTTGCTGGAGTCTCGGCGTGAGGAGTTGAAATGTTCTCCCTGTGCGGACATGGATTTTTCTTCTGGTAATTTAGCTTCCTCTCACTGTGTAAAGACTTTCATTTGGGGGTCAATTGGTGGCACTGAATTGCCTGAAGGTGAGAACGTGATTACATGTGTCACTGTGACAGACTGGCGACACGTCCAAGATGTAACCTGCCTTCGCTCGGAGCCAGCCGGGCTCTTTAAGTTGGACGAAGCGATGTGGAAAATGGACAGATGTGTTGATGTCTGAATGGGTATCAGCATCCCCTAACAAGGGTGAAATCACTGGGTTGACAGATTTGGCGTCTCTCGTCCACCAAGCCTGCTGGATCCATTTTTTTTATAAAGGTCAAACTACATTCAAACTTTGAATTGTGCTTCTTTTTTTTTTTTTTTGGACGGCGCGACAGTTTAGACAAACAGTGTTGCTTCTTCTGTAACAGCAGCGACGCTGAAAAAACACTCCTACATCATTTTAACTTCTTCAGCATCGTCAAGGACAGCGACTCTATCTGGCAATCAGAGGACATGGCGCATGGTGCAGTTGCCATGGCGACAAACAGCACATGTAACACAACACAACGCTTGGCCAGCTTCTATCTCCCCTACTTGTCCGTGAGCCAGTAATCCATCGCCGTCACCCTGTCAGAAAATAAAACCATACTATAAAAATATCTTCTTTCCCCTAAACACCCCCGCAGGTGACACGTGTGTGTTTCTCTATTCATTACGGTGCTTTATTTAGCTGTCTGTTATCTAGGTCTAAATTGTGTTAAAAAAATACGTTCTTACACACACTCAAGCATGCACACACACCTCTTGTCAGACCTGGGTGTTGATATTTGGCCTTCACACGTGTTCAGGGTCAGATTTAAGGTGTAGACATAACAAGTTGCCAAACAATATACGCCTTTTATGGGCTGCGTATATACACCAGAAACATTAAAGTTGTTGGGCTGCGGCCTTGCTTCATATGGTGCTTTATAAATCACTGCGAGGAGAGGATCTGATGAGGTCCCGCACTTGGGCACACCGTTGGTGGTCTGTTATGATAATTAAAGAAAACAGAGCTTGGCTGTCATGGGAGAGAGGTCACGATCTGTAATTCAATACCCCAAGCCATCAATCCTGCATGGAACTTTGCTCAGAAAGTGTCCATCTATTTCCCTTTGTGGCCTTGGGATGTGAATTCGTCGTATATCTCAGTTACACGACACGCCGGCAGTAAATGCTGATTGAGACCCTATACTTAGTATGTGAGGCCCGACGGTCACACCCTGACCCCCTGACATGAGACCCTGACAGTGTGGGGTTACCTAGAATTGAGCCGTGACAGACAGAGCAGGGCGCAGAGGAAACCTACATGGTCCTATGGGAGCTCAGCTGACTTTATAGGCCGACCCTCGCGGCGCGGTGAGTCTGTGTAACACTCACTGTTTGCACGGGGGTGTCATGGCAACACACAGAGTCAGAGCAGCATCAGAGCTCGGTCAACTTGGATTTATTTCGTACACTGTTTAAAATCAACGTCAGAGACATTTGGCTGACTAAGCCGCTCCTTATAACTGACTGTAGAGCCCAGAGTCTGAAATTTACATGCGGAGCAACTTCAGTCACTGCTGATGAGCACAGAAGTGATCACAGAAGCTTATAATTATAATTAAAAACCGTTTTTTCTTTTTTCTTTAAAAAAAAAAAAGGTTTTAAGCACTTTTTGGTTCATTTGCGGGACTGACAAACAAACCAAACCTATTTCAGCTTTTGAGTATTGACACCGTAAATCCCTGAGGCATATGCTGTTGAAGGCATGTCCTCCATGAAGCTGTCACGCTTTATGATGCTCCTGTCTAAATATAGATAAAAGTCACAGACTTAAAATAACCGATCAATAAACGTAACGTTTCCATACCTGTGACTTAACTCAGATATTTTTATATTTAGCAAGACTCTGCATTGCAGCATGGCATGCGAGTCTGAGGGGCTGCACGTATGCATGCCCACCGGTGAGTGGCATGCCAGCATGACGGCGAGTTTGGCAACTGTCCTATCAATAAACAATCAATGCAGCACTTGGATGTGACTGGATGTTGACGACAGAATTAGTTGAAGAACAACACTGTTGCGAACAACTCATTAGGAGCAAGGGGGAAAAAAAATGTCAATTTTGGTTGTTTGGACATTTTGGCCGTGAGTCAATTGACCTGCGCTGCCACTCCAAATGACAAGCAGCTAATTTGGCTGGAATGGCCTTTTCAAGCGTTGCTTCAGTCTCATAGCGGAAAGGGAAGACTGTATCCGAAGTAGACATGAACTGAAATGCTCCGGTGTGACACAAGGGCTGTCCGCCCGCGAGGAGCATTAATGTTTAATCGGCGGGATTTTTTAAAAAGCATGATTTAATCCGTTTAATTGCGGACCCTGAACTCTCAATGAAGTGAGCCAGATTGAATTTGAACCCTATTCGAAATCTTGTCCAGACAGCCTCATTAAACGGCAACCTGATAACTTAACAGGTCTGACTGGGATAGACCCATGTGATCGTCCCGCTGTCTGCCTCTCTGGACGGGCTCCAAAAGCATCACGGGCCTCTGGCCAGTTTGATCCCCGCCGCATCTGCTATCTGCCGCAGCTCCCACAGCCCACCGCCACCGACACATTCAAGTCAGAGGGGTCAGTCATGCACCCGGGAGCGTCACAAGTTTCCAGGACCTCTGTCCCCTAAGTCAACCAGGGCAAAAATAGCCCCTGTTAGCCTTTTATAAATCAGAGAGTGCCTATAAAAAGCGTTTGGCTGACCAGAAAGCCACATCGCCCTATCTTTAGCTTTATTTATGTCCTGGTGTTGACAGCACCACTTGCAAAGCTTTCCAGTCACCGTTCAATAAGTCACATGTGTGCCAAGCCCTCGGCCCAGTGTTGGAAAGCACCGCGGAGTGAAAACGGTAATCAGTGAGGCCGCGGCACAGGCCAGCCTGCATCCACACAGAAACAAGCCACCTAACAGCTGCTGAGTTAACGGCTTGATGAATCTTGCCCTCAGATTCTTTCCATCTACTTAGTGTTTATGGGGCTCGCTCCTGATGACAGATAAGCATGTCAACGATTGTGAAACGGTGACTGGCGCTATTACAACGATCATATGACAACAAACATTGTTACATTAGAGCCGTAAAAATAGACAAAATTTCATCAACTGTGCCTTTCTTTGACGAATGTAGGCCACGGTTCTTTTGTTGCAGCTTTTATCCGCAACAGATGAACACTGATCTGCGGCTTTCTGGGAGAAATCATTGTTTCCCACAATGAAACGGTTAAATAGACTCGCTTTTGTTGAACAGAGCAAGAGAGAAAAAGCAGGTGACTTTCTGTATCAACACGGCCAAAGATGGATGGAAGTTATTTGAGAAACGTTGCTCTTACAAGTGGAGTATCTCGATAATGAGAGTTGGAGGCTTTGCTCGTGTCAGCCCACGAGACACACGTCTCACGCCGCTTGCGCGGCGTGACCACTCAAACAACACTCCTGTTTACAAAATCCGTCGAATATAAATGAACTTCAGCTGGATGGGTTAAATCGAA